>CM061535.1:102989531-103457340 GCA_030545055.2 Neoaliturus tenellus
TGATTTGAAATTCCTTATTTTAGTAATAGTTGAGACAAAAAATCTCCAACGTAAACGAGAACGATAGTTAGTTGTTTCCTGCAGTGTTGGCAGCACTTGCAGGTAACAAAGAGTAAAATGTTGGTTTTTTAACAATTTTTTAACCAACAAATCCTCTGTGGCGACATCCACGGATGTCGCAGAAACTGAAACCATTGCTCTTATGGGATGTATAGCTCATCTCGCCCTGGCCTACAGTCAAGGAGACTATAGGCCAGGGCCAGGAGAGCCGCATCCCATAAGAGCAATGGTGTCACTTTCTGCGACATCCATGGATGTCGCCTACCGGCAAGTGTTGCCAACAAAACAGCAAACAAAAATCGTTCTCGTTTGCGTTGGGAATTTTTTGTCTCAACAATTACTAAAATAAGGAATTTCAAAGCAAAATAGGGTAGAATTTATGGTTTTAGATTTACCTTGATTGATAATTTGTAATTTGGTCATTACCTAATGGTTTGTTGTCAACTAATAATCCAAATTTAAAGTAGAGTAATATGGCGTCGTTACGATAAAAAATATCGTACCCGTGGCAGGACTGGCAGGACTGCTTCATTCTCTTTCTTAATCAGCTGTGTAATGGTAAATATTATAACGTAACTTGACTTCCGTTTTAGTTTAGACGCTTCATTTCCGGAACACAAAAAAAAGTTATACGGCTGACCTTGGAAGAAGTTATGCTTCTTCCTTTACAGACCTTGGCCTACAGTCACCTTGTGTACAACTTACTAAACTAAGTAGCAAGTTCGGTAGAGGAAAAGTACAACTGCTTCCTAAGGTCTGCGGAATAGTTGTTTTTTGAGTTCCGGATATGAAGCGACAATAAAACTAAAACAAACAATCATTTCCTCATGTTACTGAGGTATTTATATTTTTGTTATTAAGATGTCTATGATTTAAGTAGTAAACTGTAAATTTATTTAAGAACTATTTTTTTCTTTGTTTAGTCAAAAATATTAAAATATTTTTGTTTCGTCTTTTAGTTTATTAAGACTTTAAACTGCAAGTTTAAAGATGATACCGGTAATAAAATTTAACTAAGACTTAAGTTATCCGTATTTATGGATAACTTTGAAGGTTATGAGTTTAACTTAACTTGAAGTCTTAAGTAAAACTTATAATCTCTATTATAGAAGGTAATATTGTTAAATTAATAATGCTTATTAAGAATAATTTAACTGATTTCTTGTTACTATTAATTTTTTTACAGATATTTGTCTCATAATTGATAAATTTACTAATTCGTGTATAGAAGAATATTGAGATCATTGATGTTAAGATTAGGATTGTTGTCACAAAAAAATTGATTATTTTGTACTATTAATTAAGTGATTATTAACTTGATATTAAAACCTATTAGGGGAGAGAATACTCTTGATAGTAAGTGTGTTTACCCAGATTAAAATTTTTAATTACAAATTTGCCTGATTTATTAGGCCTACTGATTAATAAAATTAATTTTTATAGTTTTCAAGATTCAAAATTGTATTGACCATTAAACAATTACATGCAATACATGTCAAAGTTACAATATCAGGCATTCTATGAATAATAAAGAGTAATATTCAAATAAGTTACATGCAACAAGAATGCATCTAGTCTAAAAACAACAACATAAAAAATCAGGCAGTTTTTTTGCATAAAAGTTGCAATAAAATATTATTTCAGGGCTATTTTAGCATTTTTATTGTGTGTATGTGTGACCTCGGTCTACAGTAGTATTTTATATTATGTTTGTTTGCTTTAGACCGACTGTCTCACATACGTGTAATGAGTTGGATGACTGGTAAATAAATGAAAAATAGTTTTACTACACAAAAAAATACTAAAATATACAGGACAAAAAATATACTACTAAAAAAATGTCACAAAAAAACGCCATGTGGAATGTGTAGTAAACAAATACTAATGGCAACATGTGAGCAGACAAAATGGTCAACTTTGAAAATCTGTAAAAAAAAATTGAGGTCATATCCAGAGACCAAGCGACATGCATACGTGTTACCAGTGGTGTAGTGGCACATTTTTCAGTGTGGGAACGCTTAATATATTTGTCGAATACCCTGCAAAAAAAGATATGACTACCCGGATTTCCCGGGTTTTCGAAAACCAGTGTGGGAACGGCGTTCCCGCACCACTACACCACTGCGTGTCACACATTCCTATAGACCGATAAACAGGCTTAAGATCGATTTAATGTATTGAATGGGCGTGGCAAGTCATTTAAATGAACGGTGACTGCGTCCTCATCGGTCCACTGGAATCAGCTTGAGCAACACGTATACATGACGCTGGTCTATTTTAAAAGGAATGTTTTAACATTAAAATAGAATAGAATAGAATAGAAAAGTGCTTTATTCAACAATATTTACATAGGCTACATTAAAGACAAGTGGTGCACAATAACAATGGTCAATTTGACCGTCTGTCCAGTTGGTCCACTTAAAATTTAAAATTATTCACAGCACTGCTCGTATATCCAATACACTGTTATATATGCCTGCTAAAGAAAACATACTTTTTTATTTATTATTTTTTAAATTTTCTTACATTAAAATCAAAATAAAATAGCAAATAATTAAAAATAATCAAGAACTGTTAGATTAATTCTAAACTGCATGTACATATGTTGATTTTGAAAAGTCTAAAACAGAACCATATAAGACTAAGGCCTCTATATTGAAAATATCATAATACAAAAATAAACATAAAGTTTTTGCCTTGGCCAAAAGGATTTCCAAACAACTATTGTGTCTAAGCAAGAGATGACTATATGATGTTTTAACATTATGTCACATATATGTGACGATCGGTAGTCAACGTGTTAATATCTTTATTGGAATTGACAGATGAGTTGGTTTGTTGTGGTTAAAACTGCTAGCGGTGCCAATGACGTAACTAGAGTTTTTTTATATCATGTACCTGGTAGCATATTCTAAATACCTTGATGTCAAAAAACTGTAGAAAATACTTTGAAACCTTCCCTTGCCTTGCTATTAAATTTAAGATGTTTAAATTTTTTACGTAATGAAAATTTATATTATAAAATTATCTTTTCTTTTATTTTCATTTGTTTTCTTCATTTCAATATTAAATAATCAGTTACAGCACAATAGGAATTTTGTTTGAACTTGATTTTCTTAGTCATAAATAGCCATCTACAATTTGGTAGGGATTCACGGGGTATTTATTGTAATAAATGCAGGTATGAAACATATGCCATAGCTCAGCACAAAATTAAAACAATACATTTTTTCTTTCTTTCTGGTCATGTTATTAAATAAATAACACAAAATATTACATATCTGCAACTATATTGACCATAGTAACTAACCCAATGTGGTATCTGACTTTAGCTTAGCCAGTTTGTGGTAACTTTTTGTAGATACAGCGAAAATGCTCTACAAAGTGCCAACCACAATAAAGCTTATAGTAAAAGGTACACAAATGTAGATAGCCAAAATTTTGTTAACATTTAGTTATTGAATAAATAGTCTTTCTCTTACAAACGTTATATAATTGTTTTCTCAAAGTCCCCTAGATTACAAATATGTAAACTCAAAAATGTCAGTTATCATATCTGTGCTTAGCACGGCAGTATAAATAAGCAACGTTTTTGTCATAAATTTTGGTGAATCACAACCATTTGAAACAATCTTTGTTTGGAAACCATTTAAATGGAAGTTGTAATAATTCTGAAACCCAGTATCTTGAGAACAATTGGGTTGAAAGGGAAGACTTTCTAAATGCAATTTTTATTGAACACCTGACCAACATGATTTTAATATTTGTGCATCATATTTTAACATTTACTTTTGATTTTGGCATCTGACGGGATAAATATGTTCTCCAAACATCATTTACCTTTTGCCGTGGGTGGATGGAATCCCGCTTATACCGATGCCTTAGACAAAGTTACTCTTCCATTATAAGCTATTATGACTGGTTAAAATAATATTTAAAACTACAGTAGACTCCCAATTATCCAAGCCCCAATTATTTGAGACTTTGAATTAACCAAGGTCGCTCTAAATTTTTATCTTTAATTTTTGGTCAGAGCAGAATAATAACATGCTTAACTTCTGTTTTTGTCTAAAGTAAAGTAAAAATCTTCACAATTTAAAGATTTAGTTAAATAAGTACTTGAAATAAACAACAGAAGTATTATTTTTAAGTACGAGTTATACACAATATCATTATTTTAAAAGCATGAGTTGAAAAACTGAACTAGCCATCTGCATAATGTAGACTACTGTTTGAGTGACAATAATGGATATGTTCATCCACGCTTGGGGCTTTCGACGTGCTTCAGGCTTTTCTGTGCTGTCATGGATCTGTACACGTTTCACAGTCAATCTTTAGTAACAATATCATATTGAAACTTGTTCAGGCCTAAGTGTGTCTTCTAAGTTATTAATGCTCTCAAAGCAGCGGGTTCCCAAAAAAACAAATCTAAAACATTAGCGAATCAAGCGTAAGGAACAAAATCAACCGTATTCTGACAGTGTCATGATTGGCTGTTAAGTCAACTCTGATGCAGATCACAACAAGCGCTAGTGTCACTAGCTAACAAGCTACTGGAGTGCCAGGTTGTTAAAGGGGTTGTACGTGCAGTTTGCAACATGCCCGTTTGTTTGATATAGGTAGAAGTGTCTTTCAGATGTCAGTTTGTTTTGGTGTGAACTGTAACACAAGTTTTAACAATGAAAGATTGGTACAATATTTCACTCTTTTGTGACTATTAATTATTTTTAATGTTGTACTGTATATTCAGTATATATTCATAATTCTTATATTTCACGAGATTTTTACATGAGGATAGGGCCTCGTAAGACCCTGAACTTAAAATGAAAATAACCTCGGATTACCTGAGGTAGCCTCGGTCCCGAAGACCTTTGATAAACAAGAGTGGACTTCACTGGATTTGGTATTGTACATTTTGTAGCAGCGCATATGTTTATTTTAAAACTATTTCTGGCAGACCAACTGTCTCAAGCTTAGTCTGTTCAGTTGTGGATACTCGATAGCTGAAAAGGAAAATAAATAAAGCCTTAGCTAATTAAATATTTTATTTGATTCCAACAATATAATAACTCGAGCTTTAAATATAATAAACATTCACTTCCACATTGCAAACAAAGCTCTCAGCCAGCGGAATATCTTATTCGAAGAGCTTGGGGTAGACCTATAAAAATGACATGACAGTTTCACCATTACATTATCATACAAGAAAACTACAGAGTTAAAAATAAATTATCTAATATAAAAAACAAAGTTTTTACAAGAACACTAGTAATAAATAAATTTATAATTTACATTCATACAATAGTTCCTATGATAGTATTAATTTACATATAAATGATGGCCTCTTGTGATATATTATTGCAAATTGGAGAGAACAACTAGAAATACCAACAAAAACCCACAATTGTTCAAATCAATTCAACTATACTTTTTTATTTTGTATATCTTACCTAAAAAATAATGACCACATTAACATGAGAAGCTACCATTAATATACTGATAAAATACTATGACAAATGTCATTAACAAGTGAAAATTATAAATTTAAAACTAATTATAAGTATTATGTAATTATTATTATGCCTGGATATAAAAAAATATCACTATAATTATGAGTCTTGAACAAGTGCATGGAAATTCAGGAACCTGTGATTCTTACTGCTTGATTGAGATTATTAAATGGGTCTCTGAAAAATCTCATGTTTTCAAAAACCTAGTCATAAAACTTTTACATGATTAACATAGGTAAACAATATGAAAGGACGTATCAAGGGTTCAAGAAGCAAACTTGAAACAAGTTTTTCAGATGAATCTATGAATAAAAAAAATTTTCTGGTACAATCAATTTGATGAAGTTATTTTACTAACTCAATTTATATAATAATAATAATAAAATAAACTATCAGAAAACATACATATTAGACAGAAATTCAATATAAAGAAGATTTATTGAAAGAAAACAATACTTTAGGAACACCTTGTAAAATTTTATACTTATTTAAACCTATAATTATCACACATATTGCTTTGGAATTATTCACTACATTTTATATCTACATTAAGGTGTAATAAAAAAATTTTCTCCAAATTTAAACAAATGTTCACAATTAGAACTTTTCTAAGGTTCAATAAAAAATACAGCTGTATTAGTACTATATGTTAAAATTTGCAACAAAGGTAACAGGTAAAACAATATTTGATAAGTGTAAACATTAGTTTTAGGGAAAACTTGAACAATAACGATAACAACAACAACAATGAAGCTAAGAGACTATATCCATACTATAACAAAGTTAAGATTTCAACCAATGGTTATACAGTGGGATGAGCTTTGGAGTCGTAGAAAGGCAGGTTTTGTAGTCTGAGTCTCAAATCTTTCAGAACTACTTTGTCATACTGAACTGTGATGCTTCAAGGTCACCCTATGGCTAGACAGTGATCATTGGTGGCAAGGTTTAACAGACGTAATAAAACACTCATCCTTCAGTATTAAGCAGAATTTGAATAATCTTTGGCAAATGGCAGAGCACTTAATGTATTGGTACACAAAGCACTTACTAACTCATGAGTGCTATTTCTTATACGCTGTAGAATTACTGGCACTTTGAAATTTTCTTGAGATTGCAAAAAGCAGTAAGCAGTCTGAACATGGCGAAAATGTCATCTTAAAGTGGGAAATCGTTAATTTGATTGTTCTTGATATAGGGCAGATGACTTTGTATTTGGGCTCAATTTAGGTTAGGTTTGTGGGATATGTTGGCTACATGTCCCATTGTTTAGATTGTTTGTCAATTTTCTGTAATTCTAAACATTGCAAAACTTACCTTTTATCATCACTTTTCCCAGTGTTACCAACTTAATCACATTCCATTGACTTGTATGTACTCGATTTATATGTAGCCTACATTGGTTATTTATTTTACTTATGTGATATGACTTGGTATATTTTTGCTTATATTATGTAACTTTGCCTATTGTACAAACTCTGTAGGTATTTAACAACAATAAACATGTCTAATTTCTGATTGCATAATACAACTTGTGGATGAGGATGTATTCGTTAAGTTTAATTCTTTGAGTTTTTTATGTTTTTATTTGAGTCGTAAGGATAAATTCTATACTCTTGCCATTTTTTAATCAAGAGGCATTTGATAAAATTGCACTTTGTATTTAAATTCACTCTTAGCACTCACAATAATTTTTGCTATGTTGTTTTGATTCTTGTTTGATCAGTTCTTCTTTGTCACTGCAATGTCCGATGCAATGGCTACACTAGCCACACGGGTGCCTATTTACATTCCTCACAAGCTCAACTCGCGTACGTGGGATTTTGAAAATCACTGAAGATCCCTAGCTTCCACACAGCACCTTGTTGATAATGGACGGCTAGTAACGATATTTACATGATTATGATAACTATAACTATAAATATTAATATGATTCAGTAAAAAATTCTATAAAAATAATTTATATTTGCTGGTGTTCTGCTGCATTAAGAAGTACTACCTTTTTAAGAGTTAAATGTGTGTACAGGGTGTCAAGCATAATTGTTATTATTTTACAACACAGAAGAAAAATATGTGTGGCAAAGGTTTAAACTACAAGCTAATCAGGCAGAATGAACAGAATTTTTAAATTTTTCATAAGCATAAATTTACAATAATCTACCAGTATTAAAACTGAATACAGAATATATTATGGACACCCTGTAGTAAAGTTAAAATTTACTATTTTACAACAGAAATTATTGTCCAAAAGAGAAAAGAAACACTTGAACAGATCTGATCAAGCAGCCATCTTTTCTCTCACAGTCAGATTCTAAAGTGCCTATGTGAAAAATTAGTTTGTAATTAGAGCTAGGAAAAGCACTTATTAGCATACCCTTAAAGCTGAATTTATGTAATTTCTTTAAATCTACAAATATATATGTATATTTTTACATTGAGATATAAATGTTATAAGAATATATGTATTTACAGTAAATGAATCCACTTTTATCAAAGAACTCTGAAATATAATTGAAAATATAAGATCTAAATTAGTTTTTTGACTAATACATACATAGCATTAGCATTTTAGGCTAAGTATTTATTGTATTAAGTATTCATTACTTGGATGCATTTTTTCTATTGTTTGTTCTATTGTTTTTGAATTGTTGTTTTTCTATTGTTGAGTCTATTGCATTTTGTAATGTTGAATGACAATAAACGATGGTTATTGATTATTGATTATCCAGATGGTTAATAGACGTAGCCCCATAGAGAGATACAGTACACTCTCGTTCATCCGACTCGGTGACATCGGAACTCCGCTTCATCGGAACTGAAAATCTGGATATTATTAATTTTTTTTCTTACAAAATAAATAAGTTTTCCGTTTTAGCGCCTTCAATTTCCATTCATTCTATCCCCACAACAGTGAAGTATCACATTTTGCGTCTAACGTCATCAGGCGTTTTCCATAATCTGTACGTATCGATGTGATTTACGAGGCCGTGGGTATTCACACAAAAATAGAAAGAGGAAGGGGGCAGGAAGTGAATATCCGTTTCGACCGCTTCCCAAACTGTCATTCGGTCTGTCTCGCGTCGCGACTGCACCTCTGTGTTACGTGGAAGTCAGTTGACTGCTGGAATATGAGTGGAATATAAATATGGAATATGGGAATAACGATTTTGAATCTTTATTTCCTGCGTTGTTTTTATTCCTATATGTTCATTTGTTACCATGTTCAAAGTTTGAGTGCCTTATTTTCATAAAATCTCTAGTGTTGCCTTAAAAACAAGAGTGAATACAATCACGATAGGTCACCGTACGGGCGGAAATGATGACTCACGACGGCCTCCGCTTCATCGGAATTTTTTGACATCCGAACCGGCCGTCCGCCACATTAGTTCCGATGAACGAGAGTGTACTGTATACCCAACGAAATAATAGAATGAATGTATGCAAAAGAGACTGTCTTTAAAGAGTCAATATAAAAAAACGTTTTTAATCTTGACAAGGCAAAAATAATGCCGGATGATATTTTAGAGATCACTTTTTCAGAATGTAGATTCCAAGAGAGATTTTTCTCTATCTCTAATCCCAAAAATTTGATGTAATCTACTCAGTTATTAAGGGTCTGCGGTGCACCGAAAATTCGGTACAGGTACGGTACAAGGCAAAATACCGTCATCGGTTCGGTACGGTTAAAGGCATCGGTACAAATCCGGTTCGGTACAGATTACAAAAGTCAAAAATATTAATGTATCTACTATACTTATATTTGACTTTAGAAAAACGGAATTAATTAATATTTGGTTGTTATCTCTTTGTTTTTATGGATTAACGCATAAAAAGAATGCCTTGACATCGTCGCTCAGCAAAGTAAACTGACAAACGATGTAGTAGCGTTCGCCGACTGCCGAGTCCACGGATAGGAATGCAGTTTACAATTCGCGGTCCAACACCATTTAGACAATCGTGTTCTCGTTGGCAACAGCGCTCATAGCGGCTGATCAAGTACATTATAGCTCTTTATTCAGTGACAACTACAACAAACTACAGTGATATTAATGCCCGCCGCCAGAGACGCTAGCGTCAGTAAGGACAGTTGTTTGATGAGAAGTGACGAAAACTGTCGACTGCCGATTGAAAAGATTTGTCCTAACCTCTAAAGTGACCCGGATTGGCGGATTAGCCGAATGCAATTAGGAAATAATACACGACCGCTTTTCGCAAAGAGTAAGACCACCCAAAAGCTGTTTGTTCCTATAAATTTATCAATCAAAGAAAACTAGGAAAATTCCAAATTTTTCAATTTGTTTAGCCAACACATTTTATTGGCTTTATAGTTCATATTTTATTGGCTTTTAAAATCGTTATATATGTTCCTTCTAGAGGTTTAGATGTTGTATAAACGTACTCTTTGGCGTTTACTTTCTCTCTGTACTTTGCCTACTCTTGTTGGATTGGTTCAATTGGTTATTTTATAACGTTTGCTCTGTCTCTAGTCACAGTCACAGTCAGGCTCACTAGCCTACTAATACATTACGTCTTTGTTTAATGACAGTTGCCCTGGAAGTTTTATGAAATAAGTTTAGGATTTGAATTTAAGAAAATGTGAAGCACAAACCGTTTAGTAGTAAATAAATAATTAATTGTAATCATGATTGATTCTAACACTGGCGGTACCGCTCCAATGAAGGCATCTGCCGCTTCCACAATAGGCCTAGCCTACTGCGGCTACGAACGCCTGCTAAAAATAGTTTTGAGTTCTGCTTTGATTTTTTTTCATTAAGTTAAAAATTATTTTGTTCTTTTATATATTTAGGCGACGAATTGAAAAAATACTGATACAGCATGTAGGCTATGGGCTTTTGTTTGAAAATCTCTATTTATGTTTGCAAGTTTTTTATCAGCCAAAAATAAATCTGTTTTCAATTATTGTTGTGATGCTGCTACTCACTTCATGTTAATTTTTACTACATAGCATTAAACTAATATCACCAGCATACATGCACAAGTGTGAAGTGATTATGATATTTTTCCTGTTAAAGTTGTAACCTAGTAAAATATGTTAAATGAGGTAAATAAATGGGTATTTGAAGTGTTACCCATAGATATTAATACCGCTAGGCCTATATTGATAACGCGTACCGTACCGTACCGATTTTGTACCGAGAACCGAGGTACACAAATATTGTACCGTACCGAACCGTACCGACCTGAAAATTGCTGTACCGCAGACCCCTATCAGTTATATATATTTTTTTATTAATTTTAATTGTTGGAACAACGGTGTTTTTTGTTTATTGTACCTATAATACATTAATTGAAACATCAAGATACATATATGACTGAAAAAACAACAATCATGCCTATTCTCTGGTTCCATTCTTGTTATTTTCATTTCTTACTGTAACTTCAGAGTTTTTCAATACAAATATGATTAAGATGGCATGAACAAATAACAAATTACAGTAGACTCCCTCTTAACCGGCCACCTCGGGACCAGGCCTCGGCCGGATAACGATTTGGCCGGTTAAACCGATGTACCTTTAAAAACACCAACCTAAATAGCCTAACAGCAATTATGACTTGAAGAGACAACTATTTTGTTACACTATATAATTTATAGGTACATTAAACACACATGAGATCCACGACTAAACTAAACTAATAATGATTTGTTTCCTTATTTTGTGTTCTGGCTAGCAGGTCCAAACGCTTTCACTTCCGGTGGCATACACTTTCATTGAGGACAGTTCATTTTAATTGGTTTGAAAAAGTCAATCCAGCATGATATAGGCTAATGTTGAATTGGATGAAACAGTAGATAAGAAAACAACGTTTCCGGCGAAACACAGCCGGTTAAAGCGATGTTAAGATAAAAAATGGCCGGTTAAAAAGATGTTGTTTTTCCAGCCGGGTAGGCCGGTTAAAGCGAAAACCGGTTAAAAGGAGGCCGGTTAAGAGGGAGTCTACTGTAATGAGATAACATCTTAACAAGAATGTATAGTTTGATTTGAATTAAACATCGAGTTTATCACTTCAAAACACATCCTCACTACAATGGGTAAGAATCATTTAGAGGAGAGCATGAACCTAAATTGTAGGTTGTTGTAGTAACTAGAGCATTGAGTAAAGCATTGGAAACTCCCCTCAATGACTTTCCCTGACTATACTTGACTTTCTAAAATGTGGACACCCTAGTCCATGCTGCAATGGACTTATAAATAAAACAGAGTGAGACGAGAAATAAGTTATTGAGAGTGTTGTTAAGTATTGCTACTTAAGGAACGAGAAACAGCTAATAAAATAAGGAAAATAAAAATAATGAAGCAGATGCAGACATTAGGGCAGGGACTTCAATGAAAAGGGAAGACTTGCAACCAACCTATGTGGAAAAAAAACAAAATCTACTGAGTGTTAGAAACCAGAATAAGTCACAAATTCGTCACTATAAAATCTTCGGCAACATATGGCAATGGTGATAATCATAAATGAAAGATCATCATACAGCTAGTATTCACCAGTTTCCAAATGCAAAAAAGCTCGGAGGTTGTAAGAAACTAGACGACCTTCAATGTTCTTATACCCTAATTATTATTATGTAAAATGCATTTTGACAAATTTCTAAATAAATAAAATTCACAAACTAAAGCTGACATGACAAATTTATGCATTGATAAAACCTCGGCAATTTTTAAGATTTCTTAATATTAAAATACGCTAAGTTGATATAAAATGTGAGCACTAGTGTAAAGGTGGCGTTACATGTAGTGGGCCTGTGTTTTGCAGTTGATGTAGGGGTTTTGCAGGATGCGAGGCGAGGTTTCCATGACTCTTAACAGCAGCTGGTCCAGGTAGTCCTCTAGGTCTCGCTGCTGTTGGTTCATCTTGGACACCTTGTTCTGGAGATCCATCACCATCTCTATCAGGTCCTACGGGGACACAAGAAACAGGAATCGATTTAAAATTTGATTATTAGAAAATATTACAGTAAAGCCCAGCTAATCCAATTGGACCCCCTAATCCAATCTAACTAATTGGGACGGACCCTGTTTGATTAGGTGAATTATAGGATTAAAAGGATACTATTATCAAATCATACAATGCAAAAAACTTAAATTACTTAATTAAGGTAAGTAGAACTGTAATGACAGAAGTAACTGTATCACCATTATGCATAATTTTTCCATTTGGTCTTTTTTTTTCTAAACCATAACGGATCATATCAAATAAAATATCATATCAAATCTAGCGCAACATGCAAATCTATCATATTAGTTTTAGTTCCCTTCAACAAATTGGAAATAAAGACATGTTAACCAATAATACCCCCGTCACAGCAGACCTGCGTACTCAGCGAATTTCCAAAGGATCTTGAGATTTTGTATTTTCTCCATAAACACTATAGGAATGAGTATGTAGGTTTGCTGCCATTGGATGTTGTTAGAAAATGTTAGTTGTGTTTGAAAATGTAATAGTTAGGTAAGGTAAATGTCAAATTGTATCAATATTCGACACTTTTAAATTTTCCCCATAAACCCCAAGGGGGTGAGTCTGTAGGCTTGCCGCCATATGGGTGTTGTAAGCAAATATCAGTTAAACCCTACCTAGTGAATGTACATACCAAATTTTATCAAGTTATTCCCATAAATAAGCGAGATACAGGGTTTTGTTGAATTCCCATAAGATTAACATTGGAAACCTATTTTTAGCTTTTCTCCGTAACCTGGTCAAGTTAAAAATTCAAAATACTAAATTGTTTGTTTTGCTATTTTAAATGGTTTTAGTTAAGTGATGAATTTAAAAAAAATTGGTCCAATAATGCCAAAAACCCATTTTTGACCCCTTTGAAACCCCATAAAACCCCGTTCCCATAACCCGATCATGCTGGTTCGTGAACTCATGAAAATAGATCTGGTCTTACACCTTTATACCAAATTTCATAAAAATCAGAGGTCCCCGTCAAAAGTTATCAGTACCACGGACACATAGATATATATATACATATATAAGAAAATGAACGAATGGTGTTTTTGGCTTCTGGGGACCTCATAATGAAAAAGTAAAGTGGCCTGGGCTTAGGTCTTACTATGGCTACTACCGTAATAGCGTATTCCCTATAGGGAAATTCGCTAAAACTAAACACAAAATACAACAGAGGTAAGTTTTGAATTTCACACCAACAACAACCCCAAAAACAATTCGTAGTGAAGAAAAAAGTGCTATGAAAAAAAAAAAATAGAACAACAGAAAGCTAGTTGTAATCAGTTAGGCTGAAGGTAACTTTTCACATGATTTGTCGGCGTAGGCGTACCTCACGTGTTTTGCCATCAAATTTCTTCATAATCTCGCTGTTGAGACGGCTGGGAGGTGTTCTTGGAGCACTGAAGCTCTCATTTTCTCCTCCAATGATTATTCTTTCCATCGAACTCTTACTGGAAGACGTCTTGCTTGGGTGTGACGGTGTTGGGCTCTTTTTAATATCTAAAACAATTAATCAATTTATCATTTTTGTAAAAGCTAAAAAGCTAATAAAAAAAATCAAGAACAAAATTAATGAACCAACAATACAACCAAAATAAAAAATAGGGTATTTTTATAAAATTTTATGATACATGTAAATAAATTTAAAGCAGTCTTACGAGCATGTAACTTTGAAATAAAAAATTACAGTATTTTTCTTGGCGACAAGTTCCAAAAGAAGTAGCCTATTTTGAAAAATAGGGAGGACAACAGAACATGAATGTTAACCCTTTAAATGCCAACAAACAATATATTGCCAACCACCAAGGTTGTAAATGTGGTTGAGTGCCAATATATCGGCATGGAGTAGCCGTCGAAATCGTAATAACAACTCAATGAGTACCTAGATATTTTTTAGCCCTTGCTTAAACATTGAGTTAAAAGTTAACAATGCAATATAAGTAATTTTGTTATCCATGTATAAAAAATAAATTTGTACAGAATTTTCAATGGGAAATTCCCAGAAAACATCTGTTGCTTTTAGACTACCTTGCACAGCATAGTGAGTGTTTTTGGGTTCAGTAAAATAAAAGCCCGTGGTGCTGAAAGCTTTCAAATGGTGTCAAATTTTGCAAACTTTAAAATTTCCATAACATGGATACCTTTGTAGGAAGCAACTTTATCTATTCTACACCATAACAGATCGTATCAAATAGAGTACATCTAGGGTAACATGCAAATCTTATCATATTAGTTTTAGTTCCCATCAACAAATTGAAAATAAAGACATGTTAACCAATAAAACTAAACTCAAAATACAAGAGAGGTAAGTTTTGAATTTCACACCAAAAACAACCCCAAACAATTTGTAGTGAAGAAAAAAGTGCAATGTACCAAGAGAACAACAGAAACCTCATGGTAAAATGTTTTTATGAACAAGAAACCCATGACAATAATGCTAAGAAAACCAAAAGAAAAGCTCAGTATGATTTATCTGGATATTTCAAAAATTATTTTATCCACGCCTACAGATTATCTGAGGTGGGCCAGTGTAATACTGTATTTTACGTGTTAATATCGTTAGTTTGGCATTTTAACACGAAATTAATACTTATTAACTAAATAATGTTATCAATTGATATGAATGTCAATAATTCATGTGTCTATAAAACCATGCAAATTTTATTATACTGTAAATAAGTCTGAAAGAAAATGATAGTCTTATATCAAGGTTTGTCTGTAGCAGCCCACTCTCAGGATACAAATCAATATGATCATCAGCTGTCTTCTTTTATGATAGTTCTCCGTTTGGGGAGGTGTAAACTAAAATTAAAATTAAAATTTTAAATCATCCATAGTTAATTGTTTATAAATGAAATGTGAATCATAGTTAAAATAGTTACAATGTAAACTATTTCTCTCAAAATTATATATTTTTGTACCTTATCAACTAATGTGAAATAAAAACACAAAAGTTTTCTTGACAAAATTAAAATACACAAAAAATAAATCATTAAGTGAACAGCTATTCTTTCTGCCTCCAATTAAATACAAGTGGAGAGGAATAGGCCAGTCAAGAAAATGAGAGTGCTAAGAGTTTAAAAATGTAGATTTATTTTATTTTATATAGAAAATTTCCAGATTGTTGCTGCTAAATTTTAGTGGATGATTTTTCTGTATGGAAATAAAAGGAATCTAAACTTTAAAATGGCCAATTAAAATAATGTTACAGTTCTAAGTTTAGCGAAAGTGATAAGTTAATAGACATCTCTACTTGGGACCCAATGTGGTAATGGAAAACCAACCAATACAATAAAGGTTAGTAAAAACAGGGTGTCTAGTTTATTTCTCTTTAAAAATTCAAGACTAATTCCAGACTTTTTCAAGACTGTTTCAGTTTTTTCAAGACTGCCGCATTACTCGACATATTAATATCTATCTAACATTTAACAAAATTATTTACAGTTGTCACTTATATATTTTTTTTTTTAAATAGTACACACATTCCTTACATCGACCAGCTTTAATTTTGTTGTTGGATGTTTATTTATTTATTATAACAGTCACGTACAATAGTTATATATTGTGTTGACTTTTGCAGCCCTAAACAGATAGAGCCACCAGTTTATTCAAAACCCAATAAATTATTGGGCAAAGTGCACTTTATTTAGACTATAAAACTATTAATTTCTAAGTGTTTGCATGGGTGTGGTTTATAAACTCTACTACACTATAAAACGCATTATTTATTAAATATTCTCTTAGTTTTTTGTAAAATAAATTGATTTCATTATTATTTCTTATGCTTTCAGGGAGATGGTTAAACAATTTAGCTCCAGCGTAACATGGCAACTTATGGTAATTTTCAAGCCTGTGGAAACCAGTTCTGAATAAATTTTTATTTCTTGTATTATAATTATGAAAATGTGTGCCAATTTTTGAGTCACATTTTGTTAGAAAAAACTTAATTGTCTGATAAATATATAAACCTGCTAACGTTAAAATTTCCATACTACGAAAGGCTGATCGGCACGATTCTCTTCTGCCTATCTTGGCTAGGATTCGTATAGATTTCTTTTGTAGAATAAATACCCTTGAAAATTTGGAATCGGCACAAGCCCCCCATAAAGGTAATCCTACTACAAATAAATAATAAATAATAATAAATAATAAATAAATAAATACATAAATAAATACAAAATAATAAAGGTAAACATGTAATCACTACATGTTTCACTGTGAATACAGCACAGTGATACAAGAACATAATATCTATCAAAGGATTGGTCAAGGATTAAAATACACAAAATTAACTGTGTTTCTACCGTGTTTTGCCTTTTTTATCCTTGACCAATCCTTTGATGGATAGAAGGCTGTGTTCTTATTTATATCACTTGACAATGCCATATATTCACGGTAAAAAGTGTACCATGGTGATTATATCCAACAACAAAATTTGAGCTACTCAAAGGAAGGCATGTGTATACTATTTTAGTCTTCAGTAGCAGTTTAGGGGCTAATATAATGAATTGTAATATTTTTTGTCAAAAACAGGACCATTAAAATGAAACTACAAAATTATTACTTTTTTATAAGAAGCATTATTAATTCTTCAACAATATTGAAAATTTAAATGGTTTGAATTAAAATAATGCACACGTTTGTAATTATATTTTTTAACCCTTTGTCCGTCCTTCGTAGGGTGTGTGTTCTGTTTAGTTTATTAAAATAAATAGGGTAATATAAATCCTATAAAAAATTCAAAATGATAGCAAATTCATAGAACACATAAAAATTGCATATATTTGGTAAAAATTAAAATGTTGCTTTTCCTTGTTTTGTTTAGCTTGTAGGCAAATATTAGTAAAATTGATTTTCCAACATTGTCCACTGTAGGTAAAATTTTGAAATTTTACATTGTAATATTTTTTGTCAAAAACAGGACCATTAAAATGAAACTACAAAATTATTACTTTTTTATAAGAAGCATTATTAATTCTTCAACAATATTGAAAATTTAAATGGTTTGAATTAAAATAATGCACACGTTTGTAATTATATTTTTTAACCCTTTGTCCGTCCTTCGTAGGGTGTGTGTTCTGTTTAGTTTATTAAAATAAATAGGGTAATATAAATCCTTTAAAAAATTCAAAATGATAGCAAATTCATAGAACACATAAAAATTGCATATATTTGGTAAAAATTAAAATGTTGCTTTACCTTGTTTTGTTTAGCTTGTAGGCAAATATTAGTAAAATTCATTTTCCAACATTGTCCACTGTAGGTAAAATTTTGAAATTTTACATATTATTTAATAGAATTGTGAGCGTTTGTTTAAGGTCTGCAGTTGCAAGCGTTTTGATTAGGGATTACAAGCGTCTCTGGTTAGCAATCTTTATCAGAGCGTCTTAATCGGCGATTGCAAGCGTCTTCATCGTTAAATTTTTTGTAAATTTCAAGACTAGACTGAAAATTCAAGACTAATTCCAGACTTTTCAAGACCATTATTAAATTCAATACTAATTCAAGACTTTCCAGATTTTCAAGACTACTAGACACCCTGAAAAATTGAAAACAGAAATAGAAAAGTACAATCCAACCAGGAAAAAGAGTGGAACAGAATATGGTTAGTAAATCATTCCGAAGAGAAACAGCAGAAGAAAATGTCAAAGTGACACTACAAATTTGTAAAGGAGGATAGACTAAAACTATCAATGTCTTGCCTTGGCGTTCAGTAGCAGTTAGGTTACTGTTACTATCTTCATTGGGCGTAGACACAGCGGGGGGAGTGGCGGGGGGAGGGGGGTGGGGGGCTGGAACGGAGGATAGGTTCAATGAGAAGCTGTTGATTCTCCGCTGAAGCGTGCTCGTCGGTTCCACATTTACAGCTTCTGGATAAACATTTCTATCTCAGTAACACTGCCGAGATTAAACGCTCTTTTAACATTTTACATGTTTAAGATCCAGAAAAAAGTAGAATTAAAAAAATATACAGTTTTACCCTGTCTGTCACTGGAAAACGAATAGTAGCTGAAATGGCATGTACTGTATGTTCATAAAAATCTAGTCACAGTCAAACATACTCAGTCACAATAATAGTAGTACAAACTCACCGTCTTCAACAGCAATCCAATATTTCAAAAAATGTGGACGGTGTCCACAGTTGTTTCACCCCTATGTCTCAAAGGTATTATCAGCGTGATCAGTTGTGAGGTTAACTTAATGTAAAGTTCTTGTCAAATATAACATTCAACACACACATTAACAAACCATTAACAAACCACAATTTACACTTACACATTCCACTATTGGGCCTCTAACCTCACTTTCCAGCAAACACGTGAATGTACCGTCCACAGCTACTCGATTGCTATTGTAGACAGTGAGTTGATACAACTTACATTGGCAATTCCAGTTGGCGAGCCACCACAACCATGATGAAACTGTGTGGTGCACCTGTTTCTGTTACCAACCTATCTAAAAATATTCTCTACTTGCCTGTGATTACACAGTAGGTACTGTGTAAATTAGTGCTTTAGTTATTTTGAACAAAAATGCTCTAGACTGTGAGTAAAAGCACACATTTTGTTATTTTTGTACTGTGTTACTAAGCAATGTTTATACTGTATGTAATGCACCATGTCAAAATTAGTGCAAAGAAAAAATTCATAATTGTAGCAAGGAAAAAAAACTAACTGCAGTCAAACAAATTGGGAAGTGAATTTGAAAACTTAGGCAAGTTAGGTAATGAACTAAATGCAGAAAAAGTACACAATTGACACGCCAGATTTTGGCGTACAAACAAGGGGCAAAACCTGAACCAACAAGAACAGAAGCCTAATTTTCATTTTTATAAAAATGATTAAAATTTTTGTTTTTTTAAAATCCAACAATGGCTGTTCAACCTCACTTTGAAAGGAAGTTTTACTAGGCTAACATTGTATGAATTGTCGTTTTTACTATTTGTTGTAGCTATTATAGTAAGATAACAACCGAACGATAGGATGGTTTATTTATAAAATATTGTTTCTAACCTAGGCTCGGTCCTAGGTATTTAGAATAGTGTTGGAAAGAAAAGTTAAAACATAACTATTATATTGTCGTGTAGATTGATTGTTTGATGTGATGCTGGGCAGTTGGCTTACCTTTGCCATATTTGCCGTAGAGTTTCTGTTCCCACTCGTCCAGCACAGGCTCAGGCAGGGGTGCAACGGAGCGCGGGGGCTTGGCGGGGGGTGTATGGTCCGAGCGGCGCAAAACCTCCCCTCCCGCCAGGTTTTCCAGTGAACCGCTCTTGGGGGTGGAATTGGCCTCCAAGGAGTAACCAGACCCCTTGTGAGAAAGGTCATCCAACTGGAAAACATTAAATCAATTTCATAATGTATACCAAATGGTTTAAATTCAAAAACAAAAGATTTTATATACATATACAGCAATATATATGAATGGTGTCAAATTTTTAGGGGTTGGCGGGGAGTGGTTTTCCTCTTAGTAGAGTTTTAGTAAAGTACAATAATTCATTTTGCCTCTGGATTGTTTGATTAATAGGCCTACATGTTGATAGGTTATCTTAACTTAACAATCCTAGTGGAAATATCCCTCAAAATCGATTTCGGGTTCGAAAAACCATCATCAGTTGAAGGACCAGGTTGACTAGACTAATTAAAATTTTCCATCCGGTGGACCTCGTTAAGAGTTTAAATGTAACGAAGTCCACCGGATGAAAAATTTTAATTAGTCTAGTCAACCTGGTCCTTCAACTGATGATGGATTTCTGAACCCGAAATCGATTTTGAGGGATATTTCCACTAGGATTTAGTAAAGTATTGAGTCAATTACTCGGGTAACAAGTCGAGTATTGTAGAACCTCCCATATTTGACCATGGCAGAACCGGGCCAAAGTCGAATCGCTGAGTGTGCGCTGTCGGCGCAAAAAGTCAGATATCGGGAGGGGCAAATGAAATGCATTTCCTAGGTAGAAATACAGCAATACAGTATTGTAATACAACTCTATTGTACCTATAAAACATTGCGTAAAACACCAAGATATGAATAATTACTGAAAAATAACAATATTTATACATAACTGTCTCTACAAATATCAAATAGTTTCTCGTTTTGACAGGTTCAGCAATGATGGGAGCGCAGAATTTACAGATAGACGTTCGGACACTAGGTGGGATATCGGGAGGAGTCGGTTATCGGGAGGTCGGATAAGGGAGAATCTACTGTTGCATGAAATACAGACAAAAGTGGATTTAAAAAATAATAACACCAATCATGTAAAAAATGAGGGGTTATTCACAACTAATTCATTTTCTGAATTATTACTGAATGAAGGAGAAAAGTAAAAATAACAATAATTGCAGTCAAGACTTAAAAAATTTGTTAAAGAAATATTGGTAAAAAAGTATGTGTATATTTACAGTTTTCTTATCACAATGTGTACCACAAATTAGTTTCTGAGTATGAAGTGGTAATATAAAAATAAATAATAATAAAATAGCAGTATTTAAAGACTAATGTAGTTTAAGGAATAGTTGTGGAAAAAATTAATTCAACAAAGAAAAAATTACACAAGTAAGAATTGGTTTATAAGAAACTCATGTAAAGATATTATTTGTATGAATAAGGCATTCCACCGTCTTACAAAACTTACCATCTCGAATAAAACTTTCGTTAGATAGCGTCATGTTGGCAGGGGTAGGGACGACGACTACTTTTTGACTACTTGTCGAATTTGAGTTGGACCAACTACCCGAGCCCACTGTTAAAGCTGCGGTCTCATTTGTGACATTTTGCGACACCCGCCACAAAAATGCAACAATTTTTTAGCAGTCTTTCATTATTTTGCAACACGGATTTAAATAATATTGAAAATGAGTACGGTATTGTAGTAGAAAGTATGTTTGAAATTTCACTTGAGGTTTTCAGTCATTAACTGTTGTCTACTTCATTTCAATGGTTATGCTACAACTAATTAAACATATTCATTTGCCAAAGTCAATGATCAATCAAATATTAATTGCCTGCGTTAATATGTTAATGTTGAGGTTTAGTTTCTTGGTTTGGCTTCACTGAACTTTAACGATTTATTTAAGTTGGTAAATTGGTATGCAATTCACAAAACTAGGCCCACTAAGGCATTTACTTAACATATTACTGGCATTTACATGCATATTACTTGATTCTCTTAGCATTTTAGGCATATTTGAAATCAGAACCAACTAAAATTGTATGAATTTACTGCCCAACTGTTTGGTAACGCATATTTACTTATAATTTGTATGGGTATGAAAGAAATTGAAATATTTTAATTGTTTAAGATAACTGGTATTATTATGCTGCATGTGATTAAATGTCACATAAAATTTATATTTGCTACAAATCTCAAAGAGTTGGTAGAATGTTTGCCCCAAAAGGTTTTTTTCAGCTTAAACCCTGACCGAGCCACCACTTGGGATCCGAGTGCTCTCCCACCCGGGTGACTCACCGTGAAGCCGTCCTCACTCTCCCCCTCGCTGATGACCCCGGGGTCGGCGTCGCCCGCTCTCTGCAGCGAAGGCTTCATCTCTCCGCCCAAGGTCCCGCTACCACCCCGTGATAGCTTGTTCACATCATGCAGACTCCCTGTCTCCGTGTACACTTTTTCTTTGCTTTTACTTTTTCCGCTGATTTTATTGCCTGAAAACATATATTGATGGTAAGTATTTTAAAATGTTTAATAATTCAATGTTGTACTTGCTTTACTACTAAAATATTGAAAAATAATTATAGGGAAAATGTTAGGTTCCATGACTCTACTGTCTCCAAATGGATAACCAGGGGCAAAGTACAAAGAATTTCTGCCATGAAAATAATTTGAGTTTTTACAAAATTTCAAATTCCATTTTAGAAAAATTGTAGTTTTAAAATATTATACCCTGTATTTTGTAAACAATGTAGATACATCTGGATACAAAGAATGAAAAAACTTTTAAATTAAGTTAAAATCCTTACAATTGTTTACTTGATAAAATGTGAGTGTGATAAGAAACTAATAAGGAATTTCATTGAATCTCAAGATTTATAGGGAAATAAACATTTGTAGTAAAAGAGTTGAGGAAAACATTCATTCTATTCATTCAACAATATTAACTATGAACTATATTCATAACAATCAATCCTTTTGTCAATGTATCCTTACTTTTCATATCTTTATATTCATCCTTCATTAAGAGTTTTGTGGGGATTTCTAGGAGGATTTTTTCTAATAAAAACATAAATGTGAAATTTTGACAAATAACGCTTTAGTTAAAAGATTAGAACGTAAGAAGAATTTTAAGAGGGTGACAGTGAAAGGTCAAACAACAAAACCCAAGCAATATTATTAAAATATATTAAATAGTAAATACTAATTTTTATTCATGAGTTTTATTTTTATTTTACTGAATGGTTTAAGAGATATAACAAATTAAAGTTAGCCCCATGTTATTCTTATAGAACTAAAAATTAACTTCAATTGCCTGTAGCTACCTAACCATTAAGTTTAGAGAAAAATGTCAAAGAACAAAAAAGTCTTAAAAATGTGTGGTAAATCTGAAAATGACATAAAATTGGGGATTCGAATTTAACATTTTAAAGTTGGCCGCCATATTGGAAAATGGCAGACATATACAAAAATTTTATTTACTTAATTTTAAACCTTTTTAAAAACAAGGAGGTGTTCCCTATTTAAAGTTTGCTGTAAAATGTATAGTTTACAAGATCCCAATGGTGGCACAATTAAAAAAACACCCTGTATATATATTGAAAGGTTTATGAACAAGAATTCAAGGGAGTCAATACATAATGATTGAAATACTTAGTTTGCTCTTTATTTATCACAGTCGTCATAAGTGACACAACATCGTGCAAATGCATTAACACAACCAAAAATAAATAGATTCAACACTATTCTAATTTTTCTGTGTATCACATAGGTAAAAAATATAAACTATACGTAAAACATGATTGGGCTTTAAAAGTCACACAATTTCAATAATTAATATGTGGCATTACTGTAAATAAATATTTATTTAGTGAACCAATCCTTTAACTATATACTCACTCAGCATTCCAGCATCGAATGACTGGCCTATCCGAGAGAAGCGTGAAAATACAAAAATGTAAGGTCAAGTCAGCCAGTTCACAAAGTAAATTATTTGAACCAAATGTGAGTCTTTCCATTAACTTAAAAGGAGCAAGGTATGGGTAAGGTTATGAGAGGCTGGTGTAAAAAGTATCGATAATAATAAAAAATGTTACT
Source organism: Neoaliturus tenellus (assembly GCA_030545055.2). NCBI lineage: Eukaryota > Metazoa > Arthropoda > Insecta > Hemiptera > Cicadellidae > Neoaliturus > Neoaliturus tenellus. Next base: position 103,013,337 of record CM061535.1, read on the forward strand.
TCAGATTTTCTTCAGAATACTCAGTTATTCACACTCTTGATAGCCTACCTCTTTCCTCTCAGATTTAACATCTCTTTCTATTTAAATTATTTCAGGATTCATCTTTGAAAATGTTCACAGTTGTAGAGTCCTTGAGTAAAAAATCAGTTTTACAAGGCCATTGTCATTTAATGTGCTCTTTCAGTAGTTGTACATTTTTGACTTGTGTAGTTACCAGTTTGGTCTTCCTCTCTATATTACAATATTTTAAAATATAAAATAAATGTGAATTAATAGTGAGTAGGATAAAGTTGTATACTTTACTAGGGAAATACTACTAGGGAATTTCCACCAAACTGAAAATCTGTAAATGGTGTTCCAATTGGGTAGATAAAAAAATACTCACCAAATGATTTGGCAAACTTTTTGAACCCCTTCCGCTTGTCCAGACTGCTGATGCTGATCAAACTACCACCTGCGAACATCCAAATAGTTCTTATTATATTTTAACATTGTCGATTCCAAACGGTAACAAACATTAATTATTTATACTGTATACCTTCTTACTTATCTCGTCTTTGTACATCAGCACGATACATTTTTACACTGATGTTCAAATTTTAATTTAATAATAATAATATAACTAGTAATAATAATCAATAATGTAGTTCACTTATTATTATAACTAATAATAAGATTTCGCTCAAATCTTTCTTTTAATGCCCTTACTTTACTACTCTCGCGAATCACTTCTTTTTTCATAGCAACTACTAGTACTTTTAATCCAATTAGTTTGTATTTTTTCTCCTAACTTTTTTTTCCAAAAACACGTATGGACACAATTTTTTAAACTTTCTTGCATAGAGGAAGATAATTTGAATGGAGAACCAGGCAGAGATATAATTTCGACAACCTACCTCATCTTCAACTTGGCCAAGTTATAACCCAATATAAAATGCATCTACAGCGGCGAGTTTGTAATTATTCCATTTCATTTATTAGACACAGCAGCACAAAAAGAATCCCTTAAAGATGTGTGTACGTTACACTTCTTCCTTAACATTTTAATAGCATATGTACGGTGGAGTGCCGATAATCCAAATTGATTCAAACCAGACCTATTTCGAATTAACAAATCTTTCGGATTAACAGAACTATTACTAATATTAACGTAATATTAAATATAGTGTGTAACTAAGTAAATTGATAAAGAATAACATAAGGTAATCCTAGTTGTTGAAAATTCTTTGTTTCAAGTTCATTAAAGTTATTGCGGACATTTTCGATCAATGATTAGTAAAAGCTGTTTTTACTAATCAATGTTGACAATTAACAGTCCAAAATGCTTGCACCGAAGAAATCACGCAACTAATTTTTGGTTGATGTTTTATTTAGTTCATGGAAATCAGATGAAACCAAGTGGGTATAATCTGTTTTGTATTCGACAATTGGTTGGCATTTTACCAATTTGTAATATGAGATGGGTTTTATTATCTCTATAATAAATTATTGTGGACCTCTACCGGAAGTCAAACAATAGGTAGCCGAACAATAAATATGTCATTCAAGTTCAAGAATTTATTATGTGTTTTCTCAAAAGTGAGACCACCAAGTGCCGGAAATAAGCAATATTGAAATTCGGTACATAGGGTAAAAATATTCTTTTGTACTATTTCCTGGTTTATTTTTGGCAAGCACGTTATCTCTTCATAAACCAGCTAAAAATCCATCCGTTGTAACTGTTATAACTCTGTTTTTTCTTTCTTCTGTTCTTTTTATTCAAAAAAATATTAAATTTAGGTTTTGGATTAAGCGGACTTTCGGATTACCGAAGTTCAGATTTTTGGGACCCCACTGTATAAATTTTTGTTTGTGAAAGTCTTACAGTTTTTCAAAAATATTTTTGTCTTTTCCACTCTTAAGCAATTATTATATTTCCACCCCACCACACCCTCTGGAGTAAAGAATTAATTGTAATTGTTGTAGTTTGGTGACAGAATTGTTGATACTATTTGAAAATAAACTATTAAAATTTATTTAGGCCTACATCTGTTGGCAACACACGGACACCACTACAGTATTTTTCACCGCTGTATTTGGACTATTTCAAATGTTTAAAGAGCCTTTGCTCATGAAGATTCCTGCCAACTGCGAGCTATGGTCCGTTATCCATTTTCTGTAGGCTAAAGGCCCTGAAATCGATCGAAATTCATCGTGAGATCTGTGGAGTGTACGAAGAAAACATTATGAGTTATGGAATAGTACGAAAGTGGGTTAGGGCATATAAAGATGGTCGCACAAATGTGCATGATGGTAATGGCATCATTTTGCTTCAAGATAATGCCCGTCCGCATGTCACTTATCGAATCCACGATTTGATCAGAGAATTTGGTTGGGAACATTCTTCCTACAGTCCCGATCTAGCGCCAAGTGACTATCACATTTTCATTTGAAGAAAGATCTAAGGGGTGTGCGCCACGACAATGACCATGTCAGAACAGCTGTATTGGAGTGTATCTCATGGCAAGCGGCAGAATTTTATGATGAAAAATTTGTAAAGCTAATTGTGCGATTTTTACGATATGACAAGTGCCTTAATAATTGTAGAAATTATGTCAAAGTACATTAAAGTACAGGCTTTCATTTAAAATTAGAATTATAAAAAAATCTCTCCTAGTTTGTTTTTTATTAATTTCAAAACTAAACAATACTTATTTAAAAAAACACGCCTCGTAAATGTAAATATAAAAAAAAATATGTATATATAAATGTTTAAAAACTGGGGATTAAAGTAGATAAGAAGAACAATGATCATTAAATAAGTTTAGTTTTGGATGATTAAAGAATAAAAGGACTTACAAAGTTAACACTCGAACAAAATATGAACAAAGTGATTACTGTATGCAAATACATATGATTCCTAACATGGAAAAAATAGTTTTTTTCATTATTAAATAAATTCATCGCATTAAAATATTACCAGATGAACGAATGATTTTCTTCAAACATTTAATTTCAGAACAGAATGACATCCCTAACTCCATGACTCACTCACTGCACAAGTCTTATCACACTGTCTGATCATGTGGTATCAGTGTGATCAGTCATTATCAAAAGCTGTCTAAAAATAAAGCTATTTTTGCAAATACAAGACATTGAGCTCATAAATATTCAAAGGAATTAGATAAACATAAAATGTAAACAGCAGTAAATCAGTTTAAACTTGCAAAAAAATTGGTAGAGTTGTAGTCATAAGTTACTTACTCTACTTACTCTATTTTTTCTAAGACTAAGGGATCAGAAATAAATCAATTATATTTGACACTTTGTTTAGTGAAATATAATACTTCTAAAAAGCACATCTTAATCTTTGAAAGAACTAATTACTGTTTTTTGTCAATATTTCGCCAAATGACAATTTACAACTCTTTCAAGCATTTCATTCATCAGAAAGACCTGGAACCAAGAAATTTTCTCTTTTCTCAGTGTACAAAATCTTAACAATTAAAAACAAAAACTAATATACTAACCAAGAGCTGTGGATAGCTGTCCCAATGAAGACTTGTGTTTTTCTTTCTTGGAGAGATCTGCTAAGCTACCAGATTTAACGATGAAAGATATTTTGACCTCTAGTTCACCTCGTTCTTTGCCTTCTTTATTCTTCTCTTTACCAGGTTTTCCTTTTAGTTTGTACCATCTGTAACATTTTTTATTTGATGATTAGTACAATTAAACTCTATTCAATGGATGATAATATCTCTGACAAATTTAATTTGAAAACCTTTGATAAATTATAAAGTGTGTTTAAAAAAGAATCATCCTAGATTTTATTGGTTTATTATTTCAAAACTAATCATCATATGGACATAGGGTTATTTTATATTAAAGGATAGCTAATTAAGTTCTTTACATGCCATTTACAGGTGCTCAATAATACCCAATTTAGATGAACAGCATTTGTCTATGTGATACGCAAATTTGTCCCACACCTTAGCTAGCATGTCTTGAGTGATGGATTCGTTGGCTGCTCTAACAGTTCTTCAGTTGAACCATGTTGTTGGAAGGGGAGGGATATAAACAGTGTGTTTTACAAACCCTCACTAAAAGAAATCATGTTAGAGTTTTTAAATGGTAGGCTTCCTCAAGGATGGATCAGCCGTACTTTACCTAAAGATTCCGCGTTAACTCAATGGCTGCCAAGGTCACCGGACCTTACTGTTTGTGATTTCTTTTTGTGGGGGTTAGTAAAAGAAACTATTTATATACAGAAATAAAAAATAAACGTCTACAACACTCAAAAATATTTTTACACTTAAACTGCAAAGAATACAAAAGGTAAATATATGAAAAGATGGAAAATGGCAATCAATTTCGACTGGACACACCAATCATCATTGGGCCCAAAGAGAGAAACCTCAAATTAACGAAAACATTATCATTGATTATCTCTTTGGGCCTGATGATGACGGTGTGTCCGGTGGAAATCGATTGCTATTTTCCATCTTTTCATGTGTTTACCATTTTATTATTATTTTTTAGACTTTGGCGGACCTCTTTTTACCTTACTTTGCCCCCTCCACATAGACTATTGATCTGTGCATGGATCGTATTGGACAAAGTAATGGGGTGAGCTGCTACAGTACAAGATGAGTTGATAGTAAAAATAATAAGGATAATAAAAATCCTTATTAGATGAATGGCTCCCTTCAGTATCGTTGTAAGCGACAAAATCCAAATTTTACAAGAAGTAAATAAAACAAACTATAAAACAAATTTTTTATTATTATTTTTCATTTTTTATTCATACATGTATACAACAGTATAAAAATTGCCATTTTAAGGAATAACACAACACTAACATAAATTGTACGTCTCGTGAAGGCTGATTTTCTGGCATGGTCTTTTTCTTTTAATTTATATAGGGTTCTCCAGCATTCCTGTTGGCTTTACGAGAATTTCTGGTTCAGTTTGCAATGTTTATAGTCCTTTTTCTTTACCGGTAAGGCCGATTCACACCGGATCCCACTAAATAAACTATTGGGATTGTAGACATGTCTGGGCGCTTACAACATTACTGCACGGCGAGACAAAAAACTTGTGTTTTTCCACTGGTCCTAGGACTGCCCACTTCAAGGATATCTAAAATATAATTTACAACCTTCATGCAGAGTGGAATTTCCGATGTTACTGCGTTGAGTTCTCAATTTTTGTAAATGTTTTGCCTACAACATTACTGATAGGGATCATTTAGTTATTTTAAAATAAAAAGAACCTCATGTCGATACGATCATTAGTTTTGATTGAAACTATAAAATCAGATGATTCTTTTAGAAACACCCTGTATTTTTAACGTGAATATAGTGGAGTCCCACAGACCCGGACTAATGTGGACTGAAAGGAGTTCAGGTTTGTGAAAATTCTGGGTAATTGGGAAAGGAATAAACTTAAGAAAAATTACAATTAGTTAACATTATTCCTAAAAAAATATTTATTTATTGCATAATGTGCACAATACAAAAACTTAAATCTTATCTGTTAAAGCAAACCTAAAGAATAACCAAATCTGTTTAATTAATCATGAACTTAAACATCAAACACAAAATAAAAATTAATATTACAATATCCTCCACACAAAACTAAACAGCTTGAAAGAAGTATATTCTAAATGGAATTTAAATTTTCAACAAAATTACAAATAAAGGGGAAGTAAGAAGGGAATCATAAGAAATTCTCTAAATTATTAAAGGAATTATCTTTTTAAAGGAATAAAAAAGAGCCTATAATTTAATTGAGGAGTGATGACAAGGATATTATATAGTTTTAAGTTTAGCTAATGTTAATATTGTATTTACTAGTCAACTGTTTGAGCAGGATCTCATCTCAGAATCAAATGTTATGTGACATACAAATAAATTAAATGATATGACTAGATCTCCCTACATGAAGCGGGATAAATTTTCATTCTAGTATCCCATTAATTTTCACCTAAAGCTCTGTAGGATGGTGGTATATTACAGTACCTGTTTCGTGGTCTTTCGTACACGTCCATCTCTGCCAAGGGAACAGTGACACAGCCGAGAAACTCATCCACCCCGAGGAAATTGTGGTGAAGAACGGTGAGCACGATTTCAGCTGTGTTCCCTTGTTTAGGGATTTGCCTGAAAGGTAAATTTTTAGTTATACTGATTGCAATTTACATTGTAAGAGCTTTACATTTCATTTAAGAGCAATTTGACATTATAGCCTACAAGCTAATTTACGATCAATAATAATGCAACAGAAAGTTTGAAAAATTTGAAAGTGTAATAAGCAAGTATTAGACAATATATACAAAACCATTCTAATATAAATTTATATATATGTTGGTACGGTAAAGTCCAGTTATGGGATACTCTGGGTCATGTAAGGTCACTATAAGTTTTACCTTTAAATTTTCAGTCGTAAAAGAATAATAACTTGCTTAACTTCTTTTTTGTCTAAAGTAAAGTAAAATTATTTGTAATTTATAAGTTTAGTTGAATAATTACTTTAAATAAATATCAAAAGCATTATCTTTAACGTCAGAGTTATACACAATAACCTTTACAAAGCACAGGTTGACAAATTGAACTAGCCTTCTACAGAAGTCAAACAAGTACCGTAGTGTTCAAGTAACACTGGATATTTCCGTCTATGCTCATGAGACTTTCTGTGTGCTTCGGGCCTTTCCGTACAGTCATGAATCTGAACACGAAGCACAGTCAAATCCATACAGTCACAATACTCATATTGAAACTACTTGTATTAGTGTGTCCCCAAGTTATTAACACTCTCAAAGCAGCGCGACTAAAAACAAATCTGAAAAATTAACGACTCAAACAGATGGAATAGAATCAATCGGATTCTAAGTGTCGTGATTTTTAATGTCATAAATCTCCTATTCACAAAACATATTGTATATTTCACGAGTACTTCATATGAGGATAGGTTCTTGTAACGCCCTAACCTTAAAACATAAGTAACCTCGGATTATCCGAGGTTTTTCTTATCCAAAGTGGCCTCAGTTCCGAAGACCTCTCATAATCGGGGGTGTTCTGTATATATATATATGTATATATATATATATATATATATATATATATATATATATATATATATATATATATATACATTCAGAACCCATTATGCGCTCTCTATATATTCCAATATCTGAGAACCCACTAGAAGCTCTTATGGACTGAAAACCCAAGGAAGCTCCTTATATACAGGGTGTTCGGAAAAAACGTTTCAGGAATTCAGGAGGTTATTGTTCACATCAAAATAAGCAAAAAAAATCCTATAAACATATGTCCTAAAATGCTTCGTTAACCCGCTAGCCGCCATTTTGTTTTTTACACTAAATAATTTTTATTTCCGTAATGGATCATTGTATTAAATTAATATTTGGCATGCACCTTCATCATAGCAATACCCATTTTCAAGAAAAAAATTATTTTTTTCCAATGTGTATTTTCAAAATGGCGGCCATTTTAAAATTTTAACCTAAAATATCTCAAAACCGGTAAATTTTAGGAAAATTGTATTGGACACAAAAAAGTTGACGAATCTAATTATCTAACCAATGATACCAAGTTTGTAAGGATTTGACAACAAATAACGGAGTTATTGAGATTTTTCTGCATAAAAACATTGATTTTGCATTGTAATTAATGCAAATTAAGGTAATTTTAATTGAAAAATCTCAATAACTCCGTTATTTGTTGTCAGATCCTTACAAACTTGGTACCATTGGTTAGATATTTAAATTTGTCAACTTTTTTGTGTCTAGTAAAATTTTTATAAAATTTACCCGTTTTGAGATATTTTGGTTTAAAATTTTAAAATGGCCGCCATTTTGAAAATACGCATTGGAAAAAAATAACTTTTTTCTTGAAAATGAGCATTGCTATGATGAAGGTGCATGCCAAATATTAATTTAATACAATGATCCATTACAGAAATAAAAATTATTTAGTGTAAAAAACAAAATGGCGGCTAGCGGGTTAACGAAGCATTTTAGGACATATGTTTATAGGAACTTTTTTGCTTATTTTGATGTGAACAATAACCTCCTGAATTCCTGAAAGGTTTTTTCTGAACACCCTGTATAGCTCTTCCACGGCACATTGAGCGCTCTATGAAAGAGCTCCTATTGGGTCATGTAACTTTTATTTAATTTTTGGAGAACATTAGGCGCTCCCATTGTTGCCAACTTTGAGCATTTGAAATTCCCAGTAAAGTATAGGGATTTTTTCTATTTATTTCTTGCTCCTACATTCTCTTTCTCTATTGAGTCAGTAGCGCTTGGACGCTCATTGAGGAAGGGGGTTTGTTGAGCCAGTTCCGGTCCTACGGTATATAACCCGTCTCTTTTTTACTGCTTGCCGTCCGTCAAGGTCATTAGCAGTCACATGTCACATGTCCGCTTTGTTAACGGTAAATCTAACACCCTTCTGCACTCTAGCAGACCATAGCTTAGAAATATGTTATGTGGGGTATCGTTGCAAAGGTCTGGGTAACCTATGGTGTTTTATGGCATTGCCGAACCATTATCATGTAGTGGGGTACCACGACAACCCCTTATTTTCGGTTTACAAGGTTATGGTTAGAAATATGTCATGTGGGGTATCGTTGCAACCGCCTGGGTAACCTATGGTGTTTTATGGCATTACCGAACCATTATCATGTAGTGGGGTACCGCGACCCCCCCTAATTTTCGGTTTACAAGGTTGTGGTTAGAAATATGTCATGTGGGGTATCGTTGCAACCGCCTGGGTAACCTATGGTGTTTTATGGCATTACCGAACCATTATCATGTAGTGGGGTACCGCGACCCCCCCTAATTTTCGGTTTACAAGGTTATGGTTAGAAATATGTCATGTGGGGTATCGTTGCAAAGGTCTGGGTAACCTATGGTGTTTTATGGCATTGCCGAACCATTATCATGTAGTGGGGTACCACGACAACCCCTTATTTTCGGTTTACAAGGTTATGGTTAGAAATATGTCATGTGGGGTATCGTTGCAACCGCCTGGGTAACCTATGGTGTTTTATGGCATTACCGAACCATTATCATGTAGTGGGGTACCGCGACCCCCCCTAATTTTCGGTTTACAAAGTTATGGTTAGAAATATGTCATGTGGGGTATCGTTGCAAAGGTCTGGGTAACCTATGGTGTTTTATGGCATTGCCGAACCATTATCATGTAGTGGGGTACCACGACAACCCCTTATTTTCGGTTTACAAGGTTATGGTTAGAAATATGTCATGTGGGGTATCGTTGCAACCGCCTGGGTAACCTATGGTGTTTTATGGCATTACCGAACCATTATCATGTAGTGGGGTACCGCGACCCCCCCTAATTTTCGGTTTACAAGGTTATGGTTAGAAATACGTCATGTGGGGTATCGTTGCAAAGGTCTGGGTAACCTATGGTGTTTTATGGCATTGCCGAACCATTATCATGTAGTGGGGTACCACGACAACCCCTTATTTTCGGTTTACAAGGTTATGGTTAGAAATATGTCATGTGGGGTATCGTTGCAACCGCCTGGGTAACCTATGGTGTTTTATGGCATTACCGAACCATTATCATGTAGTGGGGTACCGCGACCCCCCCTAATTTTCGGTTTACAAGGTTGTGGTTAGAAATATGTCATGTGGGGGTATCGTTGCAATCGCCAGGGTAATCTATGGTGATTTATGGCATTGCCAGGCCAATATCATGTAGTGGGGGTACCGCGACACCCCTAATTTTCGGTTTACAAGGTTGTGGTTAGAAATATGTCATGTGGGGTATCGTTGCAATCGCCAGGGTAATCTATGGTGATTTATGTTATTGCCAGGAAAATATCATGTAGTGGGGTACCGCGACCCACCTAATTTTCGGTTTACAAAGTTGTGGTTAGAAATATGTCATGTGGGGTATCGTTGCAATCGCCAGGGTAATCTATGGTGATTTATGTTATTGCCAGGCCTTTGTCTTGCGGTGGGGTTCCGCGACCCCCCTAATTTTCGGTTTACAAAGTTGTGGTTAGAAATATGTCATGTGGGGTATCGTTGCAACCGCCTGGGTAACCTATGGTGTTTTATGGCATTGCCGGACCATTATCTTGTGGTGGGGTACCAAGGCCCCTCTTAATATATAGTTTATAAGTCTTTGCATCGAAATATGGCATATGGGGTATTGTTGCAACCGCCTGGGTAACCTATGGTGTTTTATGGCATTACCGGACAATTATCTTGTGGTGGGGTACCGCGACCCCCCTTAATTTACAATTTACAAGTCTTTTCATAGAAACATATCATGTGGGGTATCGTTGCAACCGCCAGGGTAACCTTTAGTAATATATGACAATGCCAGACCATTATCTTGTGGTGGGCTTCCATGGCCCCCCATAATTTACAGTTTATAAGTCTTTGCATAGAAATATGTCATATGGGATATCGTTGTAACCGCATGGGTAACCTATGGTGTTTAATGGCATTACCAGACCATTATCTTGTGGTGGGGTACCGCGACCCCCCTTAATTTACTGTTTACAAGTCTTTTCATAGAAACATATCATGTCGGGTATCGTTGCAACCGCCAGGGTAACCTTTAGTGATTTATGACATTTCTGGACTAATATCTTGTGTTGGGGTTTCACGACAACCCCCTTATACTCGGTTTACAAGGTTATGGTTAGAAATATGTCATGTGGGTTATCGTTGCAACCGCCTGGGTAACCTATGGTGTTTTATGGCATTACCGAACCATTATCATGTAGTGGGGTACCGCGACCCCCCCTAATTTTCGGTTTACAAGGTTGTGGTTAGAAATATGTCATGTGGGGTATCGTTGCAATCGCCAGGGTAATCTATGGTGATTTATGTTATTGCCAGGCCTTTATCTTGCGGTGGGGTTCCGCGACCACCCATAATTTTCAATTTTGAAATTTATGCTTAGAAATATGTCATGTGGGGTATCGTTGCAACCGCCTTTGTAACCTATGGTGTTTTATGGCATTGCCGGACCATTATCTTGTGGCGGGGTACCAAGACCCCTCTTAATTTACAGTTTATAAGTCTTTGCATCGAAATATGTCATATGGGGTATCGTTGCAACCGCCTGGGTAACCTATGGTGTTTTATGGCATTACCGGACAATTATCTTGTGGAGGGGTACCGCGACCCCCCTCAATTTACAGTTTACAAGTCTTTTCATAGAAACATATCATGTGGGGTATCGATGCAGCCGCCAGGGTAACCTTTAGTGATTTATGCCATTGCCGGACCATTATCTTGTGTTGGGGTTTCACGACCCCCTGCCTTATTTTCTGTTTTAAAGGTTATGGTTAAAATATGTCATGTGGGGTATCGTTGTAACCGCCAGGGTAATCTATGGAGATATATGTTATTGCCAGGCCATTATCTTGTGGTGGGGTTCCATGGCCCCCCATAATTTACATTTTACAAGTCTATGAATAGAAATATGTCTTGTGGGGTATCGTTGCAACCGCCTGAGTAACCCATGGTGTTTTATGGCATTGACGGATCAATATCTTGTTGTGGGGTACCACGAGTGATTCCCAAGCGAGAACTAAACTTACCGACCTGTATTACTGAGAAAATCGCCAACATACTGGGAGTCGCGGATTACCGAAACACCCTTTTTAAGAAATTTTATAACATTAACCAATTGTGCCTTTATAGGTAAAGCGGTCTATCCACCGAGAGTAATTTCAATGTACAGGGTGTATCTGAAATTACCTCTCCAGCCCGGAAGTCACTGATGTCAAATACAAACCCTCACTTAAAATAATTTTTTTAGTTTTACACGGTTTTTAAGAAAACTTTACAATTTTAGCAGTTTATTGAATATTTGAGGTTGAAATTTAGATTTTCCTCATTCTTCTCTGAGCATTTTAGGTTAAGCAAAAATATCTCGGCACAAAAATGTCTTACTCTTTTAAATACGTTTCCAACTAAAATTGTCAGTTTGGTCCAAAATGTTTTTTTAATAAATTTACAACATGACGGAGATTAATGAACATGTATTTAAATGTTAAGTAAAACTAATCACGTGATAATTGATGTTTTATGATGGTATATTATTTTAAATGAGGTTCTTAGACATTTACATGTTTGGTAAGTTCTGTTATATGTAAAATGTTCAGACATAATATATGTTAAATTTTCCCCAGTTAAAAAAAATAATGTCATGCTATTTATTATTCTAAATCAGTATGATTAGGGTTTAAAATATTAAATTTTAAAGTTGCTTCAAAATTACATCTGGTCCCCTCTGTATCGAAATCAGTGTCCAATCAACAGAGCAAAATATGTTTACATACAACGGCACAATTTTTTTTTGTACAATTATTAAAGAGGTGCAAGGTTGGTTTGGGACACCCGGTAAGTCAGTATCATATTTGCACGATAGTCCTCCCAAAAATTGGTTCTTTATTTGGGATGGCACTTAATTTCTAACGAACTCATTAGGAAGTACATCATTGACTCTACCTGATAGCATGCTAATTTAAATTTTACAATTCAAAAAAAATTTTAACTAAAATAGCAGATCACACAATTGATTGATCTTTTGGTGCGTACTAAGTTAATGTTTAATTTAAAAAGGTGGCAGTACAGTATTTTCATTTAAAATAAAAAAGCTTTTTTATTTCCTGCCCCAGAAAACTATCTGATTTCAAAATTTAGCGACCAAACATTTTTACCCAAAATAAATATGACATTATTTTTTTCTACTCTAGCATTTATTTATAACATTTGAGGCAATCCTCGCGAACATCTTTCAAGTTACCACAAGTTTGGTTCTATGAATTTTTGCCCCCCAGTCCACACAATTAAACATAATTAAATGTTTATTTATTTTTGCGGGGAATTTTACCCCATGTAGACGTAATTTTACAACAACTATAATATTTTACTCAGAACCTTCACTTTGCACATAGACATATCTTGCACAGTACCAATATCAATTAAATTATCAAACTTAAAAATTATCATGATGAATTTCAATATCACGTATTCTTCTTTTGACTGTGAGTCGGAACCAATTGCTATATCAAGCAACTGATTGTTTTACTTTGATTGTTATTTACTGACCTGGTCCTACGGCTAAAACATACGTCCTTTGATGTGTATCGTAATTTTAATATTTTAACCATTATTTAACATACTTTTGTTAGTAACTACTGTATTATTGTATTTAGAAGCTTGAATCTTTTTTATTTGCCTTGACAGTAATTTTTTAGGAAATTAGGTAAATTTAAAAGTTTAACACCATTAAAAACTGAAATGAAGGAATTGCAATGAATGCAAATATTACATTATGTATTTATCATTGTATGTTCAATATTACTGGATCGTTATGTTATTCCTTGGAATTTCAACACAACTAATTGAAGGATAGTAACTGAATAGTATTTTTGTAAATAAAAGGGGTTTTTGGCAAGTTTTATCCACTTTGTTAAGATTTCCAATTATTTTGTTTTAATGGAATTTTTCATTGTTTTCGATGATCTACTGCACATTTTTATTTAATTTTTTCATATATTTATTTATACGTATTTTATAATTTTAAGTAAATACTTATACAATACCTACATAATAAATTTATTCACAACTCCATTAACCTTTATAGAATTCGGGGGAATTAGGTCGGGGGTTTGGGGAAAGAGTCTCTGAAAACAAGCCGTAGGCGAATATATTTTTATTCCTTAGATTGAGTTAGTTGCATAAGTTCAAATTTAGGTTATTTCTGCAGTCGTGAGAGTTAATTTATGTTATAAATAAATGACAAACTCATTTATTTTGCTATTTTACAAAATTATTTGTCTCATTTACAAACTCTTATATTTATATGGATTCTGTTCATTATATGCGACTTAAACAACAATTAACGAATTTCTAGGCAACCCCTGAGGGGACATGGGGGCGGAGCCCCCATCGAGCCGTAGGCGAGTCGTAATATATTCTCTAATACATCTGCTGGCCAAGTACGGTCTTGAAATAAAATAATAATATTACGTAGAATGTTTACCAAGCATTAAATGATCGAATCAATTTGTCGAGCAGCTATTCTAAAACCAATGTCATTAACTTGGATGAAATTTTGATATCATAGATTTTAAGGACTTGGCAACCCCTTAACACTTTGTGTTTTTGGGTATGATATAAATATTTTTTATCATATTTTTGTTTTAACAATACAATTTTTAAGTAGGAGTTGAGTTTTAATTAAAAGTTTTAATGATAAACAGAACACTATGTATTCGTTTGTCTAATTTTTAAACAGGAGGTAAAAATGTGTGAGAAAGACTGCAGTTATGTATAGGATCGAATTTAGCTATTTAGTTACATTGAGAGATGGAAATACTAATTTATGGACCCATGATGATACCCATGATTCGTTACGAAAGTGACAGGAGTTATTAATTTGGAGGTATCTTTAGTTTTGGTTACCTGCCTCCGAATCCCTTTTTACGATCAAGATATATAGGAATAAAACAATATGTTGTTAAAGGCATGCGTTTGTGCAGTGTTGATGTATACCAAGTTTTATTGCTTTATATGTAGTGTTCAAAAATTCACGGTACTTGTCCTCCCTAAATAACGCTGCAAGTGAAATTTTCAAACTAGGTTGTCTTGAGTAAAGACGACCTAAGAATAACTGCTACTACATGTCTATTGTATAACTTATTTGTGTTCTGGATATGAAGTGTTTAAGAAGAAAGTCAAGCTATATTGATTTAATATTGCATCACAGCTGATTTAAAAAACGGTTGAAACAATATGATGATACGGATGCGATTTTTATTGCAACACTACCATTATACTAGAAATACGCTCCGATGTCCGTCCCGTACGAGAATTTTTACTCACTTTTACATGGGCGGAGTTTACCTCTGATTGCTGGGGGGGCCAACGGGGTCAGTGATAAAATACATGAAATACCAATATCCTCTTCTTCACGTTGACAGCCATCTTTAACCAAGCTGCGGCGTTCGAAGTTTGAAGTAAACACTAATGGTAAATAGCACAGTCAGATACTGGTACAAGTATTTAAGGATACAAATTCAGTCATGACATTCGGTCAGTTTTTATGGAACCCAGGAATGGGGATGAACTGCACTAGCGCTCCCATTGTTTATAGACTCCCAATAAGTGATTACCTGTTTGAACTGTTTTAATGATTTATTAACTAAAGGATTGTCCATGTAGTAGATGCATGACATTTTTATAAAAAAAATTATATACAAAGTGTCTTAAAAGTACGTCACCAAACCTCATAATATAGTCAATTGGGACAAAATAAGCAAAACATTTCGTACAAAGGTATATCCTAAAATGCATATTTACCCAGAAATCCACCATATTGTTATTCCACTTAATAATCATAATGTCCATAAAAATACATTTTGTTTTACTATGTGATTTTTTTTTAAATAGCGGTCATTTTAAAATTATAAGCTTAAATAAATTAAAACGTATAGGTTGTAAAGTTTTACAAAAAACAAAAAAGCTCTAAAATTTAATTATTTCACTGATGATAGGCTCTACCAAGATCGTGATGATCTGACAACATATAATGGAGTTATTGTGATATTTGTATTAAAATAACCATAATTCGCATTATATATAATACAAAATCAATGTACCTCAGCTACAAAATCACAATAACTCCTTTATTTGTCGTCAGATCCTTGCGAACTTGATATCATTCATAACTGGTTAGATAATGAAATGTTAAAACTTTTTCCCCATTTACATTTTTGATCAAATATACTGGTTTTAATATATTTGGGTTTCAAAATTTAAAATGTCCATTATGAGTAAAAAATAGACATTAAGTAATGTTATTATAAAGGTCCATTTCAAGAAGTTCCAACAACAATCCGTCCCCAAAATAAAAATTATTAAGTGTGATAAGGAAAATGGTGGATATCTAGGTAAATATATTTCAAGATATACCTTTATAATTTAAAGTATTTTGATTATTTTGACCATACTAGTATAAATCGCCCATTGATCGAAACTCGATCAAATTGATTGATAAGTTTACAAATATTTTATAACTAAACATATGTTCTTCCAAATTTGATAGCATTGGTTATTACAACAGCAGTGTAGTGATTACATCAGTTGTCCTTCTTCCATGAGATTAACATTGACACTTTGAAAGCCTGTAGGGCGTAGACCCGTGGGCCGAAATGAATTATAATGGGATTCTGCTCATCTACAGGACACTACCTTTCCAACTGTATGCGTGGATTTGTCCTACAATGCACACACGCTAAGAAAAAAAAATAGGAAAAAACATGCTTGTCTATTAAATACGAGTATATAGATTATGAAGCTTGGTGACGTACTTTAAAGATACCCTTATAGCAAAACCCGTTTTTATTATGAATGGAATAGGAAGTAAAACGCACTATTTTTAATGACTACATGCGACCCACTAATTGAGCCGAATAGATCACTTAACATTCCCAAATAAATATTCGTTTCTTATTCAATATCGAGAAACAATAATAAATAACGTATGCGAGTATTAAAAGAAATACAAAATGCTAGCATCAAAATAAGCGAGCGTGCAAAATAGTTTCTCCCATGAAACTGCAAACCATAATATGATTGTTCTAATTAAATACCATTAATTTAATTACACAACGAAGCCTTGTAATAATATACTGTTTGGACAAAAGAAATCAGTTACATGGCTGCTACTATGAAATAGTATAGTAAGTATTAACGTTGAGACATTTATCATTTTAGATTGAAAACCTTCAATCCGGGGTTTTTGCCCTGGGATTAAAGACTAAAAATTGTTTAGTCACTCCTGGAATAAAATGATCCATAAAATAATTTATTTATACTCTAAAACAAACTCTGTTTGTACGGGCAAACATTTTTCGCTAGAAGGATTTTTATTTTTTGGTTGATTATGGGAGTTTTGGCCACCAGGAATTGATTGGCGTTGGTCCCATAGCTGGGAAAAATCCGGTTTTTGCACTTGAGCCCTTCAAAGTTCCCATGTTATCCTTATGGAGGTTTTTAAATTGAACCAAAATCAGCTGATAACTGTAGGTAAAACCAATGTGTTATATCTTTAGGCCTGTTACACACTTAAGTGGCGCATCTGCTACCCGGCGGCACGCTGCACGTGACTCCTACGCCACGCGAAAACCAACCAATGCTTTTCAATGGGAGCTTACACACTGCAGTAGCAGAGGCGTGGCGCGGATGGCGCGATACATGCCGCGTCACTCGCTCGGTCGGTGTTGAGATGACACACGCCACCTGCATCGCGAGACTCAAGTCCACACATGTGCAGAATGCAGTTACGAAGTACCAGGCCCCCAAGTGGTATTTGGGACCCAAAAAGTAGGAAAAGTAGGACTTTTTAGGTAAAAAGTAGGACTTTTTTGCTAAAAAGTAGGATTTATTTTAACCTAAAAACGACAAAGTGACACAATTTTGAATAGCCTTTTAAAAAGTAGGAAGTACTGTAGTAGTGTATGCCACTAAAATAACTCTATATACAGTTAATTATTTGTACTAGTGTACTCGTTGCTCAAAATCGAGTGATTTGGGTTTTTTCATTTTATTTAGGCCCAGCATAACAAAGAAATTTTCATTTCTATAACAACTCTTGCTAAATATTTTTTGTAGGCCTATATACAATTTTTCGTCTATACTAATATGGCCTTGGGTCTTTCAGATATTAAAGTAGCTTAAACGGTGGCTTAACAAGTGGCTTAGATTTGCCGAAGGTTATATTCAGCAGCCTTTACAAATTATTCAAATAGTAAGAATTAAACCCTAGCTAAAATGCCTAAGCTTTGCCCAATAAATACCAATACATTAATCACCCAGTTTTATGTAATAATTTTAATTTCAATCTAAACATTTTGTGAACTCATTCTCCTCAACCACTTACCCCTTAATCTCGAAGTACAAATATACGGTTTAAAATTAAAAATTATCGCATCATATAATATTTGAGTGAATATTATGAGTTGAATGAATCAGTTATAAGTTGAACTGACAGTGGTGCTTCAGCAGGGGCTTTCTTGTCAATAGCAACACCAAAATTTAATATAGTAAAGACAGGCTATATAATTAAAAGATAATCTTCACTTATTGGCGTTATCTGGTTAAAATTTTTAAATCAAACCAAAAGACATGTTTTAATTTTAATGAAAAAAATGTATTATTTAAAACCATGCTTTTATTCTGGACTACGTTTTACGTTATTTATGTAAATTCCTTTGGCCAAACCCTTTAATTTGAGACCACTCATATAATTCTACAATCAGTGAAATGCTAAAATTTTGCTCTAAATATTTTTTGCATACATATTTAATGCAGTTTGTTAACTTCATGGGTTTACTCTTTGGTGTAAAATTGTACTTTCGCTGATGTCCGGTATTTACGCTTAACTTAACAGCTGTTAACTTGAAAATCAATCAATTTAGTTACCAATGTTAATCAAATAGGAAAATGACGAACTTTAAGAGCTTGTGCGGCCCTTCGTTTTAAATGGATAATTACCAATTTTTAGAATCAAATTAATGCTGAGCTGTATCCAATGACACCAAAATGATTAAAATCGTTTTGTTCAAGATGTTAAGATATCCAAGTATTCTAGATGTTAAGTTCAAAAGGAATAAAAAATCAAGGAATAATTGATTAATGTAAAAATAACCTTACGGTTTTCATCATAACATATTCAGGGGAAGCATAAATTAATAATGAAATGTTTAAAATCCCAAGTTAACCAGTCCAAACATGTGTTTTTGATGGGTAAATTTGTTCTATTCTTGATCATATGACTGTTTTGTGCAAAGCTGAGATAATAATTAGAAAAAATCGTCTAACATAGAGGAACATGATTGATTTTGAAGTTTTTTTACTAAAAAACTGTTCTGAATAGATATTTAAAAAGCAGTTCAGTGTAATTCACTTAATGGCAATTCTCCGGTGACACCTGGGTAAAACGACTTAACTGCTTTATTGAAGTAGGTAAGTTAGGGTTGGTAGAGTCAATCCTAAAGTTACATAAAATAAGCTATTTTTAAATGAAATTTGTATAATCAAAAGAACTATCATGGTCCCTATAACATGACACCTATGATAATAGCTTCTTTCCTATAGAGGAAACTTGCTACTAACAAAAGAAATTGAAAATTAGCAAAAGTTTAATTTTAACCCATAATAAAAAAAACACTTCTTGGAAGGAAGTATATAAATGTTAAACAATGACAATAAGAGTAATACATTATAGCACGCTAAACTTACAGACAGAAAAGTAGGAAAGTAGGACGTATGTATCAAAAGTAGGAGGACTTGGAGGCCTGAAGTACAGTACATAGAGAATAAAGGAATCATGAAGGGGCAAAATATTAGATATTAAGGTGTATAATATAAAATAAATTAAATATCGTGTAAATTAAAAATGTAACTTGAAAGATACTGTACGCAACTCGAAAGGGAAATCAAAATATTGCTGGAAATTCTAAACATTGTTTTAAGTATCAATGTGATCGGTGGTGATAACCAAGAGCCCATATGGGGACCGGCCAAGCAAAATGCACTTTATTATACCACATGAAAAACCAAATATTATAGTTTTAATTTGTTACGGTATTATATTCAACAACAAGTTTAGGATATAGTAATAACGGAAAACGTGATTTTTAACTGTGACTTTATGATTGCACACAGTGAATATAATAAATCATGACAGGTAGTTAGTTATATCGAATGGCTCATTTAGCCAGCCACCAAATGTTAAGAATGAAAAAATTCTGCGTTGCAGAGTATTTGAGTCAGTCTATGTAAAAACTAAACACTAAAATAAAAATAAAATCTATAGAGCTAAATCCAATGTATAGCCTTGGAATGCCTATTCGTCTTTTGCACCTCCTTTTCGCAACTACAGCCATCAAAAGAAACAGTTCATCTCCAACTGTTGCCATCTTTAACCTCAAAAATAATTTTTTATAAATAAACAATATCGTGGACGCGTGGCGTGGCGCCACTGAAGTGTGTAAGCTCCCTCCTCCCGCTAGCAGACAAAGTCGCATGTCACGTGCAGCGTGCCGCCGCGTAGCAGATGCGCCACTTAAGTGTGTAACAGGCCTAAAAGAAAAATTATACCAAAGTGCAGCACCCTTTGGCCTGGCGAGTGAGCGAACGAACTTTGCAAGAGAACGAAAGTAACAATTTTATTGAGCTTAAGCTCGGTCCCCCTGGTACTTAAAATAAAACATGTGGGCTAAATCGGCTCAGTAGAAGCATTGACTATTGAACGCTACTCTTACTGTACTTCTAAAGTCAATGGTAGAAGTCTCAGACAAACTGATCAAAGGTCTCTTTTACCTTACCTACTGTTTTAAATATACAGAGTGTATCTGAACCCTCTACCGACCTCTCAAGGTATTATTCCTGACTTAAAGGCAAGTCAAAATATTATATTTAAAATTTCCAAAACTCCATAGTTAAGGGGCCGTCCATAAATTACGTCATCACTTTTTGGCCATTTTTGGACCCCCCCCCCCCTCCCTCAAATCATCCTACCATCATAATCTGTCTGACCCCCCCCCCTCTCAAAAAATGACGTCATTTTTAACAAACCTCCCTTTTGAGTAAAAATAATGCTTTTTAAACGCTACATGATAAACTAAAAAAATTTACCAATCAAATCTGAATTTACCTTCAGAAATAAAGCCAAAATGAGTTTCTCAATAGAAAAATAAACTACAAAACAACGCCTTAAAATAGTCTAATGTATTTTATAGATAATTATTTTATAATAGTTGAGTTATGTTAGAATTTATCATTGTTTTACTTTTAAATTTTGATATAAAACATCATATTGAAAATGACGTCATATCAAAGCCGACCCCCCCCTTGCACATCACCTTACCGTCATTTTCAATCTGGACCCTCCCCCCCTATTTTCAGATGACGTAATTTATGGACGACCCTTAACCGTACAGCCACAATTTTGTATATTTTAAAGAACAATTTTTAATTTAAGAACTGTTTGTTGTAATAAGTTAGAACTTGGCATACACATTATTAAGTGAAGGTCTAATTGAAGAAATAGCTATTTGTGTATTTAGAGAGTAAAGTACGTCTTTGTCGATGGAGAAATGTAGATGGCCGCACGAAGCGTCAGCTGAGTGCGGCCAAACAATTCGAGAGCGGCAATGACTATTTGCGCTAGTAATACACACAAGATTTTTCCTACCAACATAATTGTTAACAGCTGATTTAACATTGCTGTTTGATCTAGCGTGCGGTAAAGAATCATTGCCGCTCTAGAGCGGGAAAGAAACGGAAACCGGAAATGAACTGCTTTGCATAGGGGTTACAGGTGTGGCAATGCGATTATTTCCATGCAGTGGCAGGGAAAAATATTTTTTACTGCTCATATTTTTTAAATGGTGGCTGTTTAAAATCTTTAACCTTAAATTGCATAAAAACTACATAAGGCTGCAAGGTTTATGTCCTTATAAACTTTTTAGAAAATGTAATTTTAAATCAAACTATGTAAAGGTTATGGAAATCGATAAATAAATAAGCAAGATGGATTGATTTTACTGAGGCTAGTCACGGTCGAATCACTTGGTCAGGAATAATACCTTAAGAAATTGGCAGAGAGTTCAGAGACACCCTGTGTATAGATTGTTAAACCATACAAGAAAATATTGTATTTAATTATATAATGCATGTATTTACATTAATTATATCAACATTAATTACACATAATCCCATACTATAATACGAGCAATGTCTGAAGGGATGTGTGTTCCACGATCTCGAAATCTAGCGGGTAGATTTGGTTTAAACTTTGCATTTAAGAGTGTTTTGGTCCAAAAATAAGTTTAGAAAAAGCCTTAATCGCAGGAAAAATCGAATTTGGTCTAAATTTAAATTTAAAAATCGTAATTTTAAACATTGGTCTTATGGGTTGCTATTTTGGTAACAAAATAACATTAAAGTAAAAAAAAAAATAAAGGAACATTAAGAAATACATTTTAATCAGTTTTTTAACAGCTGTTATCTGTGGAGAGTCTGGTGTAGATTTAATAGCTTGATTACCATGACACTATAACAAAAGTGAATTCAAACCAACGAGCAAGGCTCGGTTAACCTGGTACTTGCATTAATTAAAGATATAATTAGTTTTACGAATAGTAAAAATTGTTCATAGTGAGAGATACAATTTACAAATAATGATCTGTTTATAACTTTCTAAATGTAAAAATTCATATGACAATTGCAGAAAGTCAGCTTATCCGCTGATTATGTTCAGACACCTCTTTCTATTCCCTCTATTCCTTCTGTACCATTATGCAGTTATTTTCCCTTCTATGCCATGGTGTTTATTATACAGGTTTGCTGCCAAATGGGCTTTTGATCAAATATTAGTTACTCATCACCTAATGAAGGTATATACAAAATGTTTTTGAAAAATGTAACAAAATAAGCGAGATGTAAGATTGTATAAATCCCACATAAGAATAATATGGAAAATATTTTTTATATTTTCTTTGTAACCAGTGAAGCTTAGTTAATGATTCAAAATACTAACTTTTTTATTTTTCAAAGCTCTTTTGAAATTAAGAGTAAAAACGCAAAAAACCCTAATGTTGATCCTTTTGAAACTTCATAAACCCCGTTTCCATTGTCCGATCATCCTGGTTTTCGAACTTATCCTGAAGAACGCTACCCTACACCTTCATTCAAAATATCATCGTACTCGAAGGTTTCTTATAAAAGTTATCGTGTAAACATTTTATACGAATTTGAGCGAACGGTGTTTTAGCTACTAGATACCTTAAAACGAAAAAATAACATGGTCCTGGGTGTAGGTTTTACCGTGAGTACCACAATACCATAATAGCGCATTTTCTATAAGAAAATTAGCTAAAAATAACGTTTACATCTTTATAAATAATAGTTTTTTTTTGCAAAAAGAGATATCTAACCTAAACAACCACTTTCTCTCGAGCGTTGTTTAAATTTACTACCTCTAAATTTCACCAGGCCCGTAAAATGTGATCTTGTCTCTTATTTAAAGATAAAGAACTACTATTTATTTGATATGTTATATAAGACAGTCTTTGTTTAGGTACCTCACAAATAAATGACTAGTCATTGACCAAGACTACTTTTAACAGAGGCTGTTGTAGTTTATTTTCAGTATCATATATACCACAGTAGGCGTACAGAATATTTTTTAGGAATAGTGATCCATTTATTAAATATTAGAATCATCCTTGTTGTTGTTATCGTACAAGGATGATTTCGATACATCATCAGAAGGTAATATCATTGTCGTGTGAATTTTAAATTAATATCCCATATTAAAATTAAATTTATTCAATACACTGTGTGCAATATTCCAAACAGAAAAAGTAGTGGATATGAATCATTCATGTGTTTTTTACTGAAAATATCACCAAGCCTACTAAATATAATACGATAACTCTGGGATTGCTGTCTTACTCTCACAAGTCTCGTAAACGAAGCCGGGGGACCCAATGCAATACATACGGCACTGCGCTTTATGATGACGTCACGTATGCTGTACGCAACAGAGCATTCTTGCCGCCAGAGAGGCCAAAGTGAGGGTGGAAGACAGAGAGAGAGAGAGAGCGAGAGAGGCGAGAGAGCATCAGGCCGTTGGGGGGAGGGGCTGTACGCCCTCTCTTCTGGTGGAGCAAGTGTCCTGTTCTTAGCGACCATTTTTATGCCTGTTAACCCTGTGGGGTAATTGACCTGTTTTGAGATGGGCCCGAAACCGTGATGCAAGTGGAACACACGCTACTTTTGAACGTATATATTTCACTTCACTGAGTGTTTTCGAGGTAAGCTCAGCGGTTAAACCGGTGGAAAACAAGGATTAGTTACAGACTTTTTTGCTAATTTAGGAAGTGAAAATTTACCGTATTCAGCTTTGTGTCTAGGCCAGCGTTGCCAATTCGCGGGTAATTACCCTTTTTGAGGGTATTTTGGACCTTCGAGGGTATTTTCGAGGGTAATCGTTTTTGCTAATAAAAGGATAACTAGGGGGCCTGTGCAGCGCAATGCTCTGCATTTATTAGGGTACCTGGCGATCAAATTTTGCTCCATTGTAATACTTTGAAAAAAAAATTTCACTATATTGAAAATCAGATAGAACATTATTGGTGTTTCATCGATCGATCTTCATTACCAATTCTCCGACATTCCCAATGTGATAGTGTTGAGATGTGGTGCTTGTTCTTTTGGTCTAAATTAGCTTAGATTACGTAGTTGTTCTTTTGCCGATATGTCTTAGGGCCTTTATCTAAACCCTCCTATAAAATTTAGAATAAATTCTCAGATGTAGGATCCACATAGTTCATCAAACATAAAACGTAAATGACAACAGAATAAAAGTCAACATTTCATTACCCCCCGGTCCTGTATGAGTTATACAGCACTCACTGCGGCTGTTTTTGTAGTACTACTGTATGAGGTGGTCAATGACATAGTGAATGAGTCCACATTACTATTTATGCCTAAATCCTCTTTAACTTAACTTTCCATGACATTAAAAAAATTAAATAAAAAAATCGGAAAAATTTAGAGAATCTACATCTTTGTTGGTGTGGTCCATTTTGTTTTTAGTGGCATTTTTATTTTGGTTAAAATATCTCTTTATAAAAACCATTTTTGTAATAAGCTTGTTTTCTATACTGGAGGTTAAAAACTTTTAAATGTTGTCTTTACACAGGTTTTTTAAATATGTGTAGTGTTCTGCATAAAACATCATGTTTATACTATAATAGTAAATAAAAAAGGTTATTACATTTACAACCAACTATCCCTTTTCCTTATAGTTTAGAGCAGTTTGAAAACCCATGCACACAAATTTGGTGTTCTATTTTAATATTTGTTACCTTTCATTATTGTTTCAATACCAGTCGGACAACCAATAACACCCACGTCAAAAATAAATTTCAATTTCCATAATTGTTTTCGTAAACAAAAATGAATTTTTCCAGGGTTAAGTTACAAAACTTATTTTTGTGCCCAAATACGCGTACATAAAACTTTTAAGCAAAATCTACCTGCTACATTTTGAGAAAAGGTTAAAACCTCAGATTAGACACCCGTATTAAAGTATGAAATTGTGTTGATATTTCAATACCAGTTTGATTTGCTTCTATTCAGCTTTGCTCTATACTCAGACTTGCTCTATACAGCTATAAACATGTGTGTTTGTTTAACTATCAACAGCTGTTTTATTTAGCAATTCAATATAAATTGTTCCCCATGTTAATCTTATGGACAAAAAATGAACTTTGAGGGCTTCCCGTGAGCTTCAGAATTAAAATATCAAAAATCTAAAACCTTGTTGCAAAACTACGAACTGAGACCTTTCTTTTGACATCTCAAACTTTAAAATTGGTCCAGAAATAAGGGAGGAGTAGTGTTAACAAAAAAAGGGCATCACGTATTATATATATAGATTTTACTGAAATTGTCAAGTTTGACTCAGATATGTGAATTTTCGGGAATAGGTTAAAATCCAAAGTAGATTTAATACAGGAGTGAATAATATTACTTGAAAGCTAATACCAATTAAACGGCTTATACACTTATATTAATCACCCCTGTGTGCTAACAACTTAGATGGTGGGTAAATTTAGTGATTTTCTGGTATTTCGGCACTTTTGAGGGTATTTGAGGGTAATTTTGGCAATCGGTTGGTTAGAATGGCCAAACGAACCCGGAAAAGACGATTAAAATGTATCTCCCATAAGAAATGTACAGGGAGGAAATTTAATTTGTGTGTTAATCAAGTAATATGGTAGGAAAGTGAATTAAGATGCTTGATGGCGAATCTGTGAATGCATACTTTTAATGTAAGACTAAAATCATGAAAATCGATCTGGTAGAAGAGCCAAACATTACCGAAAAAACCAATTTTTTAAATACCGGGTGTCCACAAAAGAAGTAAACAACTTTGTTAAAACAATATAGTGAAGTTTTAATGATTTATAAAGAGTAATATACACCATTAGTAAGATAATAACCTCAAGTTTTTTACTGTATACTTCAAGTGCTTAATATGTGAGCCACAGCTTGCTCTGGAGAGATCAGTTCTAAAGTCTAATTCTGACTAAACTTGAGCATCACACGTCGCTGATCTTCCGGTTCTCTTCCCTTTTCTCAAGCAACCACTCATTTTGAATTTTCGATGCCAATCGTATATTGATTTCCTATTTAAAAGGGTTTTACGATACTTTGTTCGAAAAATGACTTTGAACAGTTGTAGCAGATAGAGTCCTTTCAAATTCCAACATACAGGAAGACTTTTCAGTAAGCTTATTAACCATTTTCATCCAAATCACCAAACAGCTACTTTTGCCACATTATTGGTGTTTTTGACAACAGTCAGCTTTGTGGAAAAAACTTGAAGTGTTTTCCGAACTATTGTTACCAACCGCAGAGATGTCGGACTCGCAGTTATGTCTAATTGACGTACAAAGTTGTTTACTTCTTTTGTGGACACCCGGTATATAGATTTATAAGTTGAATGCCCTAAGAAATATAAATCTGTTACTTTCGAGAGTGAAATTTTTATCGTTTGGGTGCTACAGGTAGAATGTCAGAAAATCTTAAAATTTTAATAAAATGAGTGGAGAATAAAGTTAGAGTGTAAAATGTGTTAAATTATGAAGTAAGACATTTTCCTATGAGGATTGTTCTTGTGATCTTACCGCGCGAAAAGTCCTTCTCCCGTAAAAAAGCTCACCATAGGAAAAGCTCGTTTTCCCCCGTAAGAATTCCTACCGACTCGCTAGCGCTAACCCCAAATGGTGAAGATAGTGTCAGTGTCGTCACAGCAGAATAATTATGTCTCCAAGGCGGGGACTCCCCCGCAGAACGGCATTTCCTTATTAGACGCTGCGGCAGCGGTGGGTCTTTGTAACGGTTTAACCAGCATAGCCCCGATACCTGGAAGGGCCAAGGGCCCAACAATGCCGAGCGTGTCTGGGCGGCACCCGTCACAACAAAATGGAGTGGACACCGACACAGTCGGCACATGCGCAATAAAACCCAATGGTTTCCCCGAGACGGGCACCCAGGAAAACTCGCCTAAACACCAAAGGCTACACGGACTCGCGTCCATCAAAATCTAATACGCACATGCCAAAGACAAAAAGATTTAACCAGTGGGGATTATCCCAATTCGGCGGGAATATTAAATGGCACCGAGAGTACATGATATCAATAATAGACCGTCCTGGTTAGCCCAATAGCACCAGTCACTAGTCCAATCTGGATAATAATGCATCCGACGGGAACATTGGTGGGTAGATAAACTGATTCGGTAAAATCAAGAAAATCAACTACGCGCTGTTCAGAAACAGTTTATCAAGCTATCGGCGTGTCAATTGACTGTCCCAATGGGTAGGTGTACTGTCCACGAGGGTACATAGGCACCCTCAAATGTACAATGTAAAAAAGATCGTTTAAATTAAATTTTTAATACAAATCTTACATAATGCGATATTTATTTCTTATCAAATGTAGGTATATATTTTACGTGCATTCTTTGGACGTTTGAAACAAAAAATAATAACTTTGTCAATTGTATATTTGCGAATACTGTATTAATTTGATAGTACCAGAGAACCGATCTTCGCTCTAATATTGTGATGTTTTGAAGTGTTTCGTAGGGTTTTTTACTATAGGCCTAACTAACAATTATAAACTTCTACTATTAATGCTATACTTAAGCGGTCACAACAATACACCACATAACACATTTCCAGGTATAATTACGTAAAGAGTAAATTGTGTTGGTTAACGGACACCCAATACAAAATAATGATCGGTAAATAACATAAACACATTACAACGATACCCCACATAACTTGATTCCAGGAAAAATCATATGTTGAGTATATTATAGGGAACAGATGACCCCCACTACAAGATAATGGACGGTCAGTACTACTAATCACTATAGGCTGCTACGCGATCACAACGATACCCCACATGACATATTTTCAGGCATAATATTGGGGGGCTACTGACACCCTATACAATTAATGATTGGTAAATATAAGCATGGTATAAAAAAAGCACCAAAGGTTGCTCTACCGATTAAACGAAACACCACATAGCATATTTCCAATCATATTTGTTAAAGAGTTATTATGGGAGCACGGACCCTCTATACAACAGGACGATCGGTAAATTACATAAAACACCATAGGTTACTCTAACAATTTCAAAGATTCCCAAAAATAAATTTTTCCAATCATAAATTTCTAAAGAGTATATTGTAAGGGGTAATGGACCCCCACACAACATAATGATCGTTAAATAACATAAGACACTATAGGTTGCTTTAGTGATTACAACGATACCCAACAAGACATATTTCCGAGCATAAATTTGTAAAAAAGTAAGTTATGGGTTGCATGGGAACCCCATACAAGATAATGATCAGTAAATATCATAAACCCCACGGGCTGGTTTACCTATTACAACAATTTTTCCACACGAAATAATTTCCGTGTATAATCACGCAATGAGTAAATTAACGGGCCTATGGTCCACACTACTAAATAATGGTCGGTCAGTAGCATAACACATCATAGTTTGTTCTAGCAATTTTAACAATACCCAAAATGACATATTAACAAGTACAATTTTGAAAAAGGTACTTTATGGGTGGCCGCAAACCCCCCATATAACATCATGATTAGTAAATAATATAAAACACCATATTTTGCTATAGCGGTTTCAACGATACCCAACATGACATATTTCGGAGCATAATTTTCTAAAGAGTAAACTATGGAGCACCACGGAAAAATATATAAGATAATGATCGGTTGATATCATAAAACACCATAGGTTGCTCTACCAATTACGACGATACCCCACATAACATAATTCCAAGCATAATTTTCTAAAAAGCAATTTATGGGGGCCACGGATCCCCATACAAGATAAAGATCGGTCAAAATCATAAAACACCAAACGTTGCTCTACCGATTACAATACCCCACACGACATATTTCCGTGCATAATCTTACAAATTATGGGGCCCATGGCCCCCACTACTAAACATTGGTCGGTCAGTAGCATAAAATTATCATAGTTTGTTCCTGTGATTAAAACGATACCCAACATATTTCCGAGCATAATTTTGTAAATAGTAAATTATGGGGGGCTACGGACACCCACACAGTATAATGATGGGTAAATATCGTAAAAAAACACCATAGGTTGCTCTAGGGATTTCAACAATACTTAACATTTCATATATCCTAGGATAATTTTGTACGGATTAAATTATGGAGGGCCATGGACGCCGCATACAACATAATGATAAAAATAACATAAAACACTATAGGTTTTTCTAGCGACTACAACGATACCCAACATGACATATTTACGAACATAACTTTTTAAAGAGTAAATTGGGGGGCACGGACCCCCATACAAGATAATGATTGGTTAATAACATAAAACACAATAGGTTGCTCTACTAATCACTTCAATCCCTACATAACATATTTCAAAGCATATTTTTAAAGAGTAAATTATGGGGGGCCACGGACCCCCTATACAGCATGCCTATCGGCAATTTACATAAAACACCAAAGGTTACACTAACAATTTCAACGATACCCAAAAAGACATTTTTCCGATCATAAATTTCTAATGAGTATATTATGGGGGGCAATGTACCCTGAATACAACACAATGATTGATTGTTAAATAACATAAGACAACATTTTTTGCTCTATCGGTTACACCGATACCGAACATGACATATTACCGAGCATAATTTTGTAAAGAGTAAATTATGGGGGGCCATAATGTGTATATTTCATGTAGGGAGAAAACCTCGATTCTTCAAATCAATGTTTCTAATAAAAAAAAATAAATAAAAAACTAAGTCATTATATAATGTTTTGTTAACTTCAGTGTCATATTTGGAACCTTCATAAAATTTACAGTAAGAAAAAGTCGTGGATATTGAAAAAAACATGAAATTCAATGTTATTTTAATCAAAGAAATAAATAATTTGTATTTTATTTCAAAACTTAATAATTATTTAGAGTTTTATTACGATGTTGCAAACTTTCTTTGAAAATGTCAAATATTATTAAAACCTTCCTAATTAAATAAGCTTTAGACTTATGAATAATACCTTCAAGTATTGTCACGTTTCCCTATAAAATTAAAGCATATTTCAATATTTTATTACGATCTATTGATTTTCCAATCTATTTATCTATCTTTGTAATCTATTTATATTCAATATATTTTTATTTCAATCTATTTCAATATTTCATTCATTACAAAATTTCTATCTCGTAACAAAATTTCAGAGTTTACAACAGTGGTGGAAATCTCAATTCTCATTTATTCCACATAAAGAAATCAAATGAAGTTAAGTCAAGCGAACAAGGAGGTTATAACACACTTTCTCATTCAATATTAAAATTGCTATTCCAGAAGCACATTCAAATGTTATCTGCATTGAAGACAGCTATAAAAATTTAAGGTCTCCCAACCTCATCACAATAAAACACCTTATTACTTTTTTTGTAAATTTACCAATCAGGAATCACGTGATGGATAAAAAAATTAATGCTTCTTTAAAACTTTTTTGAATTATTTTGATTTTTATTGTTTTTTCATTACAATATTAAATAATAAAAATGATATAATACTCTTATAACAACTACATTTACCAACAATACCTATGAATGAAAAAACCCTCATCAATAGTAAGCTGAAACCACCATTTTTTAAGAAAACAAGTTCTTTGCCTCTCCATGTTTTTCTACAGTTATGTTATAATTTAGTAGGGAAACGTGACAATAGTTGAAGGTTGTTATACACCATTCTAAATAAAATTAATTGAGGAAGTTTATAACATACTTTGACGCTTTCAGCGGAACTTTGCAACATCGTAAAAAAGCTCTGAATACCATTCACGTTTTTAAATAAATTAAAATTTTTAATTTGTCAATATATTCGAAAAGTTTGTTGTTTAAATTTATTGGATAGTTTATGGGGGTTACAAAATTGATACTGAAGTTAACGAAAAATTAAGTCATCACATAATTTTTAATAAGAGATGTTATTAGCAAAAGAATCGAAAGTTTATCTTATATTCCCATACTACGCGAGTTGGGAACCTCAAATCGGCGTCATTCTATCACTATTACCATATAGTTTGACACACATTTTGACATATTTCAATGCAAAGACTTGTAAACTTTAAATTAAGGGGATCACGGTAAACTACCACAAGATAATGGTCCGGCAATGCCACAAACACCATAGGTTACCCAGGCGGTTGCAACGATACCCCACATGACATTTCTAAACATAGACTTGTAAACTGTAAATTATGGGGGAGGGTCACGGAACCCCACTGCAAGATTATGGCTCGGCAATAACATAAAACACTATAGGTTACCCAGACGGTTGCAACGATACCAAACATGTCACATTTCTAAGCATTAATTTTGAAACTGAAAATTTTGGGGGTCACGGAACCCCACTGCAAGATAATGGCCCGGCAATAACATAGAACACATAGGTTACCCAGGCGGTTGCAACGATGACCCACATGACACAATTCTAAGCATAAATTTCGAAACTGAAAATTATGGATGGTCGTGGAACCCCACCGCAAGATAATGGCCTGGCAATAACATAAATCACCATAGATCACCCTGGCGGTTGCATCGATACCCCACATGATATATTTCTGAATATAACCTTGTAAACATATAAATAGGGGGGATTTGCGGTACCCCACCACAAGATAATGGTCCGGCAATGCTATAAAACGCCATGGTTACCCTGGTGGTTGCAACGATACCCCACATGACATATTTCTAACCATAATATTGTAAACCGAAAATTATGGGGTTCGCGAAACCCCACCGCAAGATAAAGGTCTGGCCATAACATAAATCACCATAGATTACCCTGGCGGTTGCAACGATACCCCACATGACATATTTCTAACCATAACCTTGTAAACCGAAAATCAGGGAGTTCGCGAAACCCCAAAACAAGATAATAGTCCGGCAATGCCATAAATCACTATAGGTTACCCAGGCGGTTGCAACAATATCCCACATGATATATTTCTATGCAAAGATTTGTAAACTGTAAATTAAGAGGGGTAGCGGTACCCCATTGCAAGATAATGGCCCGGAAATAACATAAATCACCATAGGTTACGCAGGCGGTTGCAACGATACCCCACATGACATATTTCTAATCATGGACTTGTAAACTGTAAATTAAGGGGGGTAGCGGTACCCCATTGCAAGATAATGGCCCGGAAATAACATAAATCACCATAGGTTACGCAGGCGGTTGCATCGACACCCCACATGACATATTTCCAACCATAACCTTGTAAACCAATAATTAGGGGGGGTCGCACTCCCCCACCACAAGTTAATGGTCCGGCAATGCTGTAAAACGTCATAGGTTAATCAGGCGGTTGCAACGATACCCCACATGACATTTTTCTAAGCATAGACTTGTAAACTGTAAATTATGGGGGGTCACGGAACCCCACTGCAATATAATGGCCCAGCAATGACATAAAACACCATAGGTTACCCTGGCGGTTGCAACGGTACCCCACATGACATATTTCTAAGCTATGTTGTGCCAGAGTGTAGTGGGGTGTTAGATATACCGTTTACATTGCGGATATTTGACAGTCAATACCATGGGTTGCTCTACCGATTTCAAACATACCCCACATATTATATTTCTATGCTTAATCACGTAATGAGTAAATATATAGCTCTATGACCCCCACTGCTAGATAATAGTCGGTCTGTAGCATAAAAAATCATAGTTTGTTTTAGCGATTTCAACAATACCCAACATGACATATTTTCAAGAATAATTTTGTAATGGGTAAATTATGGGGGGTCGCAGACTGCAAAGAAAAATAATGATCGGTAAACGACATAAAACACCATATTTTGCTCTAGTGATTTCAACG
This sequence comes from Neoaliturus tenellus, assembly GCA_030545055.2. Taxonomy (NCBI): domain Eukaryota; kingdom Metazoa; phylum Arthropoda; class Insecta; order Hemiptera; family Cicadellidae; genus Neoaliturus; species Neoaliturus tenellus. The sequence goes on from CM061535.1 coordinate 103,046,406, forward strand.
ATACCAAACATGCCAAATTTTCAATCATAATTACGTAAAAATTAGTTATGTGGTCGTGATAGACCTTACTACTAGATAATGTCGGTCAGTAAAATAAAACAACGTATGTTTTGCTCTAACGATAACCACGGGGCCCAAAATTGCATATTCCCAAAACACAATCGTGTAAACAGTAATTTTGAGAGGGGCAGGACCACCAGTTTAAGGAAAATATCATAAACGAATTATAAAACATCTTGGTCCTCTTTATTAACCGTGTTGTTAACAGGTAACATCTTAAAGTGTTAACCGGTATTAATAGGTAAAACAATCATGTAACGTTGGCTAAACTGAGGCCGGAAGTCAAAATAAACTATGTTTGTTATTGAAAAAAGAATGCGTAAAAGAGCGCACGACGTGCTGTAGAAGCCGATATGAGACCCATTAGGCGCTCCTCAGTAAGAGCTCCTTGGGAGCGTTCATTGGGCTGTGAAAGACGAAAAGAGTGTTTCCAGAGCACAATCGTGTTAACAGTAAATTTGAGTTGGGCAGGAACACCATTTAAAGGAAACAGTCATAAAAAAATTATAAAACATCGTGGTAATTCTTTTATTAACAGTGTTAACAGGTAACATCTTAAAGTGTTAACAGGGATTAATAGGTAAAACAATCATGTAATGTTGGCTAAACTGAGGCCGGAAGTCCAATAGACGCTCTTTGGTATTTAAAAACGAATGCGGGAGAGAGCGCATTATGTGCTCTAGAAGTCAATATCAGACCCATTCGGCGCTCCTCAGTAGGAGCTCCTTGGGAGCGTTCATTGGGCTGTGAAAGACGAAAAGAGCGTTCATTGGGTCCTGAATAAATCTATATATATATATATATATATATATATATATATATATATATATATATATATATATATATATTTATATTGATATATATCAAGTGTAAAGGATACACTTGATAAGAAAAATAACAAAAGTTAAACAACAAAAATTAGTTGGAAAAAATAAAATTTAAAGTTACAATTTTGACACTGACCCAAATTTTTATCACATAGGCTAGGGGCTACTGAGAAGGGTTTGCCCAACGGTGGTCACCCGGGAAAGGTTAAAAAATAAGCCTGCAGATAATCTTATTTTTTAACTGACTCTTTAGGTGCTCACACTTAAGGTCAATCACTTTAGGATCAGTTAAGAGAGGAACTAGTATCATATATTATTTTACTTTCAAATCAAAACCCGGAAGGAGATTTATTCTAAGGCTTCAATTCTTATTATACTAAAGGTTAGTAATCTTATATCATTTAAAGAATTTCCATTTGAATGGTTGTAATGACAGTGGTATTTAGTGACTGTGTATTTAATTCCACTGTGTTCACCACTGAAACACTCGAGTCTCTAGAGAGACCTTTATCATGCAGAGGGAAAGATTGTCCGAATTCCAAACATAAAACATAACTAACTTACAGTTCACACTTCTCGTGCCATTCCACTGTGTCCGATGCCTTTTCCTTAACCGAGGTCTGGTACTTGTCCTTACCCAGTCCAATGGTGACAAATGCATCGTTAGTTCCTGAAAAAAGTACTCATTAAATAATATATAGTGGTTCTGAGTAACTTCAACTTATTGAAGGAAACTTTAATAGTAAAAGTTTTCAGGGGACAAAATAAAATTTTTATTTTTATGACTTCATGAAAAATTGTTCGGTAGCAAAAAAAAGTGGTAGGTAACATATACCGGGCGATCAAATAAAGGCGGTCACCATTTGTATGCCTTAAACTATAACAGTTACAGGATACCGGTACTTTAAATAGGGGACCTTCTTGTTAAAGACCATTAAAAATATAAGTTTTAATTTTTGAGATTCGTCTGCCATTTTCCAATATGTCAGCCAACTTGAAAATTTAAAATATAAACACCCACTTTTTAAAAAGGTTTTAGAAACTACACATGATTATAGGACTTTTTATTCTTTGGTATTTTTTTCTAAACTTAGCTGTTGAGAGATCACAAGCGTAAGTTTAATTTTTATTCTATAAGAATTACATGAGGAAAACTTAGACATAGATTTTCTCCGAAATGGCTGGTTAAAAAATGTTTGGAATACTATGGTTTGTAAATAGTCATTTAAAAAAGGTGATTTTTTATATCTTTTATTATTTTCAATATGACGGACATTATTATAATGTGAAAAATAGTGAATGAAATGAAAACAAAATGCCATTTAGAGAAGTTTTATTCTTGAACAATTTTGGTTTTAATCAGCCGTTTCAGAGTAAATCAATATAAAAGATTTCTTCGTGTAATTCTAATGTGCAAAAAATTATAAGTAGGCATTGTAGGCCTGTACTCTCAACAGTTAAGTTTAAGAAAAAACACCAAAGAATGAATCATATGTAGATTCTAAAAACGTTATAAAACAAAAGTATTTATTTCAAGTTTTCAAGTTGGCCGCCATACTGGATAGTGGCAAACAAATTTTTTAAATTAATATTTTAAATAATATCTAAAAAGGAGGTAGAGTTCCCAACATGTGAAGTTTCCTTGTAGTTATAACTATAGGAAACTATAATAGTTATTGTCTCCTTATAACTATTATAGATTACGAGATAGAAAAGGTGGCCACCTTGAGTTGACCACCCTGTATATTGCATGTTTTCTGTATTCTCCCGAGGGATGTATACAACTGGTTACATTTCAATACAAACTACATTATTGGTTATAGGGAGACATTATGGGAGATTTTGTCTAGTAAAATGAACTAGTCAATTTTATTTAAAATATCATTATTCATCAGGTTGGGGAGGTTATAAGTCATTTTAAATAGATTGGTGTGAAATTGTACTTGTGTGTTATACTGATTTTCAAAAAACTTTTCAGAGCATCGGGCTATGATTAGTAAGACTAGAAAAAAGAAAAAAATTAATTAATATGTCTTTGAATTTTTTTATTACTGACTGATTTTCTATGTGTAATTTGAAAGAAAAATAGGTACAGAACTAGACCTGAAATATAACTGAAAATACTCATGTCAAGACAAATTTACCTATCACACAAAAACAACTTTCTCAATTTCAAAATTTCAGCCAATTTACATTTTCAAAAACTACTGATAAATTATATTTTAAAGATTCCTTGACATAAATGTCCTACAAATTTTAAATTTTGTTGGTCAAGCGATTTTTCATATGAGCATATAATGTAGAAAGTAGAAATCATACCGGAAAACAAAAAGAAAACAAAGCAAGTCAAGGAGTATTGGGAATTCGTTAATACTTAATATAATGAAACGATGACAAAAGCTATGAACACATTATTGTTCAATAGCTTAAATGAAGTATCGATATCAACACGTAAGCCTACAGGTGACGGAGGCCAGGTGTGAATGAATGTTGTTTCCGTGCCTCTGAGCGTAGAAAGCCACCAGACGCGGAGGCTGTTTAATGGCCTTATTGTTGCCTGTTAATTAATGACCCATTGTTCCCCGAGTGGCAGCCCTGTCCCCTCGACAATCAGAATCTCGGACCGATAACAATTAGTCTCAGAACAAAATAATCAGGGCGTATAAAGATGGCCTTTTTTCTTGCCCTCTTTTGTTCTCTGACAGGAGTAACTATGTCTCTCTTGGTGTCATGGCGAAGGACCTTTTTTGACTTCATTAAGTTTTAACTATTAGAATACAATTTTTTTATAGACATTAAAACTGAAAAATTTTCATAGCGTAAAATTTTACTTACGGAAAACATGTGATTTCATAGCACCACTTATTAAGGTGTGCATCTCATGAGAGATGTTTCAAATTTATCTCATACCCAATCATATTGTGTTATTATGTCTAATAGATATTAGTAATTTTAATTCAACTTAGTAAATTTATTCACAATTGTTAAGAAGACAATGTTGTCTAAGCTAAGACCCACAAGATTGTAAAAATTATTTACATTTCAAATTAATTCTTATTAGTAATGGCCTTACAGTGACTGGACCAAAATTGTATACAATAATTAAAAACGCATATTTAATCTCAATGCCTGGCGGGGGCATTCAAAACTTAATAAAAGTTAACATGGGTTTCACCAACTCAATTAATGTTTTTTTTTTTAATTTGCAATTATTACCATTTGGCCAAGTTGTTTTATTTTTTAATTTTTTTTTATCAAATTGTATATATGATCAATCATGCTTAACATTTGATTAAAATTATTAAAATTGTTAACCTAATTTCTGAATAATATACATCAAGCTAAACATAAAATATAAACAACTACTGGTAGTTTTTAGAGTTTATGACCTAAATTTCCAATTACTGACATATCAGGGTTATTGGTATGTGGTGGGACTGACAGAAGGTGACTCACTAAGCCTACATTGTTGTGAATCATCTATATGCCACACCTCCCTGGCACACAATCAAACAAAATCATCTGATGGTGCACCAGCTGTTGTATGGGTTAAAACTAACAATTGTTTTCTTTCAATGTATATTCAAAGCATAAAAGTAATATAACTAGGAAGATTGGTGTTCTTTTTCCCATATTATTTTTCCACAATAAACACCTAATTTTTCAGTACTATTTTAAAAGCAAATTTGATATTTATTAAAAAAAACTCATTTGCTATTACTTGTTTTTCATTTTAAAATAGGCCTAGCAAACATAATGTTTCAAAAAATCTATCTAAACTGTGATTTTAGTTAGCATAAATTAATAATGCGTTTTTAGTGTAAATATCTAACATTTTAGAATGTAGCCAAAATTGCAGATTTGGGAGATGTTTTTCAATAAAGTTAATCTTGATTTAAATAAGAACCCTACCAAATTTCTGATTGTTAATTTTTTTTAAAGTGTTAATGAATAAAAAGGAAAAATGAGAAACATAACAAGAAAAATTATTGGAACAATTAAACAGTTGTAACTTGAATTTCTGTGTGAGGTAATTGGATGGCAAAATTTGTATTTTTATGGGTCTCAAATCAAGTTTATTATAATTGTAATTATATGAATGGAAAGCTAAACTTTATTAGAATTTTCCATTATTATTTCAGCTTTGTAGAATGGAACATTTTAAGGAGGGGGTTGGTAAACTGAACGTAGTATCTCAACTTCAACAAACTAAAAAAAATTATTATGATTTTTATAAATGTGAAACTACTTTTCTTAACATAATGAATAAAAACTTCATACTTTTCTTAATCATACAAGGATTAATATTTTTCTGCACTCTCAAGCAACAATTAAATGTCATAGACTTGCATATGAAGTAAATAGTAAGCAAGAAATTCGTTAATTATCAGGCCCGGATTATCCACTAGCCCATTCTAGGCCATGGCCTAGGGCTTCAGCCAGGGGGGGGAGGGCGTCAAACGGGCCTTTTTATATTACGTTTCAGTCAAAAACTATTTAACCGCAAGTATATTTCAGGTATTTTTACAATTTTTAAATTAAATTCTTTAATAATAAGAGTAAATAGAATATTCGGCAAAAGAGAAAGAAAAAAGATCTATCTAGGCAAACTAGGTGACCCCCTAAGGTGCCAGGACCCGAGGGGCTCCTTCGCAGCGGGGACAAGCGCCCCTAATATGCTGTAAAGAGTGTCCCTGATTAGCGGTCAAGGGCATCACCTCAGACTAGAGGTAAACACTGCCCTCTAATCAACGGTAAATAGCACGCTTGATCAGAGTTTAATCGCTCCCCTGACCGGTCGTAAAGAGCGCAACTGATCAACTGTTAAGAGCGCCCTGATTGACTGTAAAGAGTGCTCCCAACATGCGTAAATATAGCATCTGTGATCAGCGGTAAAGAGCGCCCAACAACCAGCACTAAACATTCCCATAATAGACGGTAAACAGAGTTTCTTTCCCTTGATCTTGTTCCTTTGCAATGGATTTATATTTATTTCTTTATTACAATTATATAATATTTTTTCAGATCTAAAATTAATATGGTGGTAAATTGGTAGCCTACATTAAATTATGCAAAAGGATTACGTACATGGATTAAAGGGACGAAAATGCTGATCTTCACATTCGTTAAATAGTTCTGTGGTTTTATACAACAGCCAAAGTAATTAAAATTAAAACAAGCCCATAAATCGGCTTGATTTTTTTTCTTTTGAGGGGGGGGAGGGCATAATTGTCGCCTTTGGCCTAGGGCGTCAAAAAGTGTTAATCCGGGCCTGTTAATTATGAATTTTCACTTAGAAAAGACTATTGAAAACTATCAATTGGCGTATTAATTACCTTTCAGAATTACAAGTGAGAACAGTACGTTTTGAATCTTGAGTCATTAATTATTAACTGTATTCTAAATGGTAAGCACAAGAGAAAACTCTATCCTCGTAAATAGATTTAATTTAAAGAATATCGGTAGCTTACAAAGTAGAGACTTAACAGAAGACAACAATGATGTCTTCTTTCTTATCGTATGCATGATAGAGAAAATTTTTTTAAATATTATTGTATAATTTTAAGAACATAAAAGCTGTTTTACAGAGGGCCTAATTATGTTATCTTCTGCTTCTAAAAGTTAATAATAGAGCCCAAACAATAAAACTCAATAAATTTATGATTGACTTTCATTGAAGGACAAACTATTCTTTAATAGTTCATAATAGTTTAATAGTTTAACTATCCCGAGTGTTTAAAACTCTTTGATAACCTCAAATAATTTATATTACATTTTGGACACATCACTTCCATGAAGGGTCCAAATGGAACATCAAACTAAAAGTCTTATGTTGATCAGGGCCTATACATTTATCAGTAAGTTAGTTAAAGTAGTTCTTTGTTAAGAGAGAAAAAAGAGAGATGATGTAATAGGGAGTAGATGGGAATTTTTACTTGTACTGAGGGAGAGAAACTTATCTAACTTGCAACGAACTTATTGGAAACGTTTGTGCACTGGTGTAACATTGGTTTTTCATGCCAGTTGTCCAAGGTTTGATTCCCGTGGACAACATTACATCCACACACTTGTGCACCTCTGGCTTGCCTATGTGACAAAATGCTGCATCGTTATCTTCTTTATTTTAGTAGGGACGCCCCGAGGGTAATCGGCGCCCGGGGCGAGGTTTTGATCTGCGCCTCCTAAATTTGTTAATTGGCCTATCTTGTGAAATTTAACGTTAAATTACAGTCGGAAGCATTAAATTAGATGCATGGCTAACTTTCAATGCTATGAGTTTGAAAAAGTTAAATAAAAAAAATTCCAATTTTTTGACAACACATATGGTGTGGGTCTTAGTCTGGTCATGTAGACTGTCACACGCTAGGCCTATACCGTAACCAAATACAACCTGCATCTGCACCTCAAAAATCCTAACAGTTGATTTAGTACTTCATTAAAAAAGCATGATGATTTTAACTAAAAGGGTTATGATTAAAAAATAATATTTAACTGGAGTCATCAATTCAACCATAACTATATCATGATAGAGTACAAGTAGGCCTAATACAGCAGAGTTAATATAGAATGATGTTAAAAAAAAAAATTCAAAATAACAAATATATTATTTTTGTGAGCAGTCATTCTAATTTGTAAATAACGTCATTTTGATTATCCTGGTTTTCCTGATTTTATAGTTTTTGTGAAGTGTTAGGGCCTTTATAAAACAGAGATTTCCCCGCTGCCGCGGCGCCCCCTTGGCCGTGGCGCGCCCATGGCAGCTGCCCCGGTCGCCCCGCCCTCGAGGCGGCCCTGTATTTTAGTCCTTACAGTTGGAAAAATGGTTACAAACTTGAAGGTTAGATTTAAAAATTACTAGTCTACCAACGTTGTATCAGCTGTTGATGTTATATTAATGAGGAATGGGTTTGATCATGTGATTTAAAAAGTAGTTTCCCTAAAAGAGCAAACTAAACAAAAACATAGGACCTGACAGTTTTTTAATATTGTAAATTCATTTTATAATTATGCTCACTTAACCATGCTTAGCAGTTTTATTAATCTAAAATATGTGTTCTGATGTTTCAAATTTAACTCACATCACAAAGTTAAATTATCAAAATTACATACTGGTTTAAATTGTATTAATGTATGTCCACATATTGCAAACTGGGAATGGAGAATCTGGGTCAAAATCTCTAAATGGTATAATTTTAAGTCACCCAAACATTAAAAGAAATTTTAATGACTGTGTAAGTTTAAATACATGACAAAATCCTATGAACAAAAATATTTATAAAATTAATTACCCTAATAAAATTAGTAAATATGTTCAAAGTTATTTTTTTATCGATTTTTGGCTCAATTTACCAGTCAGGTCAAGGTCTCCAGGAGTGAGTTGCAAAAATGACTTTGTTGACTTTGTTTACATGTTTCAAAATTTTATAATTACATTTGAGCATATGAACAAGGTTGTGATTAAGTTAAATTAAATAAATTAGATGATTTTAAATTAATGAGACAAATTACTTGGGTTTTATAGAAAAAAGTACTTGAGTCAACAGAGTTTACTCACTGAGAACAATATTTCTGTAAAAATAGAATATAGTAACTAAAATGGGTAATTTTTTAGTTTTGCATATATAATTATTCTGCACAAATATTGGCAAAAATGTTTTATGTAGTTTCTTGTATTACATTTGACAATTTTTCCCTCAAAATTTATAAAAAAACATTAAAGTTTTTAAGAGTATTTGAATTAATTCCATTTAGGTCACACCTTTTAATTAAGTTAAAAATATAATTTATTTTGGTTTTAAAGGAGTAATCATCTGTATCAGTCATAGCTAAAACTAAGTACACCATGAAAAAAGTTTATTTTATTATTTTATTTTGATAAATTAGAGTGAGACAGCAGATTTACTTTCCTGTCACAGTTCATTTACTCTATTTATAAAAAAAGACCATTAAATAAGTTATATATTTGAGCAATCCATAACTAAAAATACAAATTATTTGAAGATTTATAGCAGTCAAATTATTACGGTACTGCATAAATTGTTTATTGTTGTAGTATTATTGTTTTCAAAAGGAAACTTAGGTAAGAAATACTGTACATACAGAATGCAGAAAAAAATAATAAATAAAACTTAGTAAAATTTTAGATATGTTACTCATGAAGTTAGTTTATGTATTCAATTTACTCCTAGACTATAAAAAAATATTTTTAATAACCTTTGTTTTTTATGTTATTAACCTATGAAATTATACCATATTTATTTCATGATTTTGACCCATCTACATTAAACGTAACACACTTTTAAATTTATGTTAGTTTTCCCATCAAAAACTCACAATCATAAAAACGTATATGAACTAAAGACAATATATAATTCAAATTAAAATAGGCCTATATTTCTGTCAATGTTCTTGAGGTTTGAGAATTGATTGTTTAACGAGTTTGTTTTGATTGGGCCTAATCGATTAATAAAGAAGTGATCAAAGATACGTTGACTATAACAGTCTCGGGCTTCCAAAGGGAGTACTCTACTCAAGCTAGTAAGTACTTCTAATATGAATAGATTTTATTTGTATAATTGGATTGGCCTTGCAACAGTTTGCCGTAGGTAGCAACGTAGGCCAAGTATTAATGTCAATTGTCCCAATCAGCAGCACAGGCTAGGCTTCCACTTAAACAATGGTTCAAGTATAGATTACGAGGATAAAATACTGTTCCACAGAGAAACAGATAAAAAATGTTATTAACTTAATACATAACTTGTTCTATAGGCCTAGGGTGTATTTTTTGTTCTTAAACTAAAATTTGAAGGAATAGAAATTCAACACCATGTAACATTTTTGCCTTTTAAAAACTACTGAAAAATATAAGAAGAAATCAAGGTTATATTACCTATTCCTATAAATGGGACCTTGACAGTTGTGTTATCTCAGACTTTTGTACATCAGTCAATGTTATTAAAAGTAATAGAGCACAGTATTTAAATTCCCAACTTACCATTTTTCCCTTTGGCCAAGAGACCCCGTGCTTTCTGGACTGTAACAAAATAAAACTTTAGTTGATGCTGATCAAGTGATTAGGCACAAATACTCAACTCGTACATAGAGTTTTTCGTCTAAAGGAAGGGCGAGGATACGCCTCCAAACATTTAATGTTAGACAGTATGTGTTTTTTTAAAGTATTTTATGGACTTTTAATTAAAAGTCTAAATTTTTATGACTTATAGCAACAACAAAAAAAATATTCAGGGTCGGTCCTAAGAGGTTTTTCGGTACATATGAGATCTGGATTTGGCACTCTGATTTGGCTGTATTTATATACAAGATTCCCTGTAACCATAAGCATAAATTTTCCTAAAGTTAACGAATGAGCAAATAATTTAGCTGAACATGTATCCTATCTCCATTTGTTTTCCATAGGCCTTGTCTTATGTCTTGTATGTATACAGTATTTTTAATTCATATGTGACACCATAGAAACTATTTTAGGTACATAATTTAACCTAGGCACAATAAATCATTTTAACAAAAAAACAGAGATTTTTACATTTTCAACATTTTGCTTTGAAATGACGGGAATTTTCAATGATAATTGTATCCTGGAAAATACCCCGTCGCATCTGACCAGTGTACCAGGCGAATTTCCAAAGGAATTTGATGTTTTCTATTTTCACCATTGACACCATAATGAGTATGTAGGTTTACTGCCATGAGATGTTGTTAAAAATGTTAGTTGTTAGGAAATGTAAAGGTTAAAGGTAAAAATTGAGTTGTATCAATAATCAGCACTTTTTAATCTTCCCTATAAACCCCATGGTGGTGAGTATGTAGTTTTGCCGCCATATTGGTGTTGTAAGCAAATATCGGTTACACCCTATCAAGTTAATATACATAAGAAATTTTACCAAATTATATTAATAAATAAGCCAGATACATGGTTTTGTTGATTTCCCAACATGGGAAACCACCTATTTTTAGCTTTTCTCCGGAATCTGTTAAGCCACGTTAAAAATTCAAACAACAAAAATTAATTGTTAAAAACTAACAAGTTACTCTATTGTTTTTAAGCTCTTTCAAATGTTTTTAAAGTTGTTATTTTTTAAAAATTTAGGTCAAAAAATGCCCAAAAATTTTTTTACCCCTTTGAAACCCCATAAAACCCCCGGTTCACAAACTCATGGAAATAGACCTGGTCTTTGCACCTCCTACTAAATTTCATCAAAATCGGAGGTTTACTTCAAAAGTTATCAGTACCACGGACAAATACATATATATACAGGGTGTTTCAAAAAAGGTGACTGGCTATGCATATTCGTATTCAAGGCATAATTTATCGGCCATTTTGTTTTTTACACTAAATAATTTTTATTTCCGTAACGAATGGTTATATTGATCTCATATTTGGCATGAACAAATGTTAACAACAATTTTAGTTTTCAGAAAAATAATTATTTCTTTCCTACATGTATTTGCAAAAGGGCAGTCATTTATAATTTTTAACTCAAATATCTCAAAACATGTAAATTTAATCAAAATTTTATATGAGACAAAAAAAATTGACGAATTTAATTATCTAACCAATGGTACCAAGTTTGTAATGATCTGACAACAAATAACGGAATATTTGTGATTTTTATTCTAAATTAACCTAAATTTGCATGCATTGTTATGGAACATCAATGTTTTTATGCACAAAAACTCAATAACTCCAGTATTTGTAGTTACATCATTACAAACTTGGTACCATTGATTAGATAATTTAATTTGTCAACTTTTATGTTCTTTACAAAATTTTAATAAATTTAGGGCTACCGGTTTTGAGATATTTGAGTTTTAAAATGTTAAATGGCCGCCATTAGAAAAAAATGGTTACTTTCCTGAAAATGAACATTAAAGTTTCATGAAAAATATGAAATTATAATATAACCAATCGTTACGGAATTAAAAATTATTCCTAGAGTAAAAAAAACAAAATGGCGGATAACGGCTAAAGAAAACTGAAATCCAAAAATTTTACTGACCATTTTTCGATTTATTTTTATGTGTATAGAGTATGAATATGCATAGCCAATCACGGTTTTTTTAAACACCCTGTATACAGGGTGTCGCAAAAAAGTGTCATTGGCTATACAGGACCTGATTCTACATGCAAAAATATGTCAAAAATGAAGAATAACATTTTTTGGATTTCGGATTAGTTTAGCCGTAATCCGCCATTTTGTGTTTTATACATACGGTAATAATTTTTATTTCCGTGACTGTTCGTTGAATTAAGTTTATATTTGGCATGAACCTTTATGACAGCAATGTCCATTTTCAGGGGAAAAAAATTATTTTTGTCCGATGTGACTTTTTAAAATGGCGGCCATTTTACATTTTTAAAACTCAAATATCTCAAAACCGGTAAATTCTATCAAAATTTTACAACAGCAAAAAGTTGATAAATAAAATTACCTAACTAATGGTACCAAGTTTGTAAGGGTCTGAAAACAAACAATGGAGTTATTGAAATTTTTCTTCTAAAATATAGGCCTAACCTAAATTTGCATGCATTTTAATGGAAAATCAATTAGGCCTATTTGATGCATAAAAATGGCAATCACTCCGATATCTGTTGTTCGATCCTTACAATCTTGATATCATTGGTTAAACTTGGTTAATTTTATCTGTCAATTTTTTTTGTCTCTTGTAAAATTTTGATAAAATTTACCGGTTTTGAGATATTTGAGTTTAAAAATTTTTAATGGCCGCCATTATGAAAATACACATTGGACAAAAATAATTTTTTTCTTGAAAATGGGCATTGCTGTCATAAAGGTTCATGCCAAATATGAACTTAATACAACAAACAGTCACGGAAATAAAAATTATTATGTTCAAAAAAACAAAATGGCGGATTACGGCTAAACTAAGCCGAAATCCAAAAAATTTTATTCTTCATTTTTGACTTATTTTTGCATGTAGAATAAGGTCCTGTATAGCCAATGACACTTTTTTGTGACACTCTGTATATAGGGTGTCTTTCAAATCCGTCACCAAACTTCATGAAATTGACTTATTGGGTCAAAATAAGCAAAAGTTGTCATATGAAGGTATGTGTACATATTTACCCACATATCGACTATTTTGTTTTTTACACTTAAAAATTTTCATTACAGTGACAGATTGATTTAAAAACTTCACATTTGGCAAGGACCTCAAAAAATCAATGTCTATCTCCACTATAAAAATTATTTTTCTGCTATGTATATTTTCAAAATCGTGGCCATTTTATCTTTTTAAACTCAAATATCTTAAAACCAGTAAATTTTATCCACATTTTTTATAACATAACAAAGTTTACAAACTTTCTAGCCAATGACACCAATTTTGTAAGAATCTGATAGTGGAGTGAATACACTAGTATTCACAAGCTCCCAAGAGCCCCACGCATACGGGAGCTCGGAGCCAATCGACGCCTGCCGCACCATAAGAAGTGCTGATGCACTGATAGCGGCAGGGCGCCTTGTCACAGATTATATTAGTTTGATATTTCATGTTAGAGTTTAATAGGCCTAGATGACAATTTTTCACTGAGCTAGTAAACATTTTTAGATTCTGTCCCACACGTGCACTTCACTGCTCAGGCAGGCTTTCCGGGCATCCAAAGCTCTGGGTTTGCAGGGCTCTAATGTAATGTTATTTAGGTTGAGCGTGAAGAATCCACCCTGCAGATGGACTGACAAACTCCTGACTTTTGACTATTGCATGTATTTTTGCTGAATGTCAATAAAGCTCTGATAACTCTGCTAGCAAATATAAACAACAGTTTTATAAACACAGTGATTTGTGGTCTTTGAGAAATGTTTTTGTAGAAATTAATTCATGCCACAACAAGATGACCATAGTATCTTCTCCTGTTGCGGTAGTTTTCCTAACATTTCTGTGGCCACTGAAGTGTTCCATGTTGTGGTTTGGATCATTTCACTTACTTATGACTGCCAACCACTCTACTGGTTAAACCGACCAAGGTCCGGTCATATCGAGGGTGTCTAAGAAGAGGGTTTCTACGGTAGACCTAGCCTAAGATGACAGTTTGACGTGTGAACCAACCTGTAACTTGAACGTGCGTTGGGCTCCACATAATTATTTCGATGAAAATAACACAAAAATTAATAAAATCTTTATTTATTAGAACATAAAAACATATTACGAACAGTCAACAAAATTCAAAATCTAAAATTAGGTCATCAAACTAAAATCAGACAAGCAAAAAGTTAACTGTAAATTTACACTTCAACGTCGTCAGTAAACCTACAATAACATGAAAAACACCATTGCAAATCCAAACCCATTTGAATTTGTTGTCAACTACATTTAAAATGTTACATGGAGTACCAGTGAGATTGTTTATTACAGATATATAGCAAATGTAACATCGTACACATTTAAGACATAAGACTTTATTTATCATTAGGCACATTACATGCATTGACAAGTCATTAATAATAATTCCAACATCAAAGTTATTACCTAGTCATTTTTTTATATAAGTATCATGGTCATTCTTAATAAGTAAATAAATACAATGATCAATTAAATTAATAAGTAAAATAGTGGCAGCGAGCAAATATGGATGCTTTATTTATTTATTCCATATATAGATGACGTCCTCGTTGAAAACAGAAATTAAAACATTTCTATAATATAGTAGTATTTCCGTAAAGTCTAGTAAATAAGTATTTTCTTACAGCATTCAATTAATTATTAAATTTTGTATTTATTGACTTAAAGACTTAAACCGGTTTCTCCGTTTTATTCTGGGGACTATTTATAAAAAATATTCAATGTCTTAATAATATCATAGCATATAAGTTACGCTTGAAGTGAAGTACGGTTCCCTAAAATGGGGTAAAAAGAAACACTTTATTACCTTTCGACTCCCGTAAGTTATTTACTTTATTATTCAAGTTTATATTTTCAATGTTAGTTCTTTTTTCCTGTCTTGGTCTCCTCTACACAAACCACTAATCAAACATTTTTTAATAAAGCAATAATCAGAAAGAAATTGACTGTTTTTCTATTCATCTCACAATTTCGGGTGAATAGAAACCATTGGCTAAATAAACACTAAATAAATAAATGTTGCTTTTCTCCAGCCAACAGGGTCAATAAAAACATCACATTCTTGTAAAACACCCCACTTTAGAAAAAAAATTCCTTAAAATTTTTGCAAATTTATGCAAAAGCTCACATGAATAATTTTAAACTACATGCCATGCTCAGATAAGAATAAAACTATAGAGGTATTGTTGAAATAAAAAAGATTAAGTTAATAATAAAGTCAGACAAAAAATTAATGACAAATTCATGAAAAAGAATGATGATATTGACCATGGTTTTGCAAAATCATGACTTACGCAAACATTAAAAATAAATAATTGTTTATTCTTAGGCTACCTTAGACAATAAATCTAGGTTCTTTTGTGTAAATAAAAACTCTTAGGGAAATGAACAAATAATTTTGTATAAAACTTACAGCAAAATCTCATATAAAATAATCAAAACCTTAAATTTTGATGTTTAAATTTGAATAATAGTTGGTACATAGAAAATCATCAAGGTACTTGATTAAGATTCAAGTCTATGGTGGATATTCATAAAAATAAAATAGTCTCTCAAAAGGTGTCAATCCCTAAAAACTAAAGTGTTTCTATTGACACCCCTCGTTAAGCAAAATCATGACATCCCTTACAAAAATAATAATTAAGAATATGTCGTTCATAATTAGGCTACACAAGTAAGTGTTCGTAAGATAGCTCATACCATAAAAAATGGTTATCACATATGCCTATATCTAATATCAGTTCATACTTATAGATGAAGTTTCAGAGAGAATATTTTTGAACAAAAATTATTGTTTACACACAAATAATTATAAAACAACCAGATATTAACATGTAAAACAGGTTTTCCAGATAGACAGTTTATTGTTGCAATGGAAAAAATAACTCCCTATAATGTGTTTTTATCATAAGCCGAGTAGCAAAATTTTTTTATTCATTGAAGTTCTGTTTCTATTCACCCCATTTATTTACGGTAATCACTTCAACAACATTTAATAACTGCTCAATTTCTTACTATCACTGATATGGGCACTGGATTTGTTAGGACAGAATGTTAAATTCTGCTTACTAAAACCATTGACTATAAAGCAAAACACATGTACATGTACCGCAAAAATCTTTTACGTTTTGTGCCAATAACATGTCTATGACTTTTGACTATAATGTAAAGAATCAATTCAACCCACGAATAAAACGGGTTAGGCCAGGCCTATCTAGATCTTATACTCTAAAACAAGCACTGTTTGCATGGACAAAAATGTTTTCCATCCAAAGATTGTTTTGTTAAATATGAGGATTTTGGCCACCAGGAGTCGATCGGAGATGGTCTAATGTCTGGGAAAAATCCGATTTTCATCCTAGAGCTCTTCAAAGTTCTCTTGTTATCATTCTGGAGACTTTTAAATTGAACAAAAATCAGCTGATAAGTGTAGAAAACCAATGCGTTTTATCTTTAACCTTTGGTTTAGGAAAATTATACCAAAGTGCAGCACTTTTATGCCTGGCAAGTGAGCGAAGCGAACGAGCTTGTCTTAAAAAGGAAGAAGGTGAGTGAGCGGAGCGAACTAGCTTTGAGTGAGAAAGGAAAGTAAATAATTTTACCGATCATAAGCTTGGGTCCCCCTGGTACTTTTTATTAATTTATCTACCTCGTAAACCGTTTTTATCAACATTTTTCAAGTCATTTCTTAAAAATACTTAAACAATTAATTTATATTACAATATTTTTTTGGAGAGATAGCAAAAATTTTGCTATTGTAGGTCATTATGATAATGGCCATATCAAGTTATATACTGATTATATATTTTATACTCTATTGTTGTAAAGAACTCTTATATTATATATAAAAAAAACGAAAACACCATGGCGTCTGCTATTGCAGACGACATTGTATGTGAAAGTTGAATAATAAATAAATCAAACTATGAGTGGGAACAATTCTAAAGACAATGATTTATATCGCAATGACGAAGCTGTAGATCCGAGAGTACAGGTAAATGACCAAAAGAGTTACATATTCTCATTTTTACTTTGGTGCATTCCCTCAGGAATCAGGGTAATGGTTTTCAATGGTCCTTCAGTTATAGCCACTGTACTAGAAATCTTTTTATTGCAGTAAGTTTTAATGTCAAACCGGAACATATTTTAAAACAAATTAAACTAAAGCTGAACTCTAGATTGTCATTCAAGTTTTTTATTTAATTTTAAGGGTGATGAATGGCGAAGTCATAGGCCTACAGGCCTAACTTTTTCTGCTATTTCTATAAAGGAATATACTTAACAGGCCATTTCATTTAACCTTCTGGTTGTAACAAAATCCCTTCCGCATGTAAGTTATTCTGAATTAAATTTACTTTTATTTAGAATCACACTTTGATGACTAATTAAAGTATTGGGTGTCCTCATAGTAATGTCACGATTTTAAACTCTTTCAGTGCTAGGCCTATGATGCAATACATCAGATCAGGACTTTTTCATGAAAAGGGCTAAGATCTGATGTATTGGATCTTGCCTCTTATCCTGAATGCCCAATTATCCGATATATTGGCTTGCAGCTGATGTCGATACTGCAGACGCAAACGGGAATAAGTTGTCATTTATACCCTCCTGATTGTTATTTCGGAACATCAATGATTTCATTAGATTCTCCATATGTTTGGGACATGAAATATCGTACTTTAGCACATTGTGTTGAAATCTATTTGTAAATGATTTTTTTCTCATGTGCTCGCCTGTGCCCTCTTGAAAACCCCAGCACTTTTTATAAGTTAGGGTACACTATATGGTACCCCAACACTCTTAAAAAGTTATGTCAATATTTTTGCCAACATTGAAAGGTCTAAGAAAAATACCTATAGAATTACAGTTCAGTACGGTAGTTTCTTCTACATTGCATGCTTATTTTTTCAGATTGAGTTGGAAAGGCTAAACGCTGCTACAGATGACATTAATAAATTGGAAGTTGACCTAGATGTAAGTATCAGTATTACGGTCGTATTAAATCTCCTGTTTGACACCTATGTTTTATACTAGTGATTAGTATCATTCGAGTACTAGAGTATCGAGTATTTTTCGGGCCGAGTTTGTACTACGCGACTCAACTCTAAGTTTTGGGAAAAACTTGTTACTTTGTGTAGAATTTTCTAGCTGACTAATGAAGTGAAAATTATAAACAGATTTGTAGCCTACATAAGAAATAAATGTAATCCACGACAGGACTGAAATTCTTTTCTACCTCATTAAAAAAAAAAACACGTTAGATTTTGTTACTATAATCAACTTATAGGCCTGCATTTTAAGAAAGGAAAGAGGTTATGTCTCATTGTGTTAATATTGGCTACAGGTTTGATCTGAGTAAGATAAAAAGTACCGGTAACTTCAGATGCCATTGCTCAAGAACTAAATGCCAGCTACAAGGTTATCACTGTCACCTTCTTCTTGAAGGATGTACTGTATCAATATGTAATTAAAATAAATACCGTGCTATAAAACATATTTCTTAATTATTTCTTCCGAAACTAGGCCTATATTAACTTTTGTATATTGATTAGTTTTACAGCATATCAATTTTCAAAATGTATTGTGGTGCAGGATATTAATGATTGTCATTTTATACGAAAGTTTTTTCATCGATTATGAATGCTGAATCGATTATGATGAACTTGATGGCTGTTGATGGATTATGATTGCTGTTGATCAAACTAACAGGTGAAACAAGTAATAATTAGGGCTTGATGAGACAATTAAACTGAGTTTTCTTAATTTAGTGTGATATATTAAAAGTATTCTCCATTATTTTGAATTCCAAAAAATATATACTGTATAGGCTAGGCTACCTACACATAATTAAATCATATTCCTATCATATTTCATAATGACACGTTATTACTTTATTCCATTATCTTTCTTGTATTTATTAAATATAATTTTTTGCCACACTGATACTTTGTAAAAAGCTCGACTTGAAAAAACCTTGAAACTTGCAAGTTATATAAAAAACTCAGCTCGACTCTACTCTACCTAGGCCAAATAATATCATAACCGATTCATGGTATTTTTATAGATTTAGAATATAATAACTTTATTTTATCACAGAGAAATATTCCTTTAGTCTTTAAAGTAATCTAAATTATATACTGTCGCATGTGTAACTCATTGGGGTATCAGAAATTCGTGAAATGTCGATAAGGTAGATTAAAGTTTAATGCAGTACAAGCGTGGTAAAGTAGTTCATTTAACAGGTTTAGTTCCCGTACTTATATATTAGAACTGATTTATTGTACACTCTGGTGTATTGACGGAAAATGTAACAAAGCTGTAATTTTACTACAGGGGCAAATGGATCAACTTTGTTCTTCTTGTGATATTCACGGCCTAATTTTTCTGAATGTTCTCAACTCTACCTCTACAGATTATTGATGTTTTGATCGCTGACAAAGTTCAACTTCACATCAAAATTTTACTTAATTTAATCATTAAATATACAATGCGGTTATAGTTACATAAATAATACCTTGGTGACGACAAAATCACCAAAAAAACTGGGTGTCCCAGACCACTGAAACACCCCTTTTAAGAAATACATAACTAATTTATAACTTTAACCACTTGTGTCTTTATAGGTGAAGCGGTCTATCGACTCAGAGTAATATCAATGTACAGGGTGCACCTGAAATCACCTCTACAGACCGGAAGTCACTAATTTCAAATACAAACCCTTACTTTAAATTATTATTGTTTTTTTATTTTTACATTTTTTTTTTAAAGAAAATTTAACAATTTGATCTTGTACGCATAATTTTAGCATTTTTGGGAACATTTGCGGTTGAAATTTAGATTTACTTCATAAGAATAACATGAAACAATTTCCAAACCTTCTCTGAGCATTTTTTGGTTAAGCAAACATGTCTCAGCACAAAAATGTCTTAAACCCTTTTAAATACGTTTCCAACATATATGTTCAGTTTTTTCCAAAATGTTTTTTCCATTAAATTTACAACATGACAGAGATTAATGAACAAGTATTTAAATGTTTAGTAAAACTAATCACGTGATGATTGATGTTTTATGATTTTACATTATTTAAAATGAGGTTCTAAGACATTGTCATGTTTGGAAAGTTCTGTTTTATGTAAAATTTCAGGTATAATAGATGAGAAATTTTTCCCAATAAAAAAGAATTAATTTTAAACTCTTTTATCTTCTAAATTATCATGATTAGGGTTTAAAATTATAAATGTTAAAGTTGCTTTAAAATTACGTCTGGTAACCTCTGTATTGAATTCAGTGCCAATCAACAGAGCGTTTGTTCAACAGAGCGAAATAGCTTTACCTATTGTTTTTGCACAGCTTGTTTTTGTTAAAAAAATAAATTTTAAAAGAGGTAAAAGGGTGGTATGGGACACCCAGTAAGTCAGTATCATATTTGGAAAGTTAGCTCTCCCCAAGTGATAATTCCTGCTACCATGAAAGCTGCTACACTTGTCACTCTTCTATTAATCTTTTGCCAAATTTGAATATAAATGACTAAATTATTTACATTTTAAATGTAATTCTCAGCTAACAATTTATACCTAATCCACGTTGGTAGGTATTTCCCAAATCGTAAATTTATGGTCAACTACAGATTGTCATCACAATCTTGAGAATCAGTGATAGTTGAAAATTTAGACTTGAATGTCTGTGAGTCCATTAGTTTTACAGGAGGATTAATAACATAATAGGATAATAAGGACATAAACATAAGGATAATATTTTTGGTTTTGATAAATATACGTCTAATAAATAAACGTTCGTCCTGTAAAAAATGTTACATGGCGTAATCTAAAGATATTCTAACTGTCTATACAAATTAAGTTGCTTGACATTTTGTTGTATGTATTCTTATACACCATAACAACAGATATTGATAAATTTTTGTATTTTGAGTATTAGTTTGTATTAGCCGATTCTTTTAATATGGTGGTTGGCGATGCTATATTTGGTTGAAATGGTATTTTAAATTTCTTTATATTCAAGATTCAAGATCTTTATTTGTCTTTAAACATACAATATATGCAATCGACATCGTCAAAACTTATTAATACTGTAACAATATTTTAACATAGCCTAATGTAATTGTTAAAACAATGACCATTTGCAAATAAATAAGATAACTTGTAATATGATGTTATATCATTGTTCATTGTTATAGCTTGCTTATTTTATTATTTTAATAGTTATTTCCACACTTATTATCAGTTATTTTATATTTTTTACATTTTTGTTTTGCTAGAGTGGGCACATAACATTATTTTCTAAATCTATGAAAATCTAATTTAAACATACTTAATTTGGAATAATTTTGATTCATTACAATTTTTCTGTGACCCATATAAACTCCTTGACGTTCCAGACTAAGTGGTTGGTAACGTGGAAGAGTTAGGATCACACATTTTTGTAGAGTTAAAAATAATTTCTAACGGCTTTTCAAAACTTCGATGGAACTAGGCTGTTTAGTACTTAGGTGGAACTAGACGGTTCCTTATTTGGGACTTTGTAAATGACTAACGAAATTAGTAAAATCAACAATGGGGCATGGGCGCTGAGCTCCGTAAAATATTTTGAAAGCATTTTATTATTATTATCGATTGTGAGTAGTGCGTATTAGCCGGTTTTGTTGCTGTCTTCACTGTCCAGTTCGTTGGCGGAACTAGCCAGTTCAATACTTGACTTTTTATTAATTTACGAATTTAGGGAATTCCCTAAGGGGGCATGGGGGCGGAGCCTAGACGGTTACTGATTTGAGACTTTGTAAATGACTAACGAAATTAGTAAAATCAACAAGGGGGCATGGGCGCTGAGCCCCGTGAAATATTTTAAAAGCATTTTACTATTGATTGTGAATTTTGTATTTTGTGCATTTGACAGTTTTGTTACTGTCTTGACAGTGCAGTGCTTCTGTGGAACTAACGTATTTTAAACTTGACTTTTTATTAATTTACGAATTTAGGGCAACCCCTAAGGGGGCATAGAGGCCCAAACCAGCCTGTTCGGTACTTGAGACTTAGAGCAATTAACAAATTCGGGGCAACCCCCTAAGGGGGCATGGGGGCGGAGCCCCCATCGAGCTGCAGGCGAGTTTATAATCATATACCTACAGTAGAATTTCATTTATTTCATGTTCACGGGACAGACAATTCATTTTAATTAGAAAGAGTTTGAAATGTAAAGATTTTGAATGTTGGAGGTCAATACAAATTTAGGCCTAATTTGAATTATAGAGGTCCAAATTTTTTTTAACTCACTAGAATAACTCAAAACATTTTAAGACAATTAAAATGTGTAGGGCCTAATACATTATGCATTTTTTTCTCGTGATAAAAAGTCTAATGAATATAATGAGGCAAGGGTGCCCACAGGGGTGTTGGGGGGGGGGGGCCGGGGGGGTTACACGACATTGATTGCACAGATTGTGCTATCGGTTAACATTTGGGGTATTTTTGTAATTTAACAGAGGGTTTTAAATTTTGGGAGGAAAGAAAAATATATTTCCAAGATTATGAGGGTTAACCCTCATAAAAAACATCAACCCTCCATCGGGCGCATCACTTTTAAAACACATAAGGCGTACATTGAGGTTATCGCTGGGTTGTAGACCAACAGCCATCTACAGTGTGAATGTGCTTATTGTCATGTTCGTGTCGTGTTATTTGTCAAATGTTATGCAAACTGACACAGCGGAAACAAATAAACTGTTTCATTGTGTTAACAATGTGCTGCGATTTAATTGAGTGCTCTCTGAAACACCGGTCGTAAAGGACAAATAATTTATAGGCCTAGTGTATTTGACGGGAGGCAGCTAAAATAATATTGATCATCAAGCTTAAGATCTACATGCAATAGATCTTGTCGTTTTAGGAAATATAAAAAATATGGGTTTTATTTAGTGTGATATGTAATGCTACTCAGGTCATAATCCAGTAAATCTAAGCTCATTCCTAATCCCTAACCCTTCTAAGACTGAAGTAGCTTGCTTCCATATTAACTATTAACAACAGACTTGCAAATCGCAAGCTAAAGGTTACCTCTAGGGGTGTTCAGCTCAACCATTGTGAGAACCCTCTGTACTTAGGGTGTAATATTAAATCACACTCTCAACTTCAAAAGTCATTTCCAGAATCAGGGAAAGTTCAAACCAGAGAAAATATAGTACATATTCTCGCTGGACATCCCGAGGAACCAACATTAAAGTTCTGTGAACTTCTTCGCTGTCTGTGGTTCATTCTGTTGCCAAACATTGTTCTCGCATCTGCCTCTAGCTTAACAGAGCAAATGTGAAGAGCATTGACATCCAACTTAAAATTGCCATGAGTACTGTAAGTGACACCTTGAGCCGACATCCATTCTTATCGTACTAAGGGCACCAACAAATTCACCTTACCAAAGCACCACTTAACTCTATTCCAGAAGAAACTTTCTTATAGTGAAGCCAAATTTTGTCACAACTTACCAAAGGAGCTCAAAACGATCAATGATTTTAAAGACAAGCAATCACCAGATGGCTGCTAAATCACAGTTTATATACAATTGAAGAGTACATGAGATGTAGGGATTGTATATGAAAACAATTCTAATTTGCTTTATTTTGTCCAACAAATGTAGGTATTTGTAATTTTGATACAATTTTAAAACTTGATCTTTATGGAATAAAGATATTTGGTTCTTATTCTGATTCTGCTGACTATGCATGTTTGCCTTGGCTCATACTACTGAGTAATTGATCCACAGATTTGCCACCCAAGGATGCTCTTCTGAAAGATTACGCTTAGATCTTGGCAACACCTGTTCTCATCTGTCTATATAATAAGATCAAGGTGGCAGAATCACCTTAATTCCAGGCATCCTCACAAGTCTTAAAAATCACAACTTTAATTTTGTATATCATAGAAATTGTGGTAAAAAGAATAAAATCGGGAGGAAAAGGCGTTTGGTTGCTGACTCATCATCATTTATGTTAGTGGCTTGGACCTTTCAGCGGAAGGAATGGGTTTTGCATAACAGAGTCCGCAGTGATCAAGGTAACTACTGAATGACAAAATGGTGACTGTCTTTCGACCAGTCATGTGATTGTGAATCTTCACCAATAGGATGAAGCAGCTCAGGAATGGCAGAGGGAGCTGGATAAGGCTTTATAAAGGAAGGAATCTATGTTAGCTATTCCTCTCTCGTATTATCATAAATTGTCCTTCTCTAGGTGTTAGGTATAGGCCTACAGTATAAAACTGCTTTGCTGACGGGGCAAAAAAAAAAATTCTGATTTATTTCGAACAGTTCATTCCAATTACAAATAAATCAGAGAGGGAATTAAGTCTGTTCATTTTTTGTACAAGTCATCAAGGCCTCTATTGTAGTCACCACGGCCGCTATCGTAGTCACCACGGCCGAATCCATAGTCACCATGGCCGTTACCGTAGAATCCTTGGCCTAATCCATAGTCACCACGGCCTCTATCGTAGACACCATGGCCGCTATCATAGAGTCCACGGCCTAATCCTTAGTCACCACGGCCGCTATCGTACAGTCCACGGTCTAATCCGTAGTGACCACGGCCACTAACGTAGAGTCCACGGCCTAATCCGTGGTCACCACGGAAGTGACCTCTGTAGCTGTCATCATATGCCGGGGGAGGAGGTTTTTGAGGTTCTCCACTGGTTAACTGTAGGGAAGAAAGATCAAATTAATGCACATTATTGGAAATAAAAATAGTAAGATAATTGTATTGGGTCTCGCCCTATCTCATGATGTAAAACAACTTTTAAGAAAAGTACTTTACCATGCAAATTTCCGTCTTTCTAGTTATGCTAGTTATGTAGCGTATATTAGTGATCTGAAGATGTTCTGACAAGGATTGTTTGAATATGTTTCAATTTTCTGAACTCATAATATATTAGATTAATTTTCTGAACTTAAAATAGTAATTAAATAATCATTAGTAAACATTTTATTGTGTTCTTTCTTTTGCCATGTTAAGTAGTTTTTAAGGTGGATAAATATAAAATAAGTGGTAGAGTACTTACAGCAATGAAGCAAGCAACAGCTATGACGACAGCGAGGTAAAGTGAGTGGGCAGACATCTGAGAACAAAATGTTAAAATTTATTATAAAATAAATGCTTCAGTATAGAGTTGAATCAAGGTCTCATGGAGCCTAAACACCTTTCCATATATAGGCAAACATGTGTATTTTATTTTTCTCCTTTTTGCATTGTAGGAGAAATCCGTGCATAACGTTACAACGGTATTGTCCTGTAGATGAGCAGAATCACATTATATTTCACATTGGTCCCCAGGGCTACGCCCTACAGGCTTTCAAAGTTTCAATGTTAATCTTATGAAAGAAGAGTAATTTATTAAATCAATTATACAGCTTTAAGTTTTGAAATAATAAATGCTAGCAAAACAGATTTTTCAAATATAAAATATTTTAAAACTAATTGGGTCCAGACCAACTGAAATTTTGGTCGAATTTCGATCAGAAGACGATCTCTAGTACTATAAATTATACATTAGTCATCATAAATTGTTTGATTAACTTTCAACGCATGTTGAATTAACTTATTAGCTGTTTTCATTACTAGAACCAAAGGTGGCTTTTTTCTGTGCACAACACAACTCATTGTTGCCAATAATTCATCAATCAATCATCATCATCATCATATACATTATACATTATCACATTATACATTTTGTTCCTAGATAATTTTTTGGCGACCATTAATTGCAGGTATCGTAATGATTATTACTCACTGTCTTAATCCTTTATTATTATTATTAAGAAATCTTAATCCTTAGTGGACAGTTTTTTCGCCCCTCTTCATAGGAGCATCATCATCACACTTTTTGGAATGAGGTTAAAACATAGTTGAACCATCAGTTCTCATCCTTAAAGCACATGAACAACAAATTAAACACATGTTTACACATAAATAAAAGTTTATTTTAAATGTTTTCATCTCGTGTCCGTGTTTTATTTGTTGTTTATGTGTTTTACATGTTTTAATGGCGAGAACTGATGGTTCAACTATGTTTTAACCTCATTCCAAAAAGTGTGCTGATGATGCTCCTATGAAGCGGAGTGAAACAATTGTTCACTAAGGATTAATACAACTTGGATTGCTTTGACGGTGAGAATAATCATTATTTAGATCTTCTAAAGAAACGCTGAAATGCACCCAAGAAGTTTTGAGCAAGATGTTTAATAGTTTCCAACCCCATGTGGCTAAAACTGTGAATTGATATTAGTACAAAAGACTATATCAATCAAAATGAAATGGTTTTATGTTTAGTGTGTGTACAGATTTGTTTAACCTTTAGAAACAAGCTACATACTGTACAGGTAATGGATGGATGTGTGTAGCTTTCACATTATACATCACACTATCATCAACTGTTTTTAAAATCTGACTTTATTCACAATGATTGTAAAAGTTTAGTAATCTAATCTTCTAAATAACTATACGCGCCCATGTGTAACTGAATGATTAACTCATTCGTTTATACAGTTTTGACTCTCCTATTAAAGTAGAAGCTTGAAATTAATAATAATAATAATAATAATAATATTTATTCCACTGACAACATTTTAAATTGTATGGGATTAAATTTTATTAAACTTAATATTATTAAACTTAATATTATTAGGACTTAAATTTGGGACACACTTGGCATATAGAGCCTGTATGAAGGGAAAAAATTTAAATTGGACATTAAAAATGTTACCCCCCTCAACAATTCAAAATCATGGAAATGAGAAATCTTGATTTTTTTCAAGCTTTAGTAGCCAAACGATTGGTCCTATCTAAAATTTGAAACAATCTTAGCGAAATATCTTTCAATTTACCACAACCTATCACCTTTGATTTTTTGTCGTATCTCTACTCGTTAACCCTCGAAACAGATTTTATAGATTTTTAATTAGCAATTTTTAACATTTCTTGACATACATTTGTTAATAAATACTGAAATATTGTACTGATAGCCTTTGAATTGTCATGCTTATAGCTTGGACAGTATGTGTTTCAATCAAAATACCAAACATAATAATATATAAATTTAACTCTCATAAAACAAAAAATTGCGGAATTATGATTATTTCCAATAACGTGTTTTTTCCTTTATAGTCAGGGAAACATACGAGAAAATAAAGCCGATCCTCGGACAAATTGTACTGTACTCCCAAACATTTTGTCATTGATGGGTCAAGTAACAAGGACTTAACTTGGAAAACTTAAGGCATCAACCTTTTTCCCTTGTGTGTTTTGTTGAAAGGAGTCGTGAATTCTGTTCACCAAACCAGCTCAACACAACACCCAGAAAAGATTTTTGGTTGGGTCACCCCTCTTATCTATGATTAGATAAGGGTAGTTTTTAAGGGATACTATCCTTCAGGGGGATTTTAAACCAATTTTAAGCTGATTACGGCAAATTTTTAGCTTAATTTGCCTGAATTATGCGAGATTTTAGAGCGATTGCAGCTCTATTGTCTACCACATGAGAAGCTATGTTTATGTCTTTTTAAGCTGCCAATTTTTTCCTCTAATCACCTAAATTATGCACAATTATAGAGCGATAAGCTTTGTATTACGTTATATTTAATCATTTAAACTAGGAATGTTGCAGACTTTGGGAATGTATTAGGAATGCACTACACAGAGTGTTTAAATACTTTACATTTAATTTACATTTCAAAAATAATTTAGGTTTTTATGAGGTATCTACATTACTCGTTGTGGGCATTCCGTCAGCAGTATATGCGTTCTGAATATTTCTTGTCCTGGTGGATGAAGTCGATCCAGTTCTGGTTGCATTGTGGTCCAGTGGACGTTCCTCTGAACAGCACGCTTCCTCCAAATGCTTCTCCTTTAATGCGAGTTTCGGTTTGTATGTATGGGTCGAGTGTTGCTTCAGGGACGGTGTCATCTTTCTGCCTTTTTGAAAAAAGCCCAATCCCGAGTCCATTGACAAATCCCAGTTGGTTACTGGAACGAGGAGATCGGAAGAACATGTTTTCATTATAGTAGCGGAATATACTTAATAGCTGGACTGTTTCCCTTTACGGAAGTTGTTATTTTCTATGTTGCGTCCGATATCTTCCCTTTCCCAGCTAGGTCGACGTTGACTTCATATGTTGGCTGCTTACATTCTTCTTTTACTCCTTCCATAATTTTAATGTATTCGCACATATGAGGTTCTCCTTCTTTGAATACATGAAGTTTATTCCATTTGCACACCGTGTATCCAGGAAGAGGCGCACATTTTAGTATATGAATAAGTAATCTTGATGGCTTTATTTTGTGCCTGGGATCATAAGGGCATTCAATCAACCCATAGTGGGTATTCATATTGTTAGCTTGAATATGGTAGCGATGTAGTTTTGCCCTAGAAGCTATGATTTACCTTTTTAACAATCTATAAGTAATTTTATCTGTAAAATATATTGCTTTGGTACTATAAATTCTTTGCCATTGTATGTTCACAAATACCTAGTCCTAGCAGTGCGGCGCAAGTGGTAAAGTTGAATGTAGTTATCCGGAAGCTGTAGAATCACTTGTAAGTTTTAAAGTCCTGGATGGTTCTTGTTCTGTTACGTCTTGCTTTCTCACTACGATCACGATTTCTTATGCACTAAAACATACACGAATGCCTAAATACTTCTGGCGTTTTATCGAATGACAAAACCATTCCTTGAGTATCCATTTATAGCTACAAGTGTGGATACCATTTATATCTAAATTTTAAAAATTAACAATTTTAACTGAAATTATTTAACAGATTGAAAAATAAACAATTTAATATTTTTCATTTGTAAATGAGGTTTTTAACTTACTACGGAGAAAAGACATTATTATGTTATCCCATGTTATTGTAATGTAAAATCAACACAACCCTCTATTTCGTTTATTTATCGATATAACTGAATACATTTTTCTAGGTGTAATCACTAGGTAGGATTTGACCTATATTTGGTACAACACCTCCATGGTAGTAAACCTACATATTTATTCCCATGGTGTTTATGGAGAAAACAATTAATACCAAATTCCGTTGGAAATTCGCTGAGAATGCAGATCTGCTGCGAGTATACATATTATGATTATTCTTTTGTTATAATCGGAGATCTTTCAAAATCGACAATTTGGAATATTAAGTTTTTCAAATTAGGTTGTAAAAGAAGAAAGTAAAAAAAACGGAATCTAAAGATCCCTGTGTTATTCCAATGACATATCAATAAAATGCTACATCTCTCTTCTTACTAAATATATTGTAATGAAACATGAGTGGTACTTTTATCTGGTAATTATTTATCTGTGATTGCATAAAACTTTCAAAATGCACCAAACCTACTCACATCTGCACTTGTAATTTCTTAAAAATTATTAAAAAATTGTTTTGATATTTTACTGATTATGCAGGTCTGCTGCTACATGGGTGCCCTTTTTGCTTAATACAGTTACTACTCATCTCTATGTACTCAAATCAATCAAGAAACTTGATTTACAGTGGGGTTTTATTGAAGTAAACTTGTAAAAACTTTACGAAAATAGGTGTTGTCTGACATTTTGAAAATTCATCAAGATGGTGAACTTCCCATTTAGGAACTTTGGTAAACTTTTGATATGTTATTGATTTTACACCTACTATCTCCATAAAACATTAAAATTTGGGATTGCAATTGGTGTGAGGTCTAAGCCTATTTTTCTCCTACTATTAAGCTGTTGTGGCCGAACAGATTGTTCTATCAAATTTATAATTAATTTAAATTGTTTTTGACTAAATGACCTAACACTTTAGGCCTTAGACATATTTCTTTATCTCCCTCCATTCAAAATTACAAAAAAAATACATTTGTCTTATCTTTTAGCAAATTTTACTGATTGTGATTTAAAATTACTAGCTCAAGCGACTAGTTAGTCCTAGCTATCAAATATGTAAGTAAGTTTTTAAAAGACCTCAAAGTGTATTCCATCTTTGGTTTGTAATCATTTGCGCTATGCCCTTTCATTGACCCTCAAAACCGGTCTTTATAAAATTTGTTGTGGGTTGTTTATTACTGTCTCACTTTGAACTCTAGTGGCCTAACGTGTGGCAATATGAAAGAATCCGAAGGTTTTGTTTAATCAAAGACCTGTAAATGGCTTACGACTTGTTTTTAGTAAGCTTTTGCCCTATGTCGTCCTGGACACCCTCAAAATTACTTTTTATAGTATTTCTTATGAATATTTTGTGATTGTTATATACTGTATTTTATTGCGTAAGTATAAAAAAATAAACTTCTTCAATAGGTTTAACAGTTCTTTAGATAAATGTAATAATTTTTCCAACAATTAGTTTATTGTAAGTTAATATTTCTCAAACAGAACTGTGTATTTTTTCATACAATTACCATTGATATATACAGTTTGTTAGTTATGGTGTGCAATCATGTGAAAGGAAACGGGAGAGCCTATCGGGTCACATAGAAGATGGAGGTTGCATGGGTAAGGGATCAAATCAATTTTATGACAAAAATTAGAGAAGCTCAATCATAAGAGTGATAATACAAGACACCTGGAAGAAAAATGAAATACCCATGGCAGTGTCAAAATCCTACTCCGAAAATTCCTTTAAATACCAAATGTAAACAGTGTAAACTTAGAGAGACTTAAAACTAGCCCACTAATATGTCTTAGAATATGCTGAGAAAGCTTACCTTCGATGATGTGTGTTCAGCTCGACTAAAGAGAATGATTTCTGACTGGAATCAGCCACTTTTATACCTTTCAAAAGCAATAAAATTATAATTAATGCTATAGATAGAGCGTTCCAGGTTATAAATTAATGACAACTTTTAACTAATAGTTTTATGTAGATCTTCGTTCAAGTATAACACAGCTCCTTTGTTTTATTTTTAATTAATATTTTTAGCTTATAAATGTACCTTAATTACCTTCAATATTAAGTTGATCACTAATTAGTGACGCATAATAAAACCACGTTCAAAGCCAATCAAGCAGTTAAAAGTACATTTGCTATAATTTTTAAACTATATACCATTCCATTGTTGAATTAAAAGAAAAATTACTTTAAAAAAATTTTATATACTAACTTTAAACGAAAAAGGAAAAATCTTTCTTCTCTGTGCCATAAACAATTTTCATCACTTCCATAAGAACTGAAACGAGTTTGTGGGGATAAATTTTGGATTTAAGGCCTAAGTAGTATAATTCCTACAAATTAGTTATAGATAGTAAGTAGGATAATCATCTTAAAAACATACTGACGTTTAAAATATACCAGGTGTCCCAGACCACCCGTACACCCCTTTTAAAATCCATACAATTAATTTTTTTTACAAAAACAAACTGTGCCTTTAGGCTACGGCCACACATGGCGACTTAGTCGCCGCGACACAAACGCCGCGACAAAGAAAAAAAGTGTGATACATTGAATCAATTGAAGGTGGCCACACAAGGCGACCCGCGACATTCAATGTATCACACTCTTTTCTTTGTCGCGGCGTTTGTGTCGCGGCGACTAAGTCGCCATGTGTGGCCGTAGCCTTATAGGTAAACAAGTTGCTCTATCCATTGATGATAATTTCAATGTACAGGGTGTACCATAAATAACCTATCCAGACCGGAAGTCATTAATTTTAAATACGAATCCCCACTTTTTATAGTATTTTTGGATTATAGACATGGTTTTAAGACTACTTTACAATTTCATGTGTACCCGTAATCCTAATGGTTGGAGAGATAATGGCAGTGGACGTTTTGTTTTTTCCCATAAGAATAACATGGAGCAAATTGTCATATCTATTACACTGAAACTTTTACCTTTAACGTAATTGTCAAAGCATAAAAATATCTTATAACCTCATTTAAAATAATATTTCACCATAAAATACCGATTTTCTTATAATTAATTTTAGTCTTCTATACAATTAAAATAATTTCCGCCGTATTGAAAAAATAATAAAAAAATAAAATAATTTACTTATTTAAAAATACTTAAATACTTAAAAATACCTTTAAATAAAATAATTTAAAGGTATTTTTATGCTAGGGCTTTTTAATTTAACGGGAAATTTACCAAATAGTGGATGTGAAACTTATCCTCATGTTATTCTTATGAGGAAAAGTAAAACTTCTACCTCCATTATCTTCAAAACTGTTAGGATTAGGAGTACACATTAAATTGTAAAGTAGTCTTAGAATTATATATAGAATCAAAAAATACCATAAAAAGTGGGGGTTCATATTTAAAATTAATGACTTACAGTCTGGGTAGGTTACTTCTGGTACACCCTGTACATTGACATTATAACCAATGGATAGAGTGCAACTTGTTTACCTATAAAAGTACAATTTCTTTCTGTAAAAAATTAATTGTGTAGATTTTATAAGGGGTGTACGGGTGGTGTGGGACACGCGGTATATCGTACATATCCATGGGATAGATCGGTAGATCAATTGTCATAGACAATCAGGGCCGCCGAGAGGGGGGCCAGGGGGGGCAGATTGCCCCGGACCTCAAGAGACAGGGGCCCTCATCTTGAAGTTTTTTTACGGTAGCAAAATTGTATTGCTGCATAGCGTATTAGTAACACCATATATGTATTTTTGAAGACCTATCAAAATCGTCAAAACGTATCAAAGTATAGCCTATGACCTGAGTAGTGATCAGCCTTTATGGACTCCGCAGTTTGAAGCTCTGCGTCAGTGAACAGAGCCGCGCCGCCATTGGCGAGCCACACCACCGTGCTCGCGCCACCAGTCCACATGTAGACGCGATGTTGTGGTGCTTAGTCTATCAGTGCACGAAGTGGTACTACATCCAAAAACAAGTTTACAATTACTGAATATTTCTGAGTTTGATTGTAATGAGCGTGGTTTCTTCAGATTATTTCGTTAGACGTTTAATACAGTTGTAAATAAAATAAAGGTAATTAATAGGCCTAAACCTTTTTTAAATAAATTGTATAAACAATTTTTCCTATAAGATTGCCAATTCAAAGTAGATTGTCTGTTCACTGATGCAGAGCTTCAAACCGCGGAAAGGCTGATCACTACTCAGGTCATACGCTATACTTTGATACGTTTTGACGATTTTGATAGGTCTTAAAAAATACATATATGGTGTTACTAATAGGCTATGCAGCAATAAATTAAACCCTCGTGTTAGCTCTCTATTAAGGACTCTCGGACCCAGCCAAAGTGCAGGTTTGATATAATATTTAATGTACTGTGTACCTAAATACATTTATTACCTGTACCTTACAATAATTCTAATAAAATATTATTATGAATCACTAAAGAGAAGGAAGCAGATTGTATTCATTAATACAAAATAAATGTCCAAGGAAATTAAAATAAAAATGTGTAAATTGGATGTGGTTCGACCATAGACGGCGTGTAGGGATATGGGCCGAGCGGGGGGAGAGGCCTCACACTGGAACTCTGCCCCGGGTCCCAAAAATTCTCTCGGCGGGCCTGTAGACAATAGACAACCTGTTTATTCATGAAAGTTTACAATATACTTTTTACATTCAAGAGCTCACACAGCTCGAGTGGAATTTAATATTAAAAATTATGTGCCCCTCTTTTTTAATAAGTAGGTAAAAACTAATTTTTTGTGTAAAAAGTTCACACACTTATGTCTAATGTAGCATGTTTAGTAAATATTTTAAACCAATTTAATATTTAATTTTTAAAAGAGGTCTATATTTTACAAAAAATAAATTTGTTATTCTCGTAAAGATAACATTTTTGCAGAAGTTCATAGAAATACCTTTGAAAAAACCTGTTTTATCATACATTATTATTTTAATACTTCAGAACAAACTTGGGTGAGTCAGTGCCGTAGTGGTTAGCGCCCCGGACTTCGGGACCATGGTAGCTATGTCGTGGGTTCGAATCCGCGTTCTATCAGTGACTTTCATCAGTACCTTTCACCTTGTACTGTAGTGGCTCACCCCCTTACTTTGTCTAATACGATTCAAGCACAGATCAATAGTCTATGTGTAAAAGCTTGCTTCCATACAGGCCCGGATTAACACTTTTAGACGCCCTAGGCCAAAGGTCACAATTATGCCCTCCCCCCCAAAAAAAAACCAAACCGACTAATGGGCTAATTTTAATTCTAATTACTTTGGCTGTTGTATAAAACCACAGAACTGTTTATCCAATGTGATGATCAGCATTTTTGACACTTCAATCTGTGGAAATAATCCTTTTGCATCATTTAATGTACCATTTCACCACCATATTAATTTTAAATATGAAATCAAATATTATATAGCCCTGGACCTTCTTTACCGCTGATCTTCAAAGGCGGCTACAGGTATTTGGCTGCCGACTCATCAGTAATGATAGTGACTTGTGAATTTCTTGGAAGGAATAAGTTTTGCCCAATAGATTCTACACCGATCAAGGTGGATGTAGCTACCGTGAGACAAAATCGCCTTATGCTTTTGACCAGTCATGTGATTTTGAAGCCAACATGTAAACTGTGAATCATATTATTTGAGAATCATAATATTATAATATTGAGTTTTATTTGAGCAAGGGTGTCCATTGCATGCTTTGCCATTTGCCAACGAGAGTAGCGAGTCTTTTCTAATAGGATGAAAAATCTCAAGAATGGTTGAGGGAGCTGGGTAACGCTTTATAAAGTAAGAAATCCATGTTAGCCGTTTCTCTCTCTCTCTCATATTATAGTTGTCCTTCTCTAGGCGTTTGGTGTGCGTCTACAGTATGAGGTTGTTTTGCTTTTAATGGAGTGAAAATAAAAACCTATTTCAGTGTATCTGATTTATTTCAAACAATGCATTCCAATTAGAAATAAATTGGATAGGGAATTAAGATTCTGTTCATTTTTTTTAGAAGTCATCAAAGCCTCTATCGTAGTCACCACGGCCTCTAGCATAGTCACCACGGCCTCTAGCGTAGTCACCACGGCCTCTAGCGTAGTCACCACGGCCTCTAGCGTAGTCACCACGGCTGCTATCATAGAGTCCACGGCCTAATCCGTAGTCACCACGGCCACTATCGTAGAGTCCACGGAATAATCCGTAGTCACCACGGCCTCTAGCGTAGTCACCACGGCTGCTATCATAAAGTCCACGGCCTCTAGTGTAGTCACCACGGAAGTGACCTCTGTAGCTGTCATCATATGCTGGGGGAGGAGGTTTTTGAGGTTCTCCACTGGTTAACTGTAGGGAAGAATGATCAAATTAATGCACATTATTGGAAATAAAAATAGTAAAATAATTGTATTTGGACTCCCCCCATGTCATGTAAAACAAGTTTTAAGAAAAGTACTTTCCATTCAAATGTTCTATCTTTCTAGTTATTCAGCTTTTATTATGATCTGACGATGTTTTGACAAGGATTGTTTGAAGATGTGTCAATTTTTTTTTATCTGAGAGCACACCAGATTTATTTTTTGAACTTAAAATACTAATAAAAAAATCATTAGTAAACATTTTACTTTGTAATTTTTTTGCTATTAAATTACAAGGCTTTTGAATTAGATAAATAGAAATTAAGGGGGGCAGTACTTACAACAATGAAGGAAGCAATAGCTACAACAAGGGTGAGGTAAAGTGAGTGGGCAGACATCTGAAAACAAAATTTTGAAATTATTATCCCAGCTGAAAATTCTCGCTTTAGTATGGAATTGAATCATGCAGCTAAAACACCTGTGCAATAAATTATACATTAATAATTGTAAACTGTTTGATTCAACGTTCAACTTATGTTGAATGGACATAATAATACATTATAATACATAATAATGCACAAATTATACATCTTTAATTTCATTCGAACCTTAATTGTCATCTTATGCTTACATTTAAGATTTTCTTCTAACTCCTTATGGACCACCCCCTTTTGGAGGTCCTAGGACAATAAGTACTTTAGGAAGTAATGTTAGCCACTCAAAAAGAATCTGCAAAGTTTTAGTTTTGTTACTTAAATACTTTTAAAAATATTAAACCCTTTCCAGACTTTTTTACTCCTTTGCCTACATTATAATACATAATAATGCACAAATTATACATCTTTAATTTCATTTGAACCTTAATTGTCATTCCAAAACTAACTTAATCTAGTTGTGTCCTGCCAAACTCACTTTCTCCAGACTTAAATTTTGAATAACAATTAAACCAGAAAGAAATATTGATTAAAAAGAATGTTGCTCTAGGAACCTTACACACAACTTCTATTGGCTGAAAAAATGGAAACTGCAAGTAGAAAATTACAAATACCAATTTTTTTAATTGTTTCTGAAAAATGTTATAAAATGGATAAAGCGAATTTAGGAATGAGAGGCCTCAATATATTTAAATTAGTATATTATAAATTAGTGTATGAAAATTTAAGTGATTTTGAAAGAAGTTTTTAAATAGCCGTGCAATTTATTAAGTTCTTACCATAACACATTGAGGATTTCATCCAATAACCCTATCAGCATGGCTTTTGATGTTAATTGAAAGCTTAAAAGCGAAGCTTTACTTCCTCATATCTTGTCAACTTCCTACCAACCTAATTTGAGAATGTTGGCCATTGTATTAGAATATTCCAAGACTATATGAAAAGTAGGGGGGTGGGAGTACTCGAGTCGAGTATCAAGTACTTTTCAAGCAGAGCTTGTACTAATCGACTCAATTCCAAGTTTTGGAGAAAATCTCGTTCGTTCAAGTTGAGTTTTCTAGCAAACTTATGAAGTGAAAATTACAAACAGATTTGTAAATGAAAAATAAATGTAACCTACAACCAGATTTAATTTTTTTTATCTCATTTGTTGAAGAAAAACCATTATATGTAGCTATTATAATAAACTTATTGGATAAGTATATTGTAAGAAATTAAAGAAGTTATGTTTCATTGTGTACATTGGCTACCTATTCAATCTGAGTGAGATAGAAAATAACTTCAGATGGCATCGTTCAAACAAAATGCCGGTCATACCAATGCCACTTTTATTGCATTAAAATCAATACTACTGTAAAACCTATTTCTTTACTACTTGTTATGTTATATTAACATGAATTTAATTTTATTTTTGATCATAAGCATATTTATTTTTTATATCGATTAGTTTTACAGCATATTGACGTTCAAAATATATTTATAGTGCAGGCATTTTATGATTATAATTTCTGTTAGTGTTTTGTCATTGGTGATGAACTCTTAACTCATGATCAATGGACAATGTATTGATGAGTTTTGTACGTAATTGATGATCTAACCAACAGTTCCAACAAAAGTAATGAATCGGGAGTGATTACAGTACAATTTAACTAAAATTTCAAATTCTGTCGGTTTTATTTAAAAAACTGCTTATCATCATTTAAACAATACATACGTAAATAGCCAAATATTCTTTTTGTCTTTCATCAGTGACCTTTAAAATGATGTAACATATGACGTACGCCAATTAAGTTTTTCTTAAAACTTCCTTTAGGGAAGACGTTCCTAGTGGAGGTCGTCGTTGAAACATTATTTTAAAAGGCTTTGCATTCTGAGCAATTTATCACAAACCCGACTTCAAAAAGTTGAGTGGATCGGGAGTTATTGCATTTTTTGTTTTCAGCAATATGATTTTAATGTAAAGTTTGAGTGATTTCCATTTTTGACTCGGTCATTCTTTTGAGGTCGGGTTTGTGGCATTGTTCTCTATTCTTCGAGACCATTAATTTGATGTACCTATTGACCTATGCTTACATTTCAGATTTTCTTCTAACTTCTTGTGGACCATCCCCTTTTGGAGGTCCAAGGACAATACGTACTTTAGGAAGTAATGTTATTCACTCAAAATAAATTTGCAAAGTTTTAGTTTTGTTTCTTAAATACTTTTAAAAATATTAAACCGTAGCAGACTTTTTTCCACCCTGTACAGATAGGAATGCCAAATTCTGATCTCGCATGTACCAGAAAACCTCCTAGGACTGGACCTGTTGTAACATTCTGTATTGTATTGCATGTATAAATAAAAAGGATTTCGTCTGTTTAGATTAATATTAGAATTTCCCAGACAGTACATTTGTTTTAAGTTAATATTTCTCAAGCAGAACTGTGTAATTTTTCATACAATTACCACCGATGTATACAGTATGTTAGTTATGGTTTGCAATCATGTACATGAAAGGAAACAGGAGAGCCTATCGGTTTGCATAGAAGATGGAGGTTGCATGGGCAAGGGAACAAATCAATTTTAGGACTGAGAGTTATGATAATAGAAGACATCTGGCAGAAAAATTATATACCCATGACAGTGTTAAATTCCCTCTCCATAAATCCTTTTTATGACATGTGTAAACAGTGTAAACTTAAAGACTTAAAACTGTCCCATTTATATGTCTTAGAATATGCTGAGAAAGCTTACCTTCGATGATGTGTGGTCAGCTCGACTGAAGAGAATGATTTCCGACCGGAATCATACTCTTTTTATACACCCCAAAATCAATAAAATAATAATTATTACATTAAACGTCTTTATTACATAAATTAATATCAACCTCTAACAATGAGTTTTATCAAGATCTTCGTTGAAGTATAACACAGCTCCTTTGTTCTATTTTTATTGATATTTTAAACTCATAAATTAACCTAATTACTTTCAAAAATAGTTGGATGACTAATTAGTGATGCTTAATAAAACCATGCGCAAAGCCAATCAAGCAGTTAGAGGTACATTTCCTCTCATTTTTAAGGTGATTCCACTGTTTAATTAAAAAGAAGTTTCTACTTTGAAAAAATAATACTGTAATTTTATAAATTAACCCTAAACTACGGAAAAGGAGAGACCTTCCTTCTCTGTGCCTGCAGTACCCGCCACCTTAGTTTTTTATTCCCATAAGACTAATGTTAAATGTGAAACGTCTGCTATGCTTTTAATAGTGGTC
This sequence comes from Neoaliturus tenellus, assembly GCA_030545055.2. Taxonomy (NCBI): domain Eukaryota; kingdom Metazoa; phylum Arthropoda; class Insecta; order Hemiptera; family Cicadellidae; genus Neoaliturus; species Neoaliturus tenellus. The sequence continues at coordinate 103,085,327 of CM061535.1, forward strand.
AAAAAAGATTCACCTTTTGTAATTTTAAAGGGAATATTAATACCTAGGCGCACATGAAATCAAAGTTTTCATATTATTGATTTTTTGATTAGTAAACAACAAAGTATTCCACTATTTTGTTTGTTGGGAAATGGACGTGCTTTTACAATATTTTAATCTTTATAAATCACTCTATAATCCTGATATTTATTTCTCAGTGCCCTAGAATTCGAAATTTCCTTTGAAAAGTCATAAAGATCAATCTTTTTTTACGAATATCAAAGGTGTATCGACATTTCAAATATAATATTACTCTTATGGGAATAAAATTCCAAGATGGCAGGTACGGCACACTCTTAAACAATATTCATCACTTCCATAAGAATTGAAACGAGTCCATGGAGATAAATTTGGGATTTATTATATAAATAGTACAATCCTTCTAAATAGTTATAGATAGTCCAATAACCTCTTAAAAACAAACAAATAGAACCTTTAAACCAATCTAATTAATATTTAATTTAAAAAAAGCTCTATTTTAACTTAATATATATTCAAATGGATCATAGATGCAAACTGCTAAAAACCTTTGTTTGAAAAAGCCTTTTTAGTGTACAATCAAATAATACTACCCCCGTCGCAGCAGACCTGCGAACTAAGCGAATTTCCAAACGATCTTGAGATATTGTATTTTCCCCATAAACACCATTGGAATGGGTAAGTAGGTTTGCTGCCTTGAGATGTTGTTAGAAAATATTAGTTTTGCAAGGAAATGTAATAGTTATGTTAGTTAAATGTCAAACTGTGTCAATATTAGGCACTTTTTAATTTTCCCCATAAACCCCATGGGGGTGAGTATGTAGGTTTGCCGCCATATGGATGTTGTAAGCAAATATCAGTTAAATCCTACCTAGTGAATGTACATACCAAATATTATCAAGTTATGGTGTTCTTTCATTTTCCCCATAAACATTTTTGGAGAAGTTCATAGAAATACCTTTGAAAAAACCTGTTTCATCATACATTATTATTTTAGTACTTCAGAACAAATTTGGGTGAGTCAGTTTCATCGTGGTTAGCGCCCCGGACTTCGGGACCATGGTAGCGATGTCGTGGGTTCGAATCCGCGTTCTGTCAATGACTTTCATCAGTACCTTTCACCTTGTACTGTAGTGGCTCACCCCCTTACTTTGTCTAATACGATTCAAGCACGGATCAATAGTCTATGTGTAAAAGCTTGCTTCCATACAGGCCCGGATTAACACTTTTTGACGCCCTAGGCCAAAAGTCACAATTATGCCCTCCCCCCCCAAAAAAACCAAACCGATTAATGGGCTAATTTTAATTCTAATTACTTTGGCTGTTGTATAAAACCACAGAACTGTTTATCCAATGTGATGATCAGCATTTTTGACACTTCAATCTGTGGAAATAATCCTTATGCATCATTTAATGTACCATTTCACCACCATATTAATTTTAAATATGAAATCAAATATTATATAGCCCTGGGCGTTCTTTACCGCTGATCTCAGGCGCTCTTTACCTAAAAGTTTAAAAGTGTTCCGGTCATTATTAGATTTGATTAAAAATAGTTTTAAATATTTCTATTTTTACTTGTTGTCACAATAAATTTTTTTCTGTGAAAGATAAATTTCTTAATTCTCATCTGCTGCAGAACACTAAAATTTTTATTTTATTGTTGAAGGCAATAAACGTCTTTTGTCTTATTTGTTGAATGAGCATGTTTATTTAGTTATTTTTCGGTAGGCACGGCAGGAAGAGTGCACATGGAGGACTTAAATTTAGGCTCTGAACTTGAAAACTTTAAACATATTAACTGTGAAATTTTTTAAAACCACATTGAAGTATCAAATTTTTTAGATATTGATTCAGAAAAATGTATCTCATTAATTCACTTAAATATACGTAGTTATTTAAAAAATTTTGATGCTGCATTGGTCATGTTAGATAGTTTAAAAACAAAGTTCGATATCATCGCTTTTACTGAGGCATGGGTTGACGAGGGTAAAACAGTGTTTGAAATAGACGGATACGATGTTTTTAATACGACGAGTAACTGGAACAGGAATGACGGAGTTATTGTATAATTGAACAGGGACTTAAGCGGAAATATGCGACAGATAACATTGGGTGAAGCGACTGGACTCCAACTGGACTTTGACCTGAATAAACGACATTTCACTGTATTGATTGTTTACCGTAGCCCTTCAGTGGATTGTAATTTATTTTTAAACGAATTGGAAGATTTTTATTCTACTTTAAATTGTAACTCTACAAATATCTTTATGGGAGATATCATTATTGATATATTGCTCCATGCAATGCATCTATTTTTAAGGATGAATATTTAAATATTTTATACTCAAAAGGGTTTATAGAGGCTATTAATGTACCGACTAGAGAGGTAGGTAATTCTCGCACATGCATTGATCACATTTTTATTTCTCACCCCAACTACAATTCCATCACATCTTGCGTACTTAAAACTGATATCACGGATCACTACCCGGTAATAGCAAAATTTGAACTTGATAACCGTACTACTGACTTTGACAATAACAATTACTAGACTCAGGTGTTCTGAGTGGCTTGATGGCGACTCAGACGTGGGACCATGTTCTTGTTCACAATAATGTCGATGATTGTTGTGACGAGATTCTTAATACTTTTTCAGAGATAAAAAATAGATCTATGAGACTTAAAAAGCAAACTTCTCGCTATGAAAAGTTAAAACCCTGGATCACTACACAATTAATATATGCTATCAGAAAACGCGACAAACTTAGTAAACTTGTGAAAAAACGCCCAACTGATTATCAGTTAAGAGAACAGTTCAGTATCTTTAGAAATAACCTATCAAAAAAAAATTAAAGACACAAAACATTCCTTTTATAGAAATAAAATTAAGTCTGAGGCAAATAATCCTAAAATGTTTTGGAAAACTATTAATGAATTCAACAGTGCAAAAATTTGTAAAAGTAAATTCCCCATTTCTCATTTTTTACACGGCTCTGATACTGGTGTGGGGGCCATCTGGGAGGTTGCTAACTCATTTAATGATTTCTTTTCAAATGTCGGTAGTAACCTGGCGAGTGAGTTACCTCTGCCCGCGGGCCCCCCGCTGGTCGACGATGCCGACCATAGAGTTGAACATGAGTTCCGCCTGAGGCCGGTCACCGACAGCCAGGTCGTTGAGTGTGTGAAGCAAATGCGCGGCGGTTCCGCTCCTGGGTGGGACGAATTCTCTCCGAAAATTCTTAAGGACCACTTGCAACAAATACTGCCGCCCTTGAAATACCTAATCAACCTAAGAATAACTTCTGGTGTTTTTCCTAAGCAATTTAAAGTTGCGAAAGTTATTCCTCTCTTTAAATCTGGCTCCAAAAATGATAAAAATAACTACAGACCGATATCTTTGCAAAAAGTAAAGTCTTAGAGAAGTGTGTTAAAATTCAACTTCAATTGTACTTGGAAGAGCATAACATATTATCAGAAAGTCAATTTGGGTTTAGAGTTGGGACAAATACATCGGACACGCTCTTTCATCTTAATAAATATTTATGGAAAAATTTGAGAGTGACGCTGTAAATGGCTCTAATGTCAAGCCTAAACTTTGGGTCCGTTATGTTGACGATGTCTTTTGCCTATGGGAAGAATCTGACACTAAACTAATGCAATTTAAGGATTACCTGAACTCACTTTGTGTCACAATTAAATTTACTATTGAAATGGAAAAAAACGATGAACTGGCCTTTTTGGATGTTTTAGTTTAAAAATCGGGGGATTGCTGGGAAACTAAGGTTCACAGAAAACCTACAGCGACTGGGCAATACTTACATTATTTTTCCACTTTTTTTATTAGCATGATACGTGTTGTTTGTAATCAGAAATGAAAAACAAACGTCTACAACACTCAAAAATATATTTACACTTATACTGCAAAGAATACAGACGGTAAATATATCAAAAGATGGAAAATGGCAATCGATTTCGACCGGACACACCGATCATCATCAGGCCCAAAGAGAGAATTCTCTCTTTCTCTCTTTGGGCCTGATGATGATCGGTGTGTCCGGTCGAAATCGATTGCCATTTTCCATCTTTTGATATATTTACCGTCTGTATTCTTTGCAGTATAAGTGTAAATATATTTTTGAGTGTTGTAGACGTTTGTTTTTCATTTCTGATTATTTTTCCAACCATCCTGATCACGTCAAAACTGGACTTGCAATAGGCTTAATTAAACAGGCAAAAAACATCTGCAGTAACGAAGAGATCTTTAAAACTGAACTTAATAATATAAAATGTTCATTACAAAGTAGTGGATACCCGACAAGGATAATTAATAAAGCCATGAAAAGAGTGTTAAGTGAAACACAAAACAATAGTTTGAGTTTAAATGAGGTCGAAAAGCCGATCACCACTGTTTGCATCCCTTACATTAAAAATGTTCCAGAAAAAGTCCGTCGAATTAATTCAAAACACAATATAAGAACAGTTTTTAAGTCAAACATGACAATAAGGGGTCAAGTTACAAAAATTAAACCTTTTAATGAAAATCAACAAAACAAAAACGTGGTGTATAGAATACCGTGCTCATGTAAACAAAATTATATTGGCCAAACCTCCAGACCACGCATTTCTGAACATCAGAAAAAAGTAAATAATAGAGAGGTATATGGATCAAAAATCTGTGAACATGTAATGAGTACCGGCCACAAGGTAGATTGGGAGAAAACTGGAATTTTGTATAAAGAACCAAGTTGGAAAAAATGAAATTTGGTGGAATCCTTGTTTATGGCGGTGGAACAAACACCTATTTCCCAACCATCGGTGGAAATAAGCCCGGTGTATTTGGAAGTGGCGAGAGAGGAAATAAAACATCTGTCTGATAACGCACGGCGACCTTCGTTATCAGTGATAGGACCGAACAGGACTCCAGCCCCCCCTCCCCCTCCACCCCTAGGCGATGATTCACCTGCAGTCGTGGTCCGGCGCTCGGCAAGGTTGCGTAATCGCGTGAATTTTTTAACCTCAAGTTCGCCCTAGATAACGGGAAACGTTGTGCGGTTTCTCGAAACGTCGGGTATCAATTTTGTGGCGTCAATGTTAGTGTTTGTGTTTGTGTCTTGTGTTAATTCAAAACAATTTTATTTTTCTGACAAGAGGATATCTGGCTGTATCTTCGCTCTTCTGACGGTCGCCATAAACCTGGAGGTAGGTAGTGCCCAATAATTGAAATTAATAATAAATATTTAATTGATTCAGTTAACAATGATGAAAAAATTTTATTAACTTTTATCGACCTTGCAAAAGCTTTTGATTCAATTGATAGAAACATCTTCTTTTTTAAACTTGATTGTGCTGGGGTACGTGTGGCGTAGAATTACAATGGTTTCAAAGTTATTTAAGTTCTAGAAGTCAAGTTGTCTCAATTAATAATGTTTTAAGTGATGAAATGGATGTTGACTATGGTATTATCCAGGGCAGCACTCTAGGGCCTCTTTTATTCTTGATTTACATAAATAATATTGATAAACTTACGATCTCCAGTAAAATATTTCTTTTTGCTGACGATACTGCCATCATTTTTAAAGGATCCAACTGGAATGAACTTTTTCATACAGCTTCACTAGAATTAGTGATTTTAAAAAATTGGTTTTCTGAAAATATTTTGACAATGAACGTGAGTAAAACCAAGTGTATGCCAGTAGCGTTATGCCCAGCGAGTGAGCCGCTGGCAGAGCTCAGAGTGGTCCTGCACTCTTGCAGTGGTGCGAACCCAGTGGCTTGCAGTTGTCAAGTTATTGAAAGGGTTAATCAATATAAATATCTTGGGGTAATTATTTATTCTAAATTAAGATGGGAAAACCATGTAAATTATATTAAATCTAAACTCAGGAAAATGATTTTTGTTTTTTATCAGTTGAGCCAAATTCTAAATGAAAAAGACCTTAAAATTATTTATTATGCTTATGTTTAATCTTATTTGCAGTACGGGTTAATTGCTTGGGGTGGTAGCTTTCAATCTATACTTGAGCCATTAAATGTTATTCAAAGATCAATTATTAAAGCAGCATTCAAAAAGACAAAACGTTTCGCTACTTCACAGCTCTTTACAGAGACTGGGTTATTATCTATAAGACAGATATATATTAAGAATTTATTGATATTTTGTTACAAAAATAAAAATCTAATAGTGCGGTGGGCGTTGGCCTGCAGGTTCCACGAGTTGTAAAATCTATTAACTTGACTAATTCACTATTAACTTGACTAATTCATTTTATGTAGCAAATTTTTTATTACGTAAAGTACCTTCAGAAATCGGTAACCTGCAGGTTCCGCTCGCCGTCTACAAGAGGGTGTTATCGGCCTGGCTGGCGGAGATAGGCCCGGTTACCGCTGAGTCTCTTATCGGCCCAGAATATACTATGTGACTTTGACTACATTGACTTGACTTTGACTACGTTGACTTGACTTTGACTTACAACTCTTTCCCCTCTGCACACCCATGCCTCTCTTAATTGTCAAGTTAGCATATTTGATTTTTTCTCTTACTTTTCTCCATGCATGCTTTTTTCCGTGGATTACAAATTTAAATTTAAAAATACTAAAATAGCAGCGGATAAAAAGAAATTATCTTAAGAATTCTATTTTGAAATTCGATGTTAATTATTTAACACCTTCATGAGGTTTTAATGTTACTATTACCTTTAGTTTTAGTTTTAGTTTTCTTTTTTCTAATTGAAAATAATGAACGGTTTCTGACGCAGCTATGGACTTGAGCTCACCCCACGCAGAGGTCTTCGACCCATGTGAGGTTTTTTTAATGTTATTATGTTATTTTTCAATGCTGCATTGTGTATTATTTCATGAATAAAGAATTATTTGGTTTGATTTGATTTGATCTTTACAGAGTCGATTAGGGGCGTGATTTAACTCTGATCAAGGGCGCTATTTACCGTCAATTAGAGGACGTTGTTTACCACCAGTCGAGGGTGATGCACTTGACCGCTAATCAGGGTCACTTTTACTGCACATCTGGGGCGCTCGTCCCCGCCACGAAGGAGCCCCTCGGATCCCGGCACCTTAGTGGGTCACCTATTTCACCTAAACAGATCGTTCTTCATTTTCTTTTGCCGAATATTCTATTTACTCTTGTTGTTAAAGAATTTATAAAAAAACTGTGAAAAACAAGAATTAAATTATTTTTGCGGTTAAATATTTTTTGATGAGAACGTAGTGTAAAAAAGCCGTTTAAGGCCAACCCTTTTGGCAGACGCCCTAGGCCATGGCCTAGGTTGGCCTAGGTATCCGGGCCTGCTTCCAAATTGACAACCGACTTATAAATCGCAAGCTTAATGTTACCTTCATTACAGTGATGTTCAGCTCAACCACCGTGAGAACTCTCAGAAACTCAGGAGAAAGATTTTGGACCTCTCTAAACTGCAAAAGCCATCCCCAGAGGCAGAGAAAATTAGATCCATATCCAATAAAGGACATCTTGCTGGGATAACTCTGGGAGCCAACATAAAAGTTAGGTGAACGACTCCACTGCCCCTGGTTCACTCTGCAGCCAAATATCGTTCTCCTATCTACCTCTGGCTTTGTGAGTGATACTTTGATGCCTACTCTTTGGCTTGGGCTCCCACCACTGACTAATATTGATCCACGGATTTTCAGTCCAAAGACGCTTTTCAGAAAGAATACACTAAGATCTTGGAAACACCACATCTCCCTATATTAAACGATATCTCACACGGCAGGAGGCACCTTAATTCCAGGCATCCTGCTTTACAGACTGCCACAAGTTTAAAAGATCACTACTTTTATTTTGCTAAATAAAGAAAGCGTGGAGGGAAGCCTTCAAAGGCGGCTACAGGTATTTGGCTGTCGACTCATCAGTAATGATAGTGACTTGTGAATTTCTTGGAAGGAATAAGTTTTGCCCAATAGACTCTACACCAATCAAGGTGGATGTAGCTACCATGACCAGGCATGTGATTTTGAAGAGGACATGGAAACTGTGAATCATATTATTTGAGAATCATAATATAATAATATTGAGCTTTATTTGAGCAAGGGTGTCCATTGCATGCTTTGCCAATAGGAGTCGTGAGTCTTTTCTAATAGGATGAAAAATCTCAAGAATGGTTGAGGGAGCTGGGTAACGCTTTATAAAGTAAGGAATCCATGTTAGCCGTTTCTCTCTCTCTCTCTCTCTCTCTCTCTCTCTCTCTCTCTCTCTCTCTCTCTCTCTCTCTCTCTCTCTCTCTCTCTCTCTCTCTCTCTCTCTCTCTCTCTCTCTCTCTTTCTCTCTCTCTCTCTCTCTCTCTCTCTCTCTCTCTCTCTCTCTCTCTCTCTCTCTCTCTCTCTCTCATATTATAGTAGTCCTTCTCTAGGCATTAGGTGTGCGTCTACAGTATGAGGTTGTTTTGCTTTTAATGGAGTGTAAATAAAAACCTATTTCAGTGTATCTGATTTATTTCAAACAATGCATTCCAATTAGAAATAAATTGGATAGGGAATTAAGATTCTGTTCATTTTTTTTAGAAGTCATCAAAGCCTCTATCGTAGTCACCACGGCCTCTAGCATAGTCACCACGGCCTCTAGCGTAGTCACCACGGCCTCTAGCGTAGTCACCACGGCTGCTATCATAGAGTCCACGGCCTAATCCGTAGTCTCCACGGCCACTATCGTAGAGTCCACGGAATAATCCGTAGTCACCACGGCCTCTAGCGTAGTCACCACGGCTGCTATCATAAAGTCCACGGCCTAATCCGTAGTCTCCACGGCCACTGTCGTAGAGTCCACGGCCCAATCCGTAGTCACCACGGCCTCTAGTGTAGTCACCACGGAAGTGACCTCTGTAGCTGTCATCATATGCCGGGGGAGGAGGTTTTTGAGGTTCTCCACTGGTTAACTGTAGGGAAGAATGATCAAATTAATGCACATTATTGGAAATAAAAATAGTAAAATAATTGTATTTGGACTCCCCCCATCTCATGTAAAACAAGTTTTAAGAAAAGTACTTTCCATTCAAATGTTCTATCTTTTATGTTATTCAGTTTTTATTATGATCTGACGATGATTTGGCAAGGATTGTTTGAAGATGTGTCAATTTTTTTTATCTGAGAGCACACCAGATTTATTTTTTGAACTTAAAATACTAATAAAAAAATCATTAGTAAACATTTTACTTTGTAATTTTTTTGCTATTAAATTACGAGGCTTTTGAGTTAGATAAATAGAAATTAAGGGGGGCAGTACTTACAACAATGAAGGAAGCAATAGCTACAACAAGAGTGAGGTAAAGTGAGTGGGCAGACATCTGAAAACAAAATTTTGAAATTATTATTCCAGCTGAAAATTCTCGCTTTAGTATGGAATTGAATCATGCAGCTAAAACACCTGTGCAATAAATTATACATTAATCATTGTAAACTGTTTAATTCAACGTTCAACTTATGTTGAATGGACATAATAATACATTATAATACATAATAATGCACAAATTATACATCTTTAATTTCATTCCAACCTTAATTGTCATTCCAAAACTAACTTAATCCAGTTGTGTCCTGCCAAACTCACTTTCTCCAGACTTAAATTTTGAATAACAATTAAACCAGAAAGAAATATTGATTAAAAAGAATCTTGCTCTAGGAACCTTACACACTACTTTTATTGGCTGAAAAAATGGAAACTGCAAGTAGAAAATTACAAATACTGTACCAATTTTTTTAATTATTTCTGAAAAATGTTATAAAATGGATAAAGCGAGTTTTGGAATGAGAGGCCTCAATATATTTAAATTAGTATATTATAAATTAGTGTATGAAAACTTAAGTGGTTTTGAAAGAAGTTTTTAAATAGCCGTGCAATTTATTAAGTTCTTACCATAACACATTGAGGATTACATCCAATAACCCTATCAGCACGGCTTTTAATGTTAAATGAAAGCTTAAAAGCGAAGCTTCACTTCCTCATACCTCGTCAACTTCCTACCAACCTAATTTGAGAATGTTGGCCAATGTAGGACAATATTCCAAGACTATATGAAAAGTGGGGGGTGGGAGTACTCGAGTCGAGTATCAAGTACTTTTGAAGCAGATCTTGTACTAATCGACTCAATTCCAAATTTTGGAGAAAATCTCGTTTGTTCAAGTTGAGTTTTCTAGTAAACTTATGAAGTGAAAATTACAAACGGATTTGTAAATGAGAAATAAATGTAACCTACAAGCAAATTTAATTTTTTGTTATCACATTTGTTGAAGAAAACCCATTATATTTAGCTATTATGATAAACTTATTGGATAAGTATATTGTAAGAAATTAAAGAAGTTATGTTTCATTGTGTACATTGGCTACCTATTCAATCTGAGTGAGTTAGAAAATAACTTCAGATGGCATCGTTCAAACAAAATGCCGGTCATACCAATGCCACTTTTTTTGAATGAATGAATGAATGAATGAATAATGAATGAATGAAAGGAGTTTATTTTATGGACCATCCCCTTTTGGAGGTCCAAGGACAATAAGTACTTTAGGAAGTAATGTTAGCCACTCAAAATGAATCTGCAAAGTTTTAGTTCTGTTACTTAAATACTTTTAACAATATTAAACCCTTTCCAGACTTTTTTACACCCTGTATAGATAGGGATACCAAATTCTGATCTCGCATATACCAGAAAACCTCCTAGGACTGGACTTGTTGTTACATACTGCATTGTATTGCATGTATAAATAAAAATGATTTCTTCTGTTTAGATTAATGTTAGAATTTCCCAGACAGTACATTTGTTAATATTTCTCAAGCAGAACTGTGTAGTTTTTCATACAATTACCACCGATATATACAGTATGTTAGTTATGGTTTGCAATCATGTACATGAAAGGAAACAGGAGAGCCTATCGGTTTGCATAGAAGATGGAGGTTGCATGGGCAAGGGAACAAATCAATTTTAGGACTGAGAGTTATGATAATAGAAGACATCTGGCAGAAAAATTATATACCCATGACAGTGTTAAATTCCCTCTCCATAAATACTTTTTATGACATGTGTAAACAGTGTAAACTTAAAGACTTAAAACTGTCCCATTTATATGTCTTAGAATATGCTGAGAAAGCTTACCTTCGATGATGTGTGGTCAGCTCGACTGAAGAGAATGATTTCCGACCGGAATCATACTCTTTTTATACACCCCAAAATCAATAAAATAATTATTATTACATTAAACGTCTTTATTAAATAAATTAATCAACCTCTAACAATGAGTTTTATCAAGATCTTCGTTGAAGTATGACACAGCTCCTTTGTTCTATTTTTATTGATATTTTAAACTCATAAATTAACCTAATTATTTTCAAAAATAATTGGATGACTAATTAGTGATGCTTAATAAAACCATGCGCAAAGCCAATCAAGCAGTTAGAGGTACAGTTCCTCTCATTTTTAAGGTGATTACATTGTTTAATTAAAAAGAAGTTTCTACTCTAAAAAAATAATACTGTAATTTTATATATTAACCCTAAACTACAAAAAAGGAGAGACCTTCCTTCTCTGTGCCTGCAGTACTCGCCACCTCAGTTTTTTATTCCCATAAGACTAATGTTAAATTTGAAACGTCTGCTATGCTTTTAATAGTGGTCAAAAAAGATTCACCTTTTGTAATTTTAAAGGGAATAATTATACCTAGGCGCATATGAAATCAAAATTTTCATATTATTGATTTTTTGATTAGTAAACAACAAAGTATTCTCCACTTTTTTGTTGGGAAATGGACGTGCTTTTACAATATTTTAATCTTATAAATCGCTTTATAATGCTGATTTTTATTTCTCATTGCCCTAGAATTCGAAATTTCCTTTAAAAAGTCATAAAGATCAATCTTTTTTGACCAATATTAAAGGTGTATTGACATTTAAAATATAATATTACTCTTATGGGAATAAAATTCCAAGATGGCGAGTACGGCACACTCTTAAACAATTTTCATCACTTCCATAAGAATTGAAACGAGTTCATGGAGATAAATTTGGGATTATTTGGGATATACAAAGATTGTTAAATGAGCAAAGTTGTGTGGAATTATGAGCTAAATAAAATGATGGGTAAAAATCACAAATATTCCATCAGCTTTGTTCGCTGTGTTCAAAAAGTGTTTTTCATTCAAAAATAGTTTTTCTTATAACTTGATTGTTTTTTAAGATAAAAAAAAGTTTAAAAGAAAAGTCTACTGAAATTTAATGTAGATTCCAAATATGTTACCTTTAACATTCTTTATTTTTAAGATTTCACTCTCAAATCTGAAATTTTAAATACTTACATGCATTTGAAAGGAAATATTTTTCTGATTTGAAAAATATACCACACATGTCATATTATATATCAATAATTAACTCAAGACTGGAAAAACCATGCTTTAAGTGGCCATATTACACTAGAAGTGTAATAATGACTGATATACTATTTATCACATTTTCAGAAAACAACTGATATATCAATTAAAGCTGATTTATCAAAAATCACTTTGTTGGATCTATTATGTTTTCATGAAGTGCTCAACAGCTGTTTTTATAAAATCAGATGTTTCGGTAAATCTGCTGTTTTATAGAAATGTAATAAAAAAAAGATTCAGGGATTATTGCATTTACAGTGTAATATTGACATTTATTAAAGTTTGTTTTTTGGGTCTTGCGTTAATTATTAATATAAAAAACCCCGTTGCAGCAGACCTGTGAACTCACGAATTTTCATTTCTCATAGGAATTTTGGTATTTTTATTATTTCCCATAAACAGCATTCGGGTTGAGTATGTAGGTTTGCCGCCATACAGGTTTTGTAAGCAAATATAAATCATTCATAGTGAATCTACATACCAAATTTCATCAATCTATGTCTATAAGTAAGCAAGATATAGGGTTTTGTTAATTTCCCCTATGAATAACAAGGGAAACATGTTTTAGCGAATTTCCCTATAGGGAATACGCTATTACGGTAGTAGCCATGGTAAGACCCCCATATAGCACAAGTACGTCAATTTGATGTAAAATTGGTGTAAAAGATGTCAATGTCATTGATATTGTTGATGTCATATTGACTTCAAATGTGATAAAAAAAGTCATTTTGATGTCAATGTGAAGTAAAAATGTCCCGATTTTTTATGTCAAATTGATGTCAGTAAATTGATGAACTATGACGTCAATTTTACATCACATTGATGTCAAACTGACGTCATATTGACAAACTAATCTTGTCAAAATTGATTCAAAATATCCCCAATAGCAAAACAAAAGTAATAAAATGGTAATTTATAACCAATAAACAACTATAGAAGCGGCAAAAAGTTTTAGCCGCTGGCAGGATTTGAACCCATGACCTTTAGGTTCCAAAGCCGCGACCCTACCTACTACGCCACGCTGCTCTCTGCTTCACACATTATTTGTTACACTACTTGGCCAGTTGATACTCAAGTTTCTTTGCGTTGATCAAATCAAACGCATTTCCCGTGGCCTATACATATTTTTATGTCTTCCCAAATAGGTCTTAAACTAGAGTTCCCTTACATGTTTGTTTCATGTGTAAATGTTTAACAGATTGCAGTTATCTCAATTGATGTAAAACTTTTGACTGTGTGATCAAATACTTTACATAATTTTTACATCAAAATGATGTCAAGTTTTTAACGAGTTCAATTGTTTTAAACAAATAATGATGTTCTCTTGTTGTAAAAGACTTAAAGAAATGTTTTTTTCTTCATTTATTACACTAACTTTTAAATTTAAAAATGCAAAATTTTTACATCATTTTGACATCAATACTTGATCTAATATTTTACTTTGACATCATTTTGACGATATAATCGATGAGATGTATGGTCCGTCGGGCGACACTTTTTTGGAGAGATGTTGCAGGAGCGCTTTCGGCTTCTAGCCATTCTCAACTGCGACTGATTTTGGTCGGTGATGGTGTCCCATATATATGCTTTCCCCTGTTTCTAGAAGGTTCGGGGTTAGGCTAGAGAGAGTAACTGTGGAATTCTGGAATTCTGGAATTTAACCCCGAACCTTCTAGAAACAGGGGAAAGCATATATATGGGACACCATCACCGACCAAAATCAGTCGCAGTTGAGAATGGCTAGAAGCCGAAAGCGCTCCTGCAACGTCTCTCCAAAAAAGTCAATAGACAATAGACAATAGACAACCTGTTTATTCATGAAAGTTTACAAATATACTTTTTACATTCCAAGAGCTCACAGAGCTCGCGTGGAATTTAATATTAAAAAATACATTTTACATAGACATGTTATTGGTTACAGTCAGCAGACAAAATCCTTTAAATTGTTCGCAAAACAGCACACTTCATCAATTGTCCGTGTTCAATCGTGACACTTACTTATTATTTACTGTGTATAGATCCAGATGGAAAATAAGTACTGTATACTAAAAAATTGTAACAAGGATAAATCCATTTAAATAAACAAATAACAATAAATAAAATAATCTGATACAATCTTAACTGTTACATAAAATATATACATTTAATAACACAACAGTTGCAAAAGTTCCTAACCTATACCTCATTAAATATCCAACTCATTATCAACAATTGCAACAAAGTGTCGCCCGACGGACCATACATCTCATCGATTATGTGACTTCGGCGCACGGACCCCATCATCTTTAACAGTTTATCATTTTGACGACTTTGATCACTTTTTGACGTCAAATTGACAACGTGTGCTATGTGGGCTAAGCTCGGGACCAGTACCGCATTTCCCACTAGGCCCACTAGGCCCAGGCCTAGGGCGCAAAATTTTAGGGGGCGCAAAATTTCGAGGGGTTAAAAAGGGGAAATTTGTTATTGATACAAGTAATTATTGCCGTGTAAACGCCTGCGAAATAGGGCGACGCAACGCAAGGCTCGTGCAGATCTTTCTTCGTTGCTTTGCGGTGCGGCGGCGGCCAAGCAAATCGTAGGCCTACTCCATCCCTTTTTTTACATCATCCAAATAATGTTTTGGCAGTACCAAGAGTTATTATTTATTTCAAACCCATGGTTACATACATTTTTCTTTCAATACAATATGGTATTGTCAATGTTCCACTTCAAAATTGAGTTTTTGAAGAAGTTAAGAAGATTGAAGAAGTGAAGTAACAGTGATAGGTTATATATGCCAATTACTGCGAAGTATAATATGACACAATACATTTTAGAGGATTTGATTTATTTAAAATATCACAATATATATTTGTGTTTATAGTATGTCACTGACTATATGCATATTAGTAGGATATTCTACACATCAAAATAAAAATCAAAAATGTTTAGTACATTTTTTTGGTTTCGGCTCTGTTTAGCCTATATCCGCCAATTCGTTTTTTTTTTTTAACTTAATTGTTATATCCGTAACGGAACACTATATCAATATTTGGCATTAAATTCCATCACACCAATGTTCATTCTCAGGGGAAAATATTTTCCAAATATATTTTGAAATGGACACCATTAAAAAATTTAACTCACATATTTCAAACCCGGTTAAGTTGAACAATATTTTATATGAGACAAAACATTTAACAAAATAAATTATATAATCAATGATACCATGATAAGGATTTAACAAAAGTAACGGAGCTATTCAGATTTTTCTGTATAAAAACCTAGATTTTTATTTTTATTCTTGCAAATTAAGGTTATTTTATTAAAAAACTACAATAAGCTACGCCCGCACAACGACGGCACGGTACAGACGGATGGACGATACCACAATTTTTAAAAGTTTTTAACATTGAAACTCACAAGAGTGCACGAAGTAGGGAGATACGGCACGCAACGGACACTCCCGGACGATTCGCACCAACGGCAGTTTTGCAAAAGATTTGGGAGAAGGAATCTCAGGACATTTCCGAGGTAAAGTACCGACCGTGACGGCTCTCCGAGACGGGCGGTACGTTATTTTCGTCGTGCTACCCAGCTTGCAATAGTAAATGAAGTTGTTAAAACGACTGATCTCTTTTGACGGAAAGTCCGGATGTCCGCTAGTACTACAGAATATGTGCGAGTACGCGCAACCGCTCAAAAAACCGCGGGCCATGCCATGGCCCTTGTCTGTGCCGTGCCGCCGTAGTGCATAGCTCTGTTATTTGTTGTTAGATCTGTAGAATCTTGGTATCGTTAGTTAATTTAATAAATCTGTCAACTTTTTTGTCTCTTGTAAAATTTTGATACAATTTACCGGTTTTGAGATATTTGCATTTTAAGTGGCCGTCATTTTGAAAAATATCGTATCGGAAAAAATAATCGTGCCTTTATTTATATTTCGTGGCCGGTATTGCGGCAGGGAGGGCGCAACTTTTTTATGTGCCTAGGGGCGCCGTTTGGCTAAATGCGGCCCTGCTCGGGACCATGTTACTTTTTCATTTTGAGGTCCCCAGAAGCCAAAAACACCGTTCGTTCATTTTCATATATATGTGTATATATATATATATATATATTTATATATATATATATATATATATATATATATATATATATATATATATATATATATATATATATATATATATATATATATATATATATATATATATATATGTGTGTGTCCGTGGTACTGATAACTTTTGACAGGGACCTTCGATTTTGATGAAATTTGGTATGAAGGTATAAGACTAGGTCTATTTTCATGAGTTCGCGAACCAGCATGATCGGGTTATGGGAACGGGGTTTTATGGGGTTTTAAAGGGGTCAAAAATGGGTTTTTGGCATTTTTGGAGCATAATTTTCAAAATTCAACAATTTTAACTAAAACCATTTAAAAGAGCTTAAAAAAACAAACAATTTAGCATTTTGAATTTTTAACTTGGCTTAACAGGTTACAGAGAAAGGCCAAAAATAGGGTTTCCATGTTAATCTTATGGGAAATCAACAAAACCCTGTATCTCGCTTATTTATTGGAATAACTTGATAAAATTTGGTATGTACATTCACTTGGTAGGTTTTAACTGATATTTGCTTACAACACTCATATTGCGGCAAACCTACGTACTCACTCCTATGAGGTTAATTTTTATTAATGGGTTTATGGGGAAAATTAAAAGAAAACCATAACTTGATAATATTTGGTATGTACATTCACTAGGTAGGGTTTAACTGATATTTCCTTACAACACCCATATGGCGGCAAACCTACATACTCACCCCCATATGGGGGTTATGGGAAAAATTAGAAAGTGGCGAAAATTGATACAGTTTGATATTTACCTTATGTAACTATTACATTTCCTAACAAAACTAACATTTTCTAACAACATCCCATGGCAGCAAACCTACATACCCATTCCTATGGTGTTTATGGGGAAAATACTATATCTCAAGATCGATTGGAAATTCGCCGAGTACGCAGGTCTGCTGCGACGGGGGTATTTTTTTTTAATTTCTCAATAACTATTTAAGCTAAGTTAAAAATACTTAATTGCTTGTTTTTCTAAGCTCTTTAATATGGTTTTAGTTCAAATTGTTGGATTTTGAAAATTGAAGTTCAAAAATGCCCATTTTTGACCCATTTTAAACCTCTTAAAACCTTGCTCCCATTACTCAGTTATGCTGGCTTGCAAACTCATGAAAATGGAAAACTTATGGGGCCGTAGTTCACTGAAAATCCAAGGGATAGTGTTTGTATAACTATGTTCTAATACCACCCCTTTGCAAAAATCATTAATCTTAACGAAAATACCGGCTATCTGGGTGATATGTGGTGTGAATAACCGCCTATACGTACTGTTTAATCCTCCCTAGTTCTAAAACTTAAACAAACTTGAGAATTATGTATTGTTATTTCTTTATGTGTAGGAAGCCAGAGCCAATTTCCGTCAATTGCTCTATGAATCGTCGGTCAGGATAGACACCCTTGGCAAGAAGCTTGGAAGCTGTGTAGAGAAGGCTCGGCCCTACTATGACGCGCGCATCAGGGCCAAAGAGGTAATTAGAGTCATCTATTCACTGGCTCGAGCCCCTCCTCGCTTCTAATAAATCAAGTATGCTGATAAAAATATTAATTATAAATATTAAATTCATATGAATTCTATAGATTTTACTTAACATATTTTACAACATAAGTTAAAACAATTTTTTTCAGATATTTGTAATTAATATCAAGTGTAAGCAACAAACAGTCATTTTGTTTTTAGTAATCCATAAGAAAGGACTATTAGGCCCTATTTTCACCCAAAAAAAGAATTATTCCATGTTAAGTAAATTCTCTGATTTCTGATGATCATAAATTGGTCACACTTTTTGTCATAATTACAAAATAATTTATGATTTTTAACAAATAAAGACAAATTTTTCTCTAGTTTTGTATAACCACTTTGGATTTTTGGGCCAAAATTACTCTGGTAATATTTTGGCCTATAAAATCTGATTATGTTACAGCCATAGAAAATTAGCTATGATAGCTTTCATAGCTTTTATTTAGTACAGTATTTTTTTCCAAATCATTGACGTTTTGTACTTATGAAAGTCAAACAAAGCATTTTGCTCATATTCTTAAATAAATAAATTATGTGTGTCTTTTATTTTTTAAATACTGTACGGTATAACCAATTCACAATGAACTAATTCAAGAAAATTAATATAGGCATTATAATAGTTTCTCTACCGATATACTCACTAAATAAATATGAAATAGTAAAGGGTGCGGTAAAAAAACCGACCTATTTTCTTTCGCCCACCGTTCAGCGACAGAACATCTGAGAAAGGTGGGGGTAGGCTTGTTGGAAAGCAAATTTTATGCCATTTTAGTAGTTATGGAGTAGTGGTCGCTTGAACAACGCTAGTTCCTTATCAAGACGTATTTCAATATTGGTGATCCAATCATTGCTACTCAGCGGCAGTTTCGTGCATTCTTTCAATCAGGTCAACATTTAGAATTCCGAATCCTAGCACAATTATGTAGTGGGTTACTAACTTAAGATGAACTTGTTTTGAGTTGAAAACGAAGCCAACAGGCCGTCCAAGGTCAGCGCGGACGCCAGAGAACATGGATGGAGTCCTTGCTGCTGTGTGGAAAACAGTCCTCGTCGGCCCGTTAGAAAACAAGCTAGTGATTTGCTCGTGTCTACGCCAGAAGAATTTTGTTAAGATAATTGAACTATGTACATTAAATGCTATTAAGGGATAGTATTCCAACCCCATTACATTGTTGTGGACACCCCGGGAATCGAACCGGTGATTTCTTGAACCAGAGTCCAAGACGCCAACCGGTAGGCTAGCGAAATGCCTTAACATTATTTAATGCCTTGAACATGGCTGACCATTCGGTTTGACAAATTTTGTGGTTCGATCTTAATCCCCATCCATACCAATTAATTGGCTATTGTTCAGTAATGAAAGCCCACTGACTATGCAAAGCAAAAAAATTTTTGACAAACAAATGATTGATTTAAATGCTGATAAAGAAATGTTAGTGTTTACTGACGAGGCGCACGAAATACGCCCCGATAACGAAAGCGTGTTATTTGACATGCTTAATGTAAACATGTAGGTTAGGCGACCACTACTCAATGACTACTCAAATGGCATCATATTTGCTCTAAAATAAGCCCACCCCCACCACCCTCAGACGTCCTGTCGCTGAATGGTGCATAAAAGAAAATAGGTCGGTTTTTTTGCCGCACCCTGTATTTATATGAACAGAACAGTATTGTTAACTTTTGTACTATAGTACTATACTAAAAATCAATCTGGGACATATTAATATCACAATAGTAGAGTTATAAATAAAAATAACAAAAGAACTTTAAGAAGTTAATATACTAAATAACAAGTAAAGACCATAATGTACATAATAAATTACATTAAACGAGAAACAACTAATAACAATTAGTAGTATATAATTTATGAGATCTATTTATAAAAAACTAGACAAACAATAAACAAGAGGACCATCATACTCATCGAACTCATCATAGGACCAAGTGTGCCCATCCCCCCAAAGGCCATAGCGTGATTATGGGAATACTATTTCTATTCATCTCCCCCCCTTCAATCCCAAAAATCCTCCTTAAATAAAAAAATCCCCCCAAATTTCGTTCCGATAGCCCAAACCGCACTATCAATCCCCCCTCTGCTCACTGGAGGCTAAGAAGCCACCAGTTATTAACAGTTTTATGATGAGCCTACATAGGTTTGCTTTGTTAAAGAGCAGTTTTAAAGTTTATAAATGAGCATATTCCAAAAACCCAATGTGTTGGGGATGCCGACAGGCGCTACAGGAGACGCAGCTGGCTGCTGTCAGGTTTGAGCGAGCTAACTCTGCGCACGCGGCCGCCAAGGAGATGGTTTACCTGGCGGAGGAAGGGCTCAACGCAGAGGGCCGAACCTTTGACCACGCATGGCAAGAAATGCTCAACCACGCTACCATGAGGGTAAATATATGGAAAACATGTAACAGTCGTTTTCACATCACCATATGCCAATTTTTACTTTCATTATTTAGTATTTGATTTTACTTCGTTTTAAACGGGTGAAGTAAAATTATTTCTTTTTTATTATAAAAAAGAATCCTAATTTAAACTAAGAAAATCTCAGTGTTTTATTGCTGATGATGTCAGATTTAAAAATGGGGTACTTGTCTTGAAACTAGTAATCTGCTAGAAAAACTAATGGCTTTAATTTTGATAGGTATTTTAAAACTTTTATTGTCTTAGTCTTGCATTAATACAGGGGACATACATAAATCAATCCATATTTTTTTAAATAAAACTTCTTTTAAAGATTTACTTGCAATACACATGAAATGGTTCTTCAAAATAGGTGTTTCAATATCGTGATCATGATTTGGAAACAATATTTTTTTAATGGTTCTTGTTCCTTAAGGAACAAAATTAGACGTCTGTCCATTACCCCTGTTCTTGCCAATAAAAGGTGTGATAATTCAAATTACTTTGTAAGTGAACTACACTATGTTATGTTATGTTATCTACACTCCCGCTCTCTACATAAAACATATGCGGGAGGGATGGTCAATAGAACCATGTTATATGTTAGCTGGGCTATACAAATGATCTCTATTTGTTTGTTATCAACTAAAGTAATGAGTTTTTAGCCCACCTTCTATGTAAATTCAAACTTTACCGCTAAGGAGACAAAGTAAACGCATAAGAACGATGTTGACAATCTGGCAACTATGAGGGTCAATCCTAAGCTGAAGGATACAGGTTTTATGCCTATCCAACAGGGGGCAATAAAATAATTCCATCACCCTGAGTAGTGATGGTTGATCAGTTTTAGATAATATGGTGTTTTATGTTATCTTTGGTGATAAGGTGTTGTCGGTGGCAGGTTAACGAGTCGGAGCTGGAGCGCACGCTCAGTGAGGCTGAGCACCGACGCACTTCTCACGCGTACCAGCGAGCCGAGACCACGGTGCAGCAGCTGCAGAAAGAGCTCAAGCGGTCCATAGCCAAGTCCAGGTAGAGTGACCATTACAACCGATGCAGAGACTTCCCTGTATCAGTTACATTTGTGATGGTTACTTTAACCGATACTGCCTGATACCACTGTAGAGTAACACTTTAACTATGCTGCCGATACTAATAATAAAACATCTCTATTAGTTTTCAACATAATATCAATTATTCGGATACTAAAAACTATTCACTGTTCCACTTTAATTTATGCGACTTATAGGTCCTCATTTGTTTAGATAATTAATTTATTCCTAAAGGAAACACAAGAAATCAAACATGAAATATATTTGGTATATATTTTCAGAATGATCCATCTAAATTGACGTACAAATGGAATGTTTAAACTTGACTAAAAGTAAGAAATTAAATAAACGTATCAGATTAAATATTAATTATTAATAATTAATTGACAATTACATAATTATTAGTAAACAAATAGAACAGAGCAGCGTACAGTCAATACACTAACGTAACTGAAAGGAGAATAGCCAGTTACTGTATTTGTATCTGTCTCTGCTGGCATAGTAGAGTGTCGGTGCCACAACCATTGATAACACGCCTGCCTCATTAACAAGTAAAATTTTCTGGTCTCCGCGAATTGTCATTAACACTAAATAACAATATAGGACGAATTCTTTTCATATAAAAACCTCAGTAGCTTTTGCCAGTTGAAATTAATGAAGTTTGTTTTAAGTAAATGAACTTTGTAATATGAACCTAAACTCAGCAGCGCGAAGTATCTCGTTATGAAACCTTTATAACACAAACCACCTTTCTCATTCATAGTTCCCACAGTTTGGACAGATATCTTAAAGTAAATAATTTCTTTATGACCAGATCTATGAAACCCACTCCCTACACTTCCTGCCACAGACATATTTTTATCAAAATAAACACACAATCACAATAAAGATGCCCAAAAACCAAAACTAAGAATTAATTGTAAAAGAAACTATAAAAAGAAAGTTTACACATTGTTTTACAGTTTTTTTTCTTTTTCTTCTTGAGTTATCTTATGGATTTATTTTTTCTAAATTTATATAGCCTCTTATTTTACCTATTTTTTAGCTAAATTTTTGTTTATGTTTAAATAAATTATTTAATATTGTCTGATTTAGAATATCTCGTATAAGTCGGCCAACTCCCCTCCTCACCTCAGACCAGCCTCAATCCTTCCCTTTGCCTTTTCTCAACCATTGTTAAACCTCCTTGACAAAAAATAATTCTTCTTGAACTTTTCTCACATGCAGTTAAGAAGATAACAACCACAATGTCAGGACATCATACTGTAGAGTCCCTCTATTCCAAGCTAATAAAGACTTGACCAAGTTCGGTTTAGCAAATTTTTGGAATATGCAAATTCATATAAATAAAACATGTTGTTAACTCTTGGCGTTTATTCAGTAATGAATGAATGATACTAGTACTAAATGATCAGACCGTCGGACCGCGGAAAAGCGGTCGCTAATCGTGAAACAGTGTTGAATGGTGGCAAAAATATCGATAGAAAATTGTAATGAAGCTTGTCACTGATTGTGACATTGATTATGGGCTTTAATTGTCACTGATGACTGACCCATAGAAACGTGGCCACAATTTTCTGCATTATGAAATCAAGAAAAAAAATCTGTATTTTCTTGATGAAATGTGTTAAAACACATTCAGAATAGGTGGGTTTTTGGAATAGCAGCGTTCGGTGTAGTGGGACTCTAATTTACCCTAATTACGGTGTAGTGGGACTCTAATTTACCCTAATAAAAATTTTATTGAACATTCATAGTCACCTCCATATCTGTATCCCCTCCACTGACTGTATGTTATGATTTATTTACCCTTCCATGGCTAAATTAAATGGTTGACTGGGGCATAAGTTTTTCAAACGAAAGTTCAAAACATTATGTTGTAATGTTATGTTATTATTCCGTTCGAGATAATTCATATGTTATAAAACAAATGTTTTTAGTGCTGAAATAATGTTTTTACACTTGTTACAAATAAAATAAAATTTGAGTTAAGCCAAAAAAAAAAAAAAAAAAAACCTTAGGTGGACTCTCCACCGCCCGGAATGACGATCGAAAAATATGAAAACTGATAATAATTTTGAGTATTTTTACAGGCGGAGGAAAAATATTTCCACCTATGTAATTTTGTTGTTTTATTAACTTCATATGATAATATTGACCTTTTACTCTGAAAAACTGCAAAGGAAAAAAACAAAGGATAAAAACCTCAAGGACTACGTATAGATAATACGTCAGGTTCATCGCTCTACTCGCCAGTAGCATCTTCCATATTAAAGTCATTTTCACTGCCAAACATGAAATCCCCCTCAAATACACTTCCATTTAGCGTTTCAATAACATCTTAATCAAAATTTGGGTCATTAGGATTAGTCATTTTGAAGTAAAACTCATAGGACATCATTACAAAAACGTAAACAAACACTCATTGTAATGTACCTTCGCAAACTAACAGTTTTGTGCTATACATGTGTTTTTTACGGGCAAAACAGCCGGAAAAGTCATGGAACACAATATTGCCAACTGTAAAAGCAAAATTACCCGTCCATAAGTTAATATGATGTTTATTATCATAATGTATTCAAAATATGATTTTGTACTTTTGGACGCATATATCCGTTTTCAGCCCAGACTAGAAATGACATTCGATAAATATATCTGCCAGTAGCCCTTTAAGGGTTAATGTCCTTTAATGTTCACTTGGCTACTTGAGAAGTTTGGAGGAGTATTAGAGGCCTGTTTCAGTTGAGGAGGGTTTAACAAGCATGTAAGAATTATGCTAATTTTCTGAACTAACTTCTTACATAAATATTACCATAAATTCCTATCCTTATTTTGCAACTTTAGCCATTAGTATTTTATTTGATCTATTTGTTTTATTTTCTTTTTATTGTTTTATTTTGTTTGTATTCTGTTGACAGTTACAACATTGGTCGTGCCTTATCTCATTGTAACCTCTTCGCTGCTACTTTGTTTTTGACTGGTTTGTAAGTAGAATTAGCTCTCATTTTATTTTTACCCATAATTGTTTATATATTAATTCTTTATTTTCCTACACAGTCCTAACCTTTCCTCTCAGAAATAAACGTTTTTCTCTAGATGATCAAACATTTCTCATCCATCCATGCCTGCATATTTTTCTTGTGTCTGTTAATGTTTTTTTGTTTTAGCTTAATTTGATAAGGTTTAATCCAGAAGCAGATATTAATTCCCTGTCACACAATACTGTTGCACTTGATCTTCATAAAATGGTAAAATCCCCAAGATCCTATTGAATTAATCAGGAAAAAACTGTACAGTTTTATCAATTTATGGGCTGAAAAGAAATTTAAAGCTCACAATAACTCAATCACCATTATTTTCAAACTCAGTAATTTTGATTTTACACTCCAGTTTTATATGTTAACTAATTTTGTTGGATACTTACATAAAATACATAAACATATTTAATACATGTGTTAGGGACGCAATTTTTTTATTGATAAAAATAAATTAGGAGAAAACACCAAATGAGTTTCTAAAGTACATGATTTGATTACAGACTCCATTGAAAATTATATTGGAGACTAGCTTGTTGATAGACGATAAAAAATATTTGTGATTAATAAACTCCATCGACTTAAGCATTTCAGGAAAATCGGGTTTGTGATTGAAACTCATTACATTTATTGGTTGAGTCTTCAGAGTAACATTGTTCCAGGTCATACTTTGAGATGAAAGCTCAATTCAACCAAGTTTTAGAAGAGCAGAAGAGCAAAGTCAAGCGGCTGGAGCAAAAGGTGTCTACAGCGAAAGCCAGTTATGCCGAAGCACTTCGAAACTTGGAGCAAATTAGTGACGAAATACATAGGGTGAGCAACTCAACACTGTGGGAAACTTTTTAATAAATTATATTTATATTATTTTTTTAATTTAATATTTCAACCAACAAGCTTGAGATTGAAACCTATCAGATAACCTAAAAAATCTGTTAAAATAGACAATCAGCTAAAAAAAACTATAAACGTATAAGTGTGGCAGTCTTCTCAATAAACAGAAACATAGAACTTGGTGTCTTTGTCTTATATCTCTTGTTAAAGATGACGGCGCTACCTAGAAGTATTTTAATTATGATTGTAGAATTATTGTGATGCCTTGTGTCAAAACTTCAGTTGAATCAATGTGGATTCTGTCAAGAGAAATGCAAGTGTAATTGTCATTTAAAATGGGTAAAATAACTCTCTACAAGTTTTGTCGTTTTAAGTTTATTATGTTAGTCTACATTAACATATACATCCTTGGCTTGTATTAAAGGATGTATTAAGCTCACATCCTTGGTTAACAAACCAATAAGATTAAAAATATTTTGTTAACAAAAACAGTTACAAACGGGACTAGGTTCTATCTAATAGATATATTCACTACAGTTAAAAAAAATTTAGTTTGGATCCTATCTTTAAAATAATTACAATCAGAAGTTTTGGAGGGTTCTATTACCGCTTAAAACTTCTTGCTGAATACATCAATTATATAAGTAAAAATAGATTCACATCAAAGACATTTTGTTAAAAATCATGCCAAAAGAATCACAATCAAAACTTGTTTAGAAGTTAATATTATTGACACTTTTTAATTACATCATATTACAACCACACAGCATTAATTTTGTATATGTGCAGATTCGCAAGAACAAAAGTGACACGGGGCCGGGGCTGGGGGTCCGGGGGGCGGGGGTGGGTGCCGACTCCCCTCTCACCTCCGCCACTGTCAGCACGTCCACCAACCCCGACACAGGTATACCAACTGCACCACACAATTACTCCTTGGCAAAATTTTTTATGTTTTTGCATATGTGATAACTTTCTTATCTTCAAATTTCCCATTTGACTATTCTGCAGATGAAAGCATTTTGCAGTTTTGTTTTGTATTTGCTCAGCTTTTTTATGTATTCAATTCATAGACTACCCTTGTGTTGATGAAAATTTCCATGTTGACATCACTTTATCACTGTTTTAACTGAGAAATACAAACACATTATAAGATTTTTGCTGATGATGAGTTTTGAAAATTATTAAAATAAAGACTGCAATATTATATCTGTTCAAGATAAATTTTTTATGGCACTTTAGGAAAGCGTACTGATGAGTACCCAATTAATTTCCTTTCACTTCCAAGTGGGGAAAGTGGAAGCACATTAATAAATATGCTGTTTAAGTTGAATTAAAAAATATATATACTTTACTAATAATTTCTTATTTTGATATTTTAATTTCACTAGAGTCCAGCTTATTTGAACCGATTTTACTGCACCCTGTTTGGTTAAGTTATTTTCTGATAGACGGAGCTCATAAATATTAAATAATGCATGTTATCGACTCATCTACTCTAACCATTCACCAACTATTCACTCAAACCCCAAATAGCGTTTATTAGGGATGGGACCGTGTTATGTTATATAAATTACCACTGGAACATAGTAATAAAGCTAAACAACGATGATCAAACCATAAAAAAGGCCTACAACTACCACAGAATTACGTCTAGTAACGTGTAATAATAACTTTCACAATGCAAATTTTCCCTAGTTTTTAATTAAAGAAAAAACTGGTATTTGTTTACAAAATTTTTTTGGAATAGACACATGTTTATAAAAGCAGGGTTTGGAATTGTGGGACTCCACTTTATTTAATCCTTTTTATAGCTTTGTTTGCATTGATGTACAAAATGGTTGAACATGATTTACAAAATGGTTGAATATGATTTGAATATCAGTCCCATCCTTAATTATTTTATTTTTTATGATGGCTTCTGCTTTTTTACTCCATTGTTTTTCTTACTGGTCTTCATAGCTTAGGTTTTGAATGAAGAAATATATATAACATTTTACTTTTGCTTACCAATGACATTCCTGGTTGAAAATATTGTCGAGTTGCAAATAAAGATTAATCTTTTGTAATTATTTTTTAGATCGATGGACGGATTCGATAGGTTCCTCGGACTCGGAGCATCAAGAGGAGTACCTGAAATTGCCTGACAAGCTAGGCCCGTCCAGTTCACCCATTGTTCCTCAGGTAGGTGAAATTAGCTTCTTTAAACATGAAAGAATATTTTCATTTTGAGATGATTAGCCTCTAAATCACGGAGAATTATCAAAAGTTGTTTAAATAGTTGTTTAAATGACATAAATACTGTCGAAATAAAATAATCCTGACCGCAAAATTGTTATTAGCGTATATGAAGTAGGCTATTGCAATATTGTATCGTTTAAGGACAGAATAAATGACTATTCAGTGACTAT
Organism: Neoaliturus tenellus; assembly: GCA_030545055.2. NCBI lineage: Eukaryota > Metazoa > Arthropoda > Insecta > Hemiptera > Cicadellidae > Neoaliturus > Neoaliturus tenellus. Next base: position 103,113,104 of record CM061535.1, read on the forward strand.
TCACCTATCCCTGACAATGCCTACCGGGGACAATCTCGTTACTACCCTAACTTGAATTGCCTTCCTTCTAGGAAATTACTCATTTCCATTATAACGGTTAAGGTCACAAAATTATTTTAAATATAAATTCTTTGGTTACATTCCTCCTTGGTTGTGTATGAACTCAGTATTTTAAACTGTGTCTGTACCGCACTCTGTAGGTTAAAATAAATTATTTTGATTGGCATTAATTCTTATGTAATGGAGATTGATAAGAGTTTTATTTTTTTACCTTATACAATAAACGAGTCAGCAGATTGGGAGAAATTAATTTGAGTAATTACTGTCCATGAAAACTTTTAAAAGCATTTAGGCTAGTTCTTTTATTAACTTCTTGGCCATCTTTGGTAATATTTGTTTCATTTGGATTTTTTTGTTTGGCACAAGGTTCAATCCCTTCTAATGTAGTTAATAATGTTTCTACTTTACTTATTGTGGGCACTCTCTTAACCATTAAATGGGAGATAAAAATAGCTAAGACAGTGTTAAAGCAACAAGTTTTGGCCATTGCAAACTGAAATATGTAAACAATTTCATTCAAACTAACTAATCACAGACAAATGAAAATTATGCAATAAATGTAATATTTTAAGAACTATCAAATTAACCTAGGCCCTGCACAAAACCCTAAACTTAACGGCTAGGTAGCCACAGGCTTTTATAGTTAAATTTTACTAGTCTTAAAAGTAATTAGTTTTAGTTTAGTAATTAGTTTTCTTTTATTATTATTTTATATCCTATATCTCCATAACTCTTCAATAAAAAAAAAATTTACTCAAGAATAAAAAATCTTGAAATAATGTTTTAAGAGCTATTTTATAACATCAAATTTTTACAAATATCACTTATAAAAATTATTATTTGCCCATAAATGAACTTATTTCCAAATATGGATGTTTAGTTTGTTTTTTATTTTGTGTTCTCTGTACAGATTTAGCAGTAAGTTTTCATTAGTTTGACGAAGTCTATTGGTCTGGACTTTATGCTTAAAGACTAATAAAGATCTATTGAATATATTTAATTACTTAAAATCTGTGGGTTGCATAAAAAATCAGAATTATTTAGGACTGAAGGTAAAATATAATTGAAAATTGAAACTAAATCATGTACAGTGTACAAACTCAATTCTAATAACCCAAATATTACTCTCCAATAAATCATATTTGGTGTTTGTTCTAGAATATCCACAAAGAAGAGTCCGAAAACTCAGAATATCTCAGCCTTTCAACCATATCAGAGGGAAAATTGAAGGCCAAGAACCAGTTGAAAGATCGTCAAGAACATAGTGATATTAGTTCCCTAAGCTTAAGCTCGCAACCTTACCAGCTCCTCAACAAAGATGATAGCAGGAAAAGCTTAGAAACTTCAGAAGATGAAAATATGATTCAGACATTGTTTTCTAAGATAGGTAAGCTCCCATATCACATTTTTTTCTTATAAGAGCGTCAATTTTTAGATTTCATCCAAATGGTCATGGTTTCCACTATCCTTTAAAACTTTTAAAAACCCGGTTTTATAAGGCATTGATTACTTTAGTTTTATTTTAGCTCTTTGAATGCAAGTTTTGTGTAGGAATTATAGGAATGAATGATAAAACCCAGCAGATTAAGAAGTTAGGTTTTATTTTGACAAAATCTTCTTATATCAATTAAACAATATGAGCCAAAAACTGACACAGACCTTAGAAGGCGAGTGGGTGAGGTTTACTGCTGACCTTTCGCAGTTGGGTTGTGGAAGGAAAAAACCCTTTTGTCCCACCTGGGGTTTCTCCCACCCACCACCAGAAACAAACAAATCAAGAGTGAGCGAGAATCGTTCCTTTGCGGGATTTGTAATATTATGAGATGCGTTTTATTTACTTACTTATTTTTAGTGCATTTCTTAGAAACATGAATGCAGCTATTATTTTGTAGTTGTAGTGAAATGCAACTCCTGCAAACCAGTATTCAGTACTCAATGTGTTAATAATGGGTAATTCTTGAGTTTAGCTACGACCATCGGAAAATGGAAATTTTTTTCCAAAATGTTGGAAATTTTGCGCTGATTCCGAAAATGATAGTTTTTCCCGCGGAAAACTCGGGAAACCCCGAAAAATCAGAAAACCCGGAAATGAACTTTTTGCTCCGAAATGCGACATGTGGGTATTTAAAATAACCGGCATGTTGAGCTGATTACGAATATGTAAAATTTATTTTGATCTGATTCTAAATAAGCCGGAAAATGTGAAAAATGTCGGAAAAGCCGTCAGATGAACTATTTTTAAGTATGTAATGTGAGTACTCGAAAGACGTGGAATTTTGTGTAGAATACAAATATGAATATATTAATTGAATAGAACAAACTAGTCGTGAACAAAGAGAAAAAATCCTTATAAATAAAATCAAAACACACTGAAACTTGCATAAATAAACCACGAGGCTAAAAATGTTTCAAATGGTTGTTACTTATGTACTACCTTAAACTATTAGGTAATAGGCAGTACAGTACTATAAACATAAGTACTAGCTTACATCACATAATCAAAATAACACTAACTTAACTAACATAAGCTAACTAACCTAACTTAACCTAACCATCATGTGAGTCATAACAAGCAAAGTGTTATGTGTAGAATACGAATATACATATTTACTATGTATGTATTTAATACATATTTATTATATGAAATACTCCAAGTTAGTATTCACATGATGGTTGGTTAGTGGTTAGTTGTTAGTAATTAGTTAGGTTAGGTTAGGTTAGGTTATGTTAATTAGTGTTATTTTAGATTATATGTGATGTAAGTTAGTACTTATGTATATAGTACAGCATATTACCTAATAGTTTAAAGTAGTACATCAATAAAAACGATTTGAAGCATTGTTAGTGGTTCATTTATTTATGTAACAGTAAGCTATTTATATATATTTGTCTATTTATCCACTACTAGTTTGTTGTATTCATTTAATATATCGTCGCTTAAGAAACAACACCGCCAAAGTGACATTTTTGGCAAAATTGAGATTTTTGTATCTCTATGGAAACGTATGCATTTTACACGTCCTTGCGACGTAGTTTAGTGAAAATCCAACAGAATTCGCTGCTATCGTGATTCTTCTAACACCGCCTATCTCACTAACTAAAAAAACACCGCCAATGTCCATTTCAACCAGTTTTGTTCTGGCATGTTAATCAACAAGAGATGGATGTCACTCTGCATAAGGTAAAAATTATTTACCGTTTTGACTGATTTCCATTGAATTGTAAAAGATCATAGATAGTGTTAGTTATCATCTTGGTTATAAAACAAACATTTTAAGAGTCAAATTAATAGCTCAAAGTGTTTTTTGGAGATAGGCGGAGTTATATCGTACTCTTCATGTAATACAACACCGCCTATATCCCTCGCGAGTTTTTTGGCTCTCCTGAAAAGTTTGCATTTTGTCACTTAGGCGGTGTTGTTTCTTAGGCGACGATATACAAATTTGTATTCTACATACAATTCCACGTCTTTTGAGTACCCACTTAATATAGTATCTGGATTTTCCGGCTTATTTAAAATCGGATCGAAATACATTTTACATATTCGTGATCAGCGGAACATCCCGGTTAATTTGAATACCCACTCGACGTATTTCGGAATAAAAATGTCATTTCCGGTTTTCCGATTTTTTGGGATTTTCCAATCTTTTCCGCAGGAAAAACTATCATTTTCGGAATTTTCCATCAACTCCAACATTTTGGAAAAAAAATTCCGATGGTCGTAGCTAAACTCAAGACTTATCAAAATGCCAGTAGGTGGATGAAAAAAAAATATTTTTTTTCCTAAATTTTTTCTTATTTTTTTAAATTTTTTTTTTCTTGAGGGGGGGGGGGCTACAGCCCCCTTAGCCCCCCCCCCCCCCCCCCGTGGGTGCGCCACTGTGTACCTCCACAAGGTAGGGCTATTTTTGCTTACAAAACCCCCATGGCATCAAATCTACATACTCTACCCCATATATTAAAAATCAAGAAACTACCAAATCCAATTGAAAATTCGCCAAGCACACAGGTCTGCTGTATTTATTTATTTAACAATGGGAGATAGAGTTTAAAAAATCAATGTATTCATATAGAGACTGAACATTAAACACCTACATCGAATTTCTGTTGTTTTGCTTGATTTTAAAATGTGAAAAGGAATATTTGTTTAAAGGGGGGGGGGGGATTTACATGTTTGCTGCCAGGCTAATTGATTTATGAACTGGCCTGGTTAATGTGGCAGGCTGCAATGCCAGAAAAATGTTTTCTCTCGTGCCTTGGAATATCTGTTAATGGGACTACCAGGTTAGGCAACTTCCCACAGGACCATTGTGAAAATAGCAATCTTGTGGTATAGACCCCACGATCCTCTAGTGTTACTTAGTTAGTTGCGAGGAAACACTGGCTCAGATATCATTTGCCATTTTGAGAAAACCTACTGGCTCATTAACAAGCTACCGGGATGTGAATAAAAAATATAATCTTAATGGCTAACTATGTAAATTTGACCTGTGATACTGGCATAGTAGGCTTGCAAACGTGGTCCAGTAAAACCCTTCCTACACACGAAACAAAAACTGTCATTTAACTTTTCCTTGTCCCATGTCAGTTATATATCTATTGTGTATCATCTAGTTTTAATTTACAGTATTAATAATTTAATATAGAGATTTTTTCTTTTAAAGGTTGGTAGCCTAACATTGCTCTTTCCACGCAGACTATGAATCTAAGTTGATAATGTAGAAGTTTACTTATGGTTGTAAAACCATGTTCAAAGAAGTAAAAATTTTATACTTGTAAAATGTATTTTAATGAAGTTTCCTGGCACAAGCTGCAGTATTTTCAATCTGATGGCAACCTATACATCATCAGCTAAAGAAGTGGCTATGTACATTTTTTTAACATGGTTTTTACTCAAACTTTAGTGACTAACAGTATTTCTGTAATTTTACCTTTATGTGGATTTAACTTTGTAATATTCTATGTACATTTATGTAAATGAAGAATTTATTTAAGTACGCAGCATAAAATAAAATAGTGAGCCACAAAATGACATAGTCACTGATAAAAACTACTGTCAAAACAAGGCTTTGGACCCAGGACATTACTGCCAAGGTTCCCATCTAGTTTGACTCACCCTGGCACGTATGATGTGTGCAGTGCCCAACAAGCTGAGAGGAGGAGCAGGAGTGGGGGCGGGGGCGGGGTCGGACAACGCGGAGACGTGGTCCGAGGTCAGCCTGGCGTCACCGGAGTGCCGAGGAGGCGAGGTCTGGACGGAGGTCAATCTCAACGACTCCTCATCCCCCGGCTCCGACCTTCCCGACAATAACCCGGTAGCCAGCCATTAGAATGTAAAAGAGTCTTAGTTGAAAAATGATTTCCTGAGCAAATTACTTAAAATTACAGTATAAAGTCCTGAATATTCCAAAAATCCACCTAATCCAAACTAATTTTTTTCCAAAAATTACCAATTTATTTCTTTACTTAAAACCCAGGAGTGAAAGCGGTTTATATTACACAGAATGACAGAATCCATAGTCATTAGACACAAATCAGTTTCTATTGCGGCTGCTTGTGTCGATCAGCTTGGGCATTAAATTTTGTCTTTGTCAAAATTTAATACTATGTTCCAACGGCATTTCTCGCAATTTAACATGATCCCATTGCTAGCGAACACTTTCCATTGTCTGATCACCATTGAGTGCCGAGATCATTCACCCTGTTTGAGTAAACAGTGGGAGTAAACAAATCAAATCTTGAATTAGTTATGAACTCCACATTTTTTTTTTTTTTTAACCTTACCTAACTTTCTGGTCTTGAACACTTTCCATTTCATCAAGAAAACAATTAAAAACTTGATCGCCATATAAAATGCCATTTTATTTTAAAATTCTAGCCTATGTTTTACCATCTGTCTAGTATTGTAAGATGAGGACGCACTGATGATGAGAAAACTGAGTTTGCTTGACATGTTTATCGGTCTCAAAAATACGAAAAAGAGGTAATTTCCAGTTCTTTAGACTTCAACGTAACATACTCCCAGCCATTTAACCACAAACAAGTCTAACAACTTTTAAAATTTTGAGAATTTTCTTAATATTTTGAAGAAGTGCCATAAAAATGTCGTATGAAATGTAGAAATAAATAAAATCAGAGTACAAACATACCAAATACAGTTTTGACTAACATATTCGGCATAAGCACCTCAAAGTATATCAAACTGCAGATGTTTTTGGTAAAATGAGGTGACATGTTCATCCCAGCTCTTTGGTGGATCAATTGATTACAGAAGAAAACACTGTTATCAACTTTTCCCCAAAACTTCCTAATTTATTGAAGTTTTAGGGTTTGATGAGTACTCCTATGGTTCCTGTTTTACCTTGTAAAAGAATTTAAATCTGTTGTGTATTAATTAAAAGATTTTTCCTATTTTAAAAATCTTTAACCATGGGAAGATTGACAAAGGATTAAATTTTTATTAGGTCAACTCTTTTCATCTAAGGAAATAAAATTGTACATAATTTTCATTCACCCTCATATAGTAAATCCTCAAATAAGGAATGCTTAGAAGTTTAAGTTACACCCGTTACAACCATGTGTGTGTCTGTCTGTTCATTTTTTTCTATTAAATGAGCACTACATTTTTGTTCTATTCTATTTTAATACATCATTTTCATTTGAATCATTAATCAAGCTTCACTAGTTGTGGGATTTTAAAAATGCATTTATATAATTACTGGTGCTCAACATTATATTTTTATACAGTGCCAATATTTTGCTTATTCACTATTATTTTTCAAATAACTATATTTTTAGACACTAATGGCGAATTCAGATCAGGGTTGGTAAAAAACAGATTTATATTTAGATAACAGATCACTTGACCACATCCACATATATACAAATTATTCAGTACGAATTGACAACACTCTACACTCAAGCTTAAATGCTATATCATCAAACGTAATATAAAATTCTAAAATTTAATAGTGTGCACCACACTTAATAAGTCAAATATGTTTCAGGATTCCAAAAAAACCACTGAAGAATCAACGTCTACCAGTAAATCAAAACCAGATTCAACAAGTTTAACGAACTGGATCTCAAGATCGTCAGTGGAGCAAGGGAACAACTCGCGGAGGCAGAGCCTGGACACTCTGATCCTGGGGGGTCTGGCTACGGGGGAGCGAGTCAAGGAGATCTTGTCACAGGGCATCATGAAGCTCAACATCTCATCCCTGACGGACCGGGAGCGGGCCGGCGCTGGCCCACGACCGGCCAAGAAGGTGCCATCGCCACTCGACCGGTCCTTGGCCTACCTGCAAGCAGAAGATGATTCCACATCCGACAGTGAGAGCTTGGCCAGGTATCCACATTGATCTCGAAAACATGTCAAACAAGTTATCCCAAAATTTGAAAATAACTTTAAATTTGGAAATTGGTATTGTGTAGTTAAAAATCAAAACAACAGGATTGCCGAAAAACCCCCGATAACCATCAAAATATCACCTATGTACTCAAATATGAATGATGCCTTAGAACAAAGTCAGGAATTTCCCCTCACTGCCACTACTTTAATCAGGAAATTTCAATACCTTACTTATTTGACTTGTAATTCCATTAACACTACCACTACTACCACTAATGATCAAGCTCTTGTAATACTTTTTTAAATTAATATAAAATTTGTAAACATAAAACGTTTTAATTAAATGTATTTAAAATATTATTTGGAGATTAGGTCACTTTATAGAAGGGCAGGGTTAGTTCAAAGGTTGGTTAAGGTTGTTAGGTTAAGGTTATAAGGTTGTAAGGTTGTTAGGTTAAGGTTGTTGGTTAAGGTTGTTAGGACGTTAAGTATATTCCTTATTCCAACAATGATCTGTATTACAAAAGCGGCTTCTAAACTGACCACATGCTGTGCAGACTATGTACATGCGTGTGATAATATTTAAGTATTGTTGAGTAATAAGAAAATTCTACACATAAAGTGTTGAATAGTTTCTTCTGCTTCTCATAAAATATTAATTGACAGAATGCCAGAAAAGATTGTCAATTAATAAATGTCAATTAGTTTGTTTCATCTGTCGTATTATGTGTTTTTACTTTCAACGTAAGACGAGGTTGCTTCAGGTGAATTTGGCAGTGTCTGAGAATGGCATTGTAATGCCAAAACTGCCGTAACACAAAGTTACACCATTTGGAGCTGTTTAGACTAAAGGTAAATCCTTATTTAGTTAGATTACGGCTCCGGGGCTGTACAACATGGGGTTTATATTATTTTAGGCTTTCTCTCTTGTTTCAATTTGAGTTAACGGATATATTTAACTATGTTATCAAATGCAATCCAGTTAACCTCTTGTGTGTCAGAATATTTGTTTATTTTTAAAATACTTTATACATTTTTCATGTTTCCTGTGAGAAAAAAATTGATATTTTCCTGACAGACGGTGCTCGGAATAAGAGGATTTTCGGATTAGAAGGGTTCGGATTGACGGGACTCTACTGTAATCATAATTCTTTAGATTAGTAAACATATACATTAAAGAAACAGAAATATTCTGTTAAAAATTATGTTTGTATGTATCGTATGGCATTCGTAGCCAGCCACCAACTACTGGAAAATATAAAACATTCTCTGCGGTGCATAGTACCTGAGTCAAAACATTTAAAACTAAACTAAAAACAAAAAGTTATGATCTCTCTTTATAAAGCTAAATCCAGGGCGCTAAGCCATTGTTTGCACAATGCCCAGCTTCATTTGCACAATGCAGCCCAATCAACCCTTCGGGGAAAGCACTCAAAGGACACTCATTGACTATGTGAGTCATAGTCTGGATCTCCTCTCCACAGCCCTCATGACTGGTTTTCTGTCATTCCCCATTTGTATTTCCAATAATTACATCTTCCCACTCCAGTGCGGAATCGATTGAGAACAGTCCACTGCTTCCGAGGAAGATTCATATCACTTACTGCCAAGGTTGGGTCAGCAATTAAAAAGTGATTCCGACCTTGGAAAGAGGTTAAAAATTATGAAAAAAATTGATAACTGTAGAATTAGAAGTAAACTCTTAGTCTTACAGTTTCACCATGTAATTTAACAAGTTTATAAGTGAGTGCAGTTCTTTTGAATTGAAAAATTGAAAAAATTCCAAATTGCAAGTGGGCGAAGCGAACAAACTTATTGTAAGGGGGTTGTGAGTGGAGCGAATAAGCTCACCTTGAGACGAAAAAGCTTTTGTAGGCTCTACATTTCACTGTATCAGAATGAGATTAACACTAAGAAAAAATTGTATGTTTACTAAGATAACACTCTGTCTCCCAGGTACTCCTACTATCAATAAAAAAGATATATTTTGTGTGGCTTTTACCTAAGATGCACTAAACTTTTTCTGAAATCTGAATAGCCATTTGTTACATTGGTCTATATAATGAGACTATTAGCGAATTTCCCTATAGAAAATACGCTATTACGGTAGTAGCCATGGTAAGACCTAAGCCCGGGACCATGTTACTTTTTCATTTTGAGGGCCCCAGAAGCCAAAAACACCGTTCGTTAATTTTCATATATATGTATATAGTGTGTATATATATATATATATATATATATATATATATATATATATATATATATATATATGTGTCCGTGGTACTGATAACTTTTGAAAGGGACCTCCGATTTTGATGAAATTTGGTATGTTTCGAGAACCAGCGTGATCGGGTTATGGGGACGGGGTTTTATGGGGTTTCAAAAGGGTCAAAAATGGGTTTTTTGCATTTTTGGAGCACAATTTTCAAAATTCAAAAATTTTAACTAAAACCATTTAAAAGAGCTCAAAAAACAAACAATTTAGTATTTTGAATTTTTACCTTGGCTTAACAGGTTACGGAGAAAAGCCGAAAATAGGTTTTCCATGTTAATCTTATGGGAAATCAACAAAACCCTGTATCTCGCTTATTTATTGGAATAACTTGATAAAATTTGGTATGTACATTCACTTGGTAGGGTTCAACTGATATTTGCTTACAACACCCACTTGGCAGCAAACCTAAGTACTCACCCCTATGGGGTTTATGGGGAAAATGAAAAGAACACCATAACTTGATAATATTTGGTATGTAGATTCACTAGGTAGGATTTAACTGATATTTGCTTACAACACCCATATGACGGCAAACCTACATACTCACGCCCATAGGGGTTTATGGGGAAAATTAAAAAATGCCGAATATTGATACAGTTTGACATTTACCTGTTTTGTAACGTAACTGTTACATTTCCTAACAAAACTAACATTTTCTAACCTCATCCCAAGGCAGCAAACCTACATACCCATTCCTTATGGTATTTATGGGGAAAATACAATATCTCAAGATCGTTTGGAAGTTCGCTGAGTACGCAGGTCTGCTGCGACCTGGGTATTTTAAATTTAAAATCATTAGAAAATCTTAAATCCATCAGTGAAATAACATTTTTAATACCAGTTCTAATTGATTAATTCCATAAGATCATTTAAGAAAACCACTTATGATTTTAAAATATTTAGTATATCCATGTGCAAATAGTTTCTGTTAAAATAATCAGAACTGAGAGATGTAAAAACATTTTGCTAAAAAACCTTTATGTATAAGTGAATTGTAAACTTTAAACTCCTTGCAACGCAGAGAGCAGGACATTGTTACTATTACACTTAATTTTAATGATATAGGTGAAAAAGGTAGTCACTTAAAAATAACAGTAATAATACAGGTACAGTACCAAAAGATATTTTATAAAAATATTAGAAAATGTGAATTTTGTTTTTGGAGGAGTATTCTTTCGACCGGGTAATTGAAGTATCAAGTCTTAGTCCTCTAAAATTATTTCCCTAGCAGAATATAATATTTTTTTTCTGTCATGTGCCACAGTGAGATGAGAAACTATATAAATGCATCACAAAATGACTCCCGAATAAAAGAAAGCTTACTTTCAGTGGTCCTGCTATCTCACTCAATATATAAACCTCTGTGTTTACACAATGGTCTTGCGACAACCTTGACGTGAGGTTTTTTTTGTGTGTTGCAGCGTAGAGATGCTGACGGATGACCAGATCTCCTCTCTGATGCTGGAGCAAGATCTCCATGAGGTCTGTCAGAACGTGCTCGGGACTCCCATCTCGGAAGTGGCTCCTCTCTTTGCCTCTCAAAACCAACTCTAAACTCGATCTTCTCCCAGGTACAACAATACAACATTTTTTTACCTCATATATGTTACCAAATAACGTAACCTAATGCCAGCAAATAGGTTAGGGAAAAAGGGGGACCAAGGCTTGTATAACTGTGGAAATAAATTAGGGGTGTGCGAATAGTATTTTCAACCTCAAAGCTCTGGTTTTTTAAGGAAACCTTTTTATGTGAGATTTGACCAAATATCAAATAATTTCATTTCATTCTATTGGTATTCGTAATGTATTTTCATTTTATTTATGAATTCATTATTGCATTCACTTTTAAAAATAATTTGTTATTTGTATGATTTTTATTTATACGGATCTGATAGTAAACTGAAAGTGAACGAAAAGTAGAATGCTGATACTGTAGTTAATTCTTATAATTATATAGATTGTGACACAAATAAAGTCTGTTTTTACTTTGCATTAAAAGCTCCGCTCGAGCTTTCTCAAAACACCTTGAGTCAGATATGCATTCTCTACAAGAACTAACAGTACCTTAGAGCTCTGTTCCGTCTTTTAGAATTTCTATGATTATTTTAAAGATAGTTTTTTTTTTATTCTATTTATATATTACCACGAATTATATAATATATTCGCATTTGATACAGTTTATAAGTTTTGGTTGTTTCAGGTCATTCAGAGACACTGAATTTATGTTTACAGGATCAAGAGTAGGCCTACGAAGAGAAGCAGTGGAATGCTGCAAAGTTGAAGCTTTAAAACAAAGTGGCTTCAAGCACATCAGCTCTCTTTTAAATTGCAGTAGAAATTTATTGTAAAGTAGACAAGATCAATTTTCAAATTATTTTTGTAACGTTATATTTTATGTTTTATAAGTTAGGGACAAATGTTGCTTCGAGTAGAGTGGTTTTCAACACTCATCTAAGCAAAAGTATTTATCTTCCATAGGTCTTTAAAGACAGATCTCATTTTTAATAGTTGTAAAAGTGCTTTTAGTCCTGACCTAAAGATGGCCTAGTCGCTGATAGTATTGTGTTAGTCTCTTTATTGATAGAGAAAGACAGGAATTACCCTTTGAGGTAGATAACCAGTAGTAGGCTTAATGTCAATATAAACGAAGACTGCTGCCAAAAATGGTATTTATGTTGCGCAATTTTGTGTTATTTTTTGTTGTTGTTTCTGTGAACTATATAACAGAAAATGACAATAATTACCATAAGTCCAATGGTGTTTTCATTCGGTCTCTGTTACCAGTCGCAGAATGTCGTGTTTTGACTGGAGACCTCCTGACATATCTCAATTCCTGTCCATCTCTAATATTCTAGTTGCAAGTACTGAACAAGCATTAATCCCCTGTACAATCTAGTCAAACATTATTATTGTGGTGCTATGTTAATTATTTTGCTCTTCCACATCGGTTCACCTGGAAATCTAAAAATAGTTACATTGTTAAATAGGCTAATATCTGTCGGCTTCAGTATGATTGTATTTTTTATTACAATTACAGGCCTTGTATTCTTTTTTTTCATCATCATCAATACATTCATCAAAATCTTTAACATTAAAATTTGGGTTTTCATTTACGAACAAAGTTAAACATACATAGAGGAATTTAAAATCTTTAAAGTATCAATTGCAGTCCTAGATTGTGTCTAAGACAGGGTTTTGTTTAGTGAAAAATATATATATATTTTTTTTTAATTACATGTAATAATTTTTTTGAAACAATAAATGAAATGAAAGTAGCAAAAACATAAAAAATATATATGTATGTAAATAACTGACCACTGATCAAATAAAATATTTTTCAGATTAACAACAATCAATATTATTTTATAATATTAATTTTCCATAAACAATGATATATTATTGACAACCTTCAACCTAAAATGTGTTATTTGTAACAGAATCAGCCATAGCCATTCATATTAAACAGATTATTAATGGGAAATATATTTTAAAATTTTATAATGAACCTCAGCTCACCCAGGGGCTACCCGAGAATGAAAATTTAGTTTTTTTATTCAATTTAACAATTGTGGAAATTATATGAAGTGGATTGAGCTCTCCCTTTAACACCGATGTTTTGAATAAAACCAAAATACATGTTACTATGAGCATCAATAGTAAAACTTATGCCTTATTCTTGCTGCTATCAAGAGAGTTTATTTATTTTAATGTTTTATGTTTTTTTGTGTTTTTGTGAATTATTTATTTTATTTTTATATTTGTGGATTATTAATGTTATGTTTATTTAAATATTTATCATATTTTAATGGAGAAAGGGTTGTTTTTAATATATTTATTTATTTATGTATTTCTAATATAATTAAACATGTACTTAGTAATAAGTATTTTTTAACTTTTGGACTGATTTAAACAATTGTTGGTTATTTAATAGGTTGTTGAGATAGGAAAGAAAGTGCACACTGTATGCTTTTGATTTGTCACAGTATGATATGCATGAAACGAGGATTTCAACAAAACTACAGTAGACACCCTCTAGTCCAGCCTCGGATGGTTCAGCCCCCAGATAATTTAATCATTTTCCTTAGGAAATAAAACGTTCGGCCTCGGAAATTTCCCATTGCTGATGTAGATGAGTCAACTGACCGTCTATATGTGCAGTCACTAGAATATCTCAATGTGAGTGATGATTTCCTGACGATTCAGTTTAGGACGTTTTTTGAAATATTGGGCTATTGATCTGTGTTTGTCTGTGATCTGTTATTTGCCCCAATCATGGATGTTACCTGGAAGTTACATGCTCAGACGGGATCCCATCCCTACTGTGGTTCTATGTCTTCGGTAGGAAATACATCGATGGACAATATTACATTAGTTCGCTATTATTGTCCATTAAACACGGCTCCATCGCTAGCAACCATTTTTGGGAGATCCAGTTGTAATTAGGACTTTGTATAATAACGGGTATAATATATGTCTCCAAGTCATTAACAAAGCTTTTGGCAAGTACACTACTCTTTGTAGTTAGGTGTGCCCTAATAGTTTATACCGCGTGTCAACAAAAGAAGTAAACAACTTTGTTTAAAAAATACAGTGAAGTTTTAATAATTTATAAAAAGTAATACACATCATTAAAAAGATAAAATCTTTAAGTTTTTTCCTGTATATTACAAGTGCTCAATATGTGAGCCACGGCTTGCTCTGGAGAGATCAATCCTATAGTATAATTCTGACCAAACCTGAGCATCAGACGCCGCTGGTCTTACGCAGCTCTTCTCTTTTCTCAAGCAACCACTCGTTTTGAATTTTCGATGCTAATCATACATTGATTTTCTATTTGGAGGTCTTTTACGATATTTTTTTTGAAAATGACGTTGCACAGTTGTAGCGGATAGAATCCATTCAAATTCCAACACACAGAAAGACTTTTCAGTAAGCGTACTAACCATTTTCATCCAAATCACTAAACAGCGACTTTTGCCACATTGTTGGCATTGTTGACAACAGTCAGCTTTGTAGGAAAAAACTTGAAGTGTTTTCCGAACTATTGTTATTAACCGCAGTGATGTCGGACACGCAGTTTTTGTCAAATTGACATAAAAGTTGTTTACTTCTTTTGTGGACACTCGGTATATTTTTGAAACAATAAAGTTTGTGTTTACCAATAATAAAATTTTAGAAGATAAAAAACATCAATACAACACAAGAAATAACTGCTTTCTTGAAAAACATGGGTTAGCGTTATATGAAAAGGGCACTGGGTACACAGGAGGAAAGTTTCTTGACTGTTTGCCTAAAAACATTAGACAAAGTAGAAGCAAATTTTTTTAATTAACCAAGACCTCTCTGTCTGACTCGGCTTTCTTCTCCATTGATGAGTTTAAAGAGAGTAGATTGAATAATGTATGATAAAAAAATAAATAAATAAATGAAACAGCATTGTACATCTGGATTAACATTTAAGGGCATGTATTATAAATGTACGTTGTTAAGACTGTGGCCCTAATATTTGTATTTATAATGCAAATATGAATAAAGATTATTTTTATTTGATTTGATGATAGTTCATTTTTAAACACAAAAAATCAAAAATAGACTTGTGATTTACTTGTTTAATAAATCACCAGTTTATTCGGCCAGTGGTGCGGTCCCGTGGTCGCCGGATTTGAGGATGTCTACTTTAACTCGAATCTCTATTATGCTTTCTGAGCAACCCTCAAATTTTAATTTATTCTTGATTTTAACTCTGTCACAAAATTATTGCATCTATCCAATAGATGTCGGTTAAAGTAGCTTTAGTTTTATCGATAAACAAAATGACTATTTTATTTATTAACCCTGTATATTACTACCATAATGTTTCAGTAACTCATTGTTAATGGGGTTGTATTTTTTTGCTGTGATAGTTTTAGTTAATGTATTATTCACATTAACATTATTCATATGTTATAAGGATTCTCTCTCATATATTTTATAACAATCAACTGTTTTCCAGAATTATTTTCTCTTTGAACTGTAGGTAAATTGTGCCTAGTATTAATTTTTTATGACTAAGTTGTGCCTAATGTCATATGCAATAAGGCTGAAAAGCAATACTGTACAAGTGTCAATAATAGTAAATCTTAAGTGTTGGACTAATTTTTACACCATGTTTTTTGAGCATATCATGACTTTGTCTGTTTTATTTATATTATTGTTATTATTTATTAAATCTAAGACTTAAACACTGAAAGTATTGTATTTAATTAAATTTATGCATTGTTCCTCTAAATCTAAGAAGGCTGTAGTAGAAAATGGACGAAAATTATTCATTTGAGTCTTTAGTCATGTGTTTTTTCTTTTTATAATTATTTTTGTATTATCAAATTAATAATGTTTTCTTATAAAGCATACAATCCTATGCGAGGTTTGGGTTCTTTATCTAAACATTTAGTTTAATTCAAAGTATTCATAATAGCCGTTTTTATCACATTGCTTTGGAATCAGGTTGAGTTTTCGCAAATTTTCCTTTTATATCTATTTTTATTGATATAATGGAGTCCCAATAATTAAATGATTATGACCAGACCTATTTCGTCTTAACAAATATTACATGAGTAGTTTCAACAAATTGTTGACAATTCCAAAATGCTGCTCAATGGTCCCTTGCCGAGTGCTGTGTAGTAGCTAAGGATCACATCTTATCCCGTATAGCTCATGAACGAAATATCACACAACTTTGACTGAAATTTGTGTTAATTCATGAAAATAAGACAAAATAATTGGGCCATTACCAACTTGTAATACAGAACAAGTTCTCTTTTTCTGGAATAAATTACCATCATCACGGTCATCCAAGAATCATCGTGTTTTCTCTTAAGTGAGACAACCGAGTGCTGGAAGAAAACAATTCTGAAATTCAGTTGGATAAAAATAACCGTTTCAAATATTTGCTAGTTTATTTTTGGGTGCACGCTTTCGCCTCCCAAAACCAAATACAGGTTTGTCATTTGGAAATTTATAATTCTTTCTTTTTTTTCTAAAAAATATTCTAATTTCAATTTTGGACTAAGAGCAGACTTTGAATTACCGACATTCGGATTATTGGGACTCCACTGTACATAAATACATAAGTTGATTGAATTGCCAAATAGCTTTAAACTGTCCATATATTAAGGCCTAACATGGAATTGGATTACTTAAGTTTCAGTTCCATAATTGAGTTGTTATCTGAGAAAATATTTTAACTTAACTTATTTATTTTATAATATAACACACTTTGGAATTCTCATAACAAACTGTTGTAATATAGTATATATTATTTTAAAATGTATCCTTTCTAGCAATATTTCGTCAACTTATCCTTGCCACTTTATGTTTTGGTGTGTCTTAAACCATCCAAAAATACAATGAGAAGTCTCGTAATCTTGATTTTATGTGTTTTAGATAAAAAATTCCAATTTAATAAAATACTTTGTAATGCAGTATTTAAGAAGATATGGCACATTTTAGATTTTAATATGCGTTAAATTTCTTTTGTCTGTGGATACTGGTATAATATATATTTTTATAAAACATTGAATACTTGGAGAATTAGAATTGTTCACACATGATTTGATTTAAGCTCATGCATTGTCTATTTCATCTTATTTTGATAGAGTGAAAAATTAAATGATAAGTTAATATTTTCAATTTCAATTGAGAAACGTATTCCTACATTAATTTTATAAATTATTAAGGACATTATTATTTAACACATTAAATACTTATATTGTAAAA
Organism: Neoaliturus tenellus; assembly: GCA_030545055.2. NCBI lineage: Eukaryota > Metazoa > Arthropoda > Insecta > Hemiptera > Cicadellidae > Neoaliturus > Neoaliturus tenellus. The sequence continues at coordinate 103,130,545 of CM061535.1, forward strand.
TTTATACAATGTATTATACATGTAAATACAATATGCAGCTAGTTGAAAATATATATTATAATATTTACAGTTACAATATTTTATTTTTATTTTATCCAATTTTATCCTTTTCTAGTTCCACCCCATGTAGTTTTTTCTGAACAACTCGTCTTTAAATTCAATCCAATACTTTGACCAATTTACTTCGTATTAGTTGTAATTTAATCTGTTTGAAATATCGTCCCAGGGCAGTTATACATTGGCTGTAGAGTAGTAATGTTCTGATACCTGACATTAGGTCCTACCTGGACTAATTTCAGGTATCAAGAACTGCTATGATCAAAACAAAATTGGAATTTCACAAAATTCGCAAAACTCTGTTTTTGAATCTGTAAAACACATTGATATGGTCACTATCCCATTGTACTTTCAAAATTCACCCACAGTCAATGTGCCAGGTCAGAAAAGGGTATAATTTTGTTCAAATGAATCTTTACTCTTTTATTTTAAGTGGAGGCATTTTCAGAATATTGTTGTAAGTTCTATAAAATTGTTATTTTACCCTAATTTAGAGACAAGTGGGTTTCCCAATTAGTTAGGTCTTGCTGAAGATTAATTCTCCTCTTATTATCTAGACTATTCAAGGTACTAAACATCTCTAATGCATTCTCTCACGAGTGTTATACAAGGATTACTTTACTGGAAAGGAGAGGATTAGTTTTGTTTGAGGTAAGTGTGTTAAAATTCCAAAAAATGAAACAGAAGAAAGGCTTTAGATAAAAGTAAAGTGGTTAGGTCTGTTTTTGTGGAGGTAGGAGTCCTTGAGACTGGCATCTAAGATCTGAGTTCTTTCTTGCTTGTCTGTCCTGTGAAGGATACTTATTGTTTAAGTTTACTTTTCCCTTTTAGAACAATATTTAAGAATTATAAATTATGCAGAATTTATTTCAGCAACTTTTTACATACTTTTATTTAACTTATTTCCTGCAGCATAAAGCGCATCAGCAGCCTTGTTGATGTAAGGGTGGCACACGGCGCACGTCATTCAAAATAACCCATTACAAGTACAGGACGAAAATACTTCTGTTTATGTTGTGGCTCTTGTTCTTTTTTAGCGAATCTCCCTATAGGGAATACGCTATTACGGTAGTAGTCACGGTAAGACCTAAGCCCGGGACCATGATACTTTTTTGTTTTGAGGTCCCTGGAAGCCAAAAACACCCTTTGTTCAAATTTATATGTATATATATATATATGTGTGTCAGTGAACACGATAACTTTTGAACGGAACCTTCTGATTTTGATGAAATTTGGTACAGGGGTGTAAGCCAGCGCCTACTAGGTTGAGTTCGCGAACCAGAATGATCGGATTATGGGAACGGGGTTTTATGGGGTTTCAAAAGGGTTAAAAATGGTTTTTTGGCTTTTTTTACTTTTATTTAGAAAATTCAACAATTTTAACTTGAACCATTTAAAAGAGCTTAAAAAACAAACAATCTAGTATTTCGAATTTTTTACCTAGCTTGAATGGTTATGGAGAAAATCCAAAAAGTATGTTTTCCATGTTATTTTTATGGGAAATCAACAAAACCTTCTATCTTGCTTATTTATTGACATATCTTGATAAAATTTGGTATGTACATTTATTAGGAAGCGTTTAACTTATATTTGCTTACAAAACCCATATGGCGGCAAACCTACGTATTCACCTCTATAGGGTTTATGAGGAAAATAAAAAGAACACCATAGCCTTATAAATTTTGGTATGTACAATTACGAGGTAGGGTTTAACTTATATTTACCAACAAAACCCATATGGCGGCAAACCTACATACTCTCATTACCATGGATTTTATGGGGAAATAGAAAATATACCAAAATTCCATTGGAAATTCGTTGAGTATGCAGGTCTGCTGCGACGGGGGTATTTTCTAATAGTGTGTTTTATAGCTGCAAATATATTTTGTTGCATTATAAGATTTTTAAAATTATTATTACTCCTAATTCAGTACATTCATAGAATTTTAATTCAAGTTATTTATAAGTATATAAATCTATTGTGCTTGCATGGGCGCCGACTTTCAAAAAATATTGGGGTGGGGCCGAAAGAATAAGGAGAAATTTGATCGCTCTCCTCTTGAAATTGTATTAATAATTAATAATGCAAAATTGTAAGTTTACGTATAACAGTTTTTATGTACGGTATTAAAAACAACAAACACGTGTGTGCTAATAATAACCCCACTTCATTCCATCCAAAATAAAATAAATAATTTTTTTGAACTCTCTCTACATCAAATGTTGTTTTTCTTCTAGGTTAACCTCAACAATTATGTTGTGAGTTTTAAGTTCTAAGGGTAGGCCAGAAATCGAGGAATTAGATGATATAACTCAAATTGGCGTCCGTCAGACTTTCAGAATCCCTCCATAGGAACAATTTTGAATACAAAACAAATTTACTCATTGTTTCATGCTTAACAGATAGCCATAGATAGCTATACCCTATCACGTTACTTAAAACTCACGTTATGACGTTACTTATTTAGATATTATTTTCAAAATAATTTAAACCTCAACATGATGCATAAATTAAGAAATCTATCGCCAAATAATAACTTTTTTCGAGATCCACAGCTTACAAAATTATTTCTTATACTTCTTAAGTCGGAGATAAACTTGCACAATATTTTTTGAATTTTTAAAATAAGTTTTATTCACATATGCCTATTTAATGCTACTGAGAACCTGTGGATAAAATCATGAAGAAAATATACTTTTGCATAGAATATGGATGACTCCATATATAGAACCATTGATTTTGCTTGATTTTCTACAGTATTTAAGTCAAAGAGAGAACTTAAAATGGTATAATAATGAAACTTGCAGTCTTCATTTTGCATACTCTCTGAATTTTAAATAATTACCTTAGTTAAAAATAATTTACTGGAATAACTTGACATTCTTAACCTCCTTCACTCAATTGTCACGTTCGTTCACCCACACTAATAGGTGGTGATTAGGATCGGAATCGGGTCCACTGATTTTGTGCATCTCAATCTGGACAGGTGAGCTAGATCGCATAAGAGCAAGGGTGCTATTTTTTCGACTACAGTAGTAGTAGGCAACTAGTAGTAAATCACATGTAAAAACTCCCTAAAAAACTATTGACTGATTGATTATCGATCAGTAAACACGGATCACACCAATCAGTAGGGGGTGAACGTGGGAAATAAGTATTTCTATGTCTATTTATAGCCCAAAATCAAGAGGCCAAATATGATTGTCAATCAAAGCAAGCTAAAATAGTAGGCTGCAGGCTTATTCTTCTACATTCCTTTTATCAAACTAAATATTCGTTGTCATGCATTTTACAATTTATAAAAAAATTGTGTTTTATGTTACAGAATTTTTCATTTAATTTGCAGATTCTCACATTTAGTTGCATTGCTAAGTAAGCCCGAGGTGATGCCCCTAAACAGCGGGATCAAGCTTAAAATTTCTTATCTACCAATGACGACCTGGACGTAGAGAGCTCGGGAGAGACAAAACTTGGAATAAAGAAATTGAAAACAAAAACTCTTGGGCGCAGCTTAGTTATTGTCCAAAGATACTTAGGTAATTCTATCCATGAAAAAGGATTTACAATGGTTTTATTATGGTTTACAATGTTTTATTCAGGTTGAAATAATAAAACGTCTTCCAACACTATTCGATATATCTACACTTATACTGTATATGTTTACATACGGTAAATATATATAAAAGATCTTATAATGGCGATCGATTTCGACCAGTCACACCGGTCATCATCAGGCCCAATCAGAGACTCAGTCTCTGATTGGGCCTGATGATGACCGGTGTGACTGGTCGAAATCGATCGCCATTATAAGATCTTTTATATATATTTACCGTCTGTAAACATATACAGTATAAGTGTAAATATATCGAATAGTGTTGGAAGACGTTTTATTATTTCAACCTGAATATCATTACCAGCACGTATAATGCTAATCAAGAAGTTATTTAATGTTTTATTTTATTTACAATGGTTACCCTATAATATTGCATTTTATATTTACTAATGTATTTAAGTACCCATATGGAAAATAGTAGGTCTAGTAGCCTATAATTTATAAAATACCAGTTTTACAAAACATTATACTGTAGTTTTACACTATGCCGAATGCCAACTTTAAAATGAATCCTTTTGGTCTGGGGGGGGGGGGGGGGGAGGCTGAGCCCTACCAGGGGAAATGTTTTGGGGGCTTGAACCCCATTGGGCCCCATGGAGTCTGCGCCCATGTGTGCTTGTGAAGATAAAACGTAGACTGGGCAAACTCATATCCCACTCTCAGGCTCTGCCTTTGCAGGAAATTTTCCTGAATTTATATATGTATTGTTAGTTTGTACATAGGTAGTAATTATTATATTGAGAAAATTGTGGAAATAATAAATATTAATTATTATTTTTCAATGGATATGGGTAAGTTTGTATAAGCGTAGCACATTATCAAACTTTTTCAATGCTATTTTAGAAAGTATGAAGTAATTGCATTATAATAACCTATAGTAGTAAACCATAATACTTTACTTTTGTAACCCAACTGATGTTTCATTTGACAAATTTGTAATGGCCCATTAAAGTCCTACTGTAGTGAATCAAATAAATAAAGTTAGCTAACAGAAAACATCGATCGAGTTAAACAAGCATGTCAGCATATACGCGAAATGGTGGTATATAAATTCTGATTTCACCATAAGTAAAATTATTTAGTGTTCTACGTTTTATTGTAAGATGTTATTCAAATAATAGTTGAACACATAAATTTAAAATTATTTATACTAGTCAAAAAGTGGTTTTGTTCCTGAAGAATATACTGCTAATAAAAATGACCACTGTATTAACTATTTTTGGACATTTTGGAACTGAAACAAAATGTATACAGAATGTTTGTGCAAAAGTGTGGCAGAATTCAACGAGGTAGGTGCTACTACTGCTACTACGGTTTTTATTATCAGTCCAAGGCCAAGTAAAGACAAAGAAGGGAGATCTATAAAATTACATTTCATTACATCTTTTATTAAAATCTCAATAATTTAAAACCAACACTTGCAAGTATTTCTTTTTCTTTTTAATATTGGTGTATTTGCTAACTGCTTGATATTTTCCCACACAAATTACTTGCCTTTGCAGGAATATTTTTTCATAATTTTTTACTAAATAAACTACTTAAAGGCTCATTTGTAGTCATTTTTAATTTAAATTAGGCCTATATATGAAGAGATTGTCCACTACAGTTCTTGCAACAAAAGACTAGGAACGAGAAAAAACGTTAAACTGGCAGTAAATGTTGGCATCAAAATAATGCCAACTCAGTACTATACTGAATTACCTAAAGCATTGGTATCAATAACTTAAGAAATTATTCAGATTTAACATTTTCTTTTATAAAAACGTTTATCTTTGATAAAAATAGTTTTTTACTCATGATAAATTAATATTTGCATTTAACAAAGGAGTTCCATCAAAATGTAAATAGCCTGGGTTGCAAATAGTTTTAGGCTGAATCAGTACTTTTAAACAAGCAAAATAAACTTAATAATTAAAATCGACTCCCATGAGAGCGTGGATTGATTTCGGTTCTTTAATAAATACATTGGTTATTTTAAAGTGTAGAGAGTAAATATGGAAAATCTGAAATAAATATGAGGTAGGCCTAATCTTAACAGAAATAATAAATGATTTTGTTGTTTACCTGCAAATCAAATTATGCCGCTTGTATAATAATTATACAGGGAGCATAATTTTATTTGAATGTCAAGCACAAAAAACATTTTAAGGTTGTTTTTAGTAGTCTCTGAAAAGTTGAAATCTTTAAATATTTTAATTTAAAATTTGATTATTGGCAATTTAATTTAAAGCATTTATAATAATTTTAATTCAAGTACCATAAACATATATGTGTTACTATGTTTATGTAATTGTGTTCAAAAGTTTTAATGGCAAAAAACATACTATCGAGATAAAATCAAACAATTTTGGAAAATTTTTAATTTGTTGGGTCATTTTGGGAGTGTTTTGGTGTAAAATGGCCCTTAACAATAATTAATGATAATGATAACCTTTCAATTTTACAATTACTTCCCAGATTTGATAAAAACCTGACCACTATTGTGGTAGAGCTTAGTATACATTACCACATACAGACAGCCATAGCTAAAAAGAAAATCTGAATCATCCATTACCGTAATAAATATTCTTGCTAACCTAACGGTTAGCGTCTTTGACTTCAGTTCAAAAGGTCACCGGTTTGATTTCCGGGACGCGCACTGACTCTGAAGGGCATGGACCGCTTGCCCTAAAAAAAGCGTTTATTCGCGCTTACAAAAATGCCACAGCCTTGATACACACCAAAAAAATCTGAAATTGATTTATAAAAAATACTTTCTCTATATACTGTACCATATAATATGTATATGAGAAGAAAGTAAATGGTACCACATAAAAAGTGTGCTTTTGTTTTGAATATTAAATAATAAGTCGGGATCTACCCTGTTTGTGTAACTTAATTCTTTTCCTCAACGGTGTTCAAATTTTCTCGTTGCACTAATCAGGTTAAAAAATTTTGTTTTGGAAAAAATACTTTGAGTTGCATATTTTCAAATTGAATTCGCTACTTGCTTATCAGGTCTCGAGGATGAGGTGTGCGTTTTTTGGATGAGCAGGTCTGCAGTGTTCAAAATAACACTTGCGTAAAAGGCCATCGCTAGGGGTAGGGGAGGGGGACAATGACGCTAGCGGATGTCAAGCGTGGAGCGTGTCTCCGTCCCGTGTTGCCCCACACGGCACGCGGCACGCGACACGCGGCACGCGACAAGCCACTGCACCACGTAGCCGGGGCGGGGACCACCACCTCGAGGGGGTGGGGTGGAGGGAGGTAGCGGATGTATGAGGAGGTTGTACGTGGGGGAAGGGTCGGGATTATGTACGAACACTGCCGGATAAGTCAAAATAACTATTTGTGTATTAAGGGCAGTGGTGTCATGGCAATTTTTGCAGTGGCGGAACGGTACACCTGGCCCAGATTTGAGGTAGGGCGTCCCGACACCCCGCCACCCCTCCCCCCATCACCCCTCCCCCCACCACCCCCCCCCCCCAACCAATGCTCCAACTACACTTACAGAACTGTTTATGTTATGATGCTGTATTGCCCAATTTAGCGTTTTTTACTTTTTACAAGGTTTTTTAGTTTAATTTTTATGCTGTCTGTCAACTTTTAACTCGACTAAAAAGAAATTCAAAGCCGAACTCAAAAACTATTTTTATGAGGTGTACACGTTGCCGCAGTAGGCTAGGCCTGTTGTAGAAGCGGCAGATGCCATCATTGAAGCGGTATCGTCAGCGTTAAGATCATTCATGATTACAATTAATTATTTATTTACAACTAAAATATTTTGTGCTTTACATTTGGTTAACTATTTAAATCCTATACTTCATAAAACTTCCAGGGCAACTATCATTAAACAAAGACGTGATGTATTAATAGACTAGTGTGGGCCTGACTAGACACAGAGCAAGCGTTATAAAAAATCCAACAAGAATAGGCAAAGTACAACGAGAAAGTAAACGCCACAAAGTACGTTTATACATCTAAACCTCTAGACAAAGAAAAATATATAATAAAGTAAAATAAAGTTATTTTGAAAACATTGAAATTGAAAGATTTAGAATGTTTCTAGTTTTTCTGATTTATATAAATTCATATGAACAGACAGCTTTTGGACAGTCTTATACTCTGCACAAAGCGATCGTGTATTATTTCCCGAATGCATTCAGCTAATCTAGGCCACTTTAGAGGTTATGATATATTTTTTCAGTCAGCATTCGATACAGTTCTCGTCACTTCTCATCAAACAACTGTCCATACTGACGATAGCGTCTCTGGCGGCAGGCATTCATATCACTGTAGTTTGATGTAGTTGTTACCGAATAAGAGCTAATGTACTTGATCAGGCGCTATGAGCGCTGTTGCAAAGAGAACATGATTGGTGTTGGACCGCAAATTGTAAATTGTATTCCTATCCGTGGACTCGGCAGTCGGTGAACGCTATATCGTTACCATCTTGTTGCTCGGAAAAGATTTCTTTATTTACAATTAAATTTGTTATAACAAATTTTATTAAATCTCCAATTCCGGCCAAAACCAGTGCCGGAACTGCGTTCCGGCGCGTTTTGGCACCATGACACCCCTGATTAAGGGCATAAAGTAAACTATCAAACATAACCTCATACTAAAAAAGGGGCAATTAGGCATCCTAAATTACAACTATGACCAACAGCTGTGGCATGGTTTGAAATAACAGCTGACTTTAAATTGCTGCTTGATTTAGCGTGCGGTAAAGGACATTGTCGTTCAAGAGCAGAAAAGATACGGAAACCGGAAATGAACTGTTTTGCGAAGGGTTTACTGATGGGACAATGTGATTATTTCTTGCAGTGGTAGGAAAAAGACCATTGAGTGGAAATAATCACATAGCCATACCTGTAAACGGTACGCAAAACAGTTCATTTCCGTTTTCATTTCATTCCCGCTCTAGAGGACGGCAATGAACATTCATGCACGCTAATGAAATATAGCTTATGGTCAGCTGTTGTCACAAATCATAAAACAGCACTGTGTTTATTGTATCACATTGTGTTTATGGTAAAATGGTGTGAGTCCGTTGAGAAATAAATAAATAGCTGTTGCTCATTGTTGTCGTTCGGTATAAGAAACATATGATTAAATTTCGAGGGAGTGGTACGATTGATTGGGTGAATACGCAGATTTGCAGCGACAAGGGGACGTAGCGACGTCTCTGTCTGGAGACACCGAGGAAATCGCGCAATGAATGTAAACGTGAGTCGGTCTTTAGATAAATGTAGTTCAAGGCAGGTACAGGGCCTTGGGTGACAATGCGCTATGGACACTGGCTCTGAGTCACCCTCTCCCGTCACTGCTGGGCTGCATGGTACAGTAGGCCTACCATGCCACCCGGATTGTGGACCCTCGACTCACACACGCATTCATACAAGCGCCCGAAACACTTTCGAAATTACCAAGCGTTCTTAATGAATTAATACGTAAATTAATGTCGTTTCATAATTTGTTAACAGCTATATTTTTTAGAAAAAAATGACTGATCAATTATTAAAGTACAGAGTAAGTGTTTTGGTTTTCATTAGAGAAAAATTACTTTCCGGACAAATCGTATTTACGACGTGTTTAGGGTAATTATCTTTTGAATTAAACAAAGATTATAAATACTGTATACCATTAATACTTTTCCCAAACAAGTTATTGTACGGAAATAACAGTTCTCTACCGGGCGGCGGGTCGACTGCATATTTCTGTGCGTAATGGTCTCCTAATCTTTTACTTGCATGATACAACGGACGATGCATAGATTCGGCCAGATACAAACTCGCCAGTGGTTGGAGGGTCGACGAAAAGATACAATTCGCCAGTTCCTAAACTGGTAGAAAATCGGGGCCGTCAAAACGTACAAATTGTTTTTTTTTTTTATTTTTTTTTTTTATTATTATTATTATTATTGGCGGGTCCCAGATGGTATACTAATTATGTAATGTAGTATACTAATATATACTAATTATAAGCTAACGTTTGACACCGGTTTTGAGTGATTTGGACATATGACCGGGCTAGCATGTCGCTGGTCCGGAAAAATGTTTTTGTCTCTAACTCTTAAACGGTTGGTATACTAATTATGTTAACTAGTATAGGCTACTAATATATACTAATAATATACTAATTCTTGGTTTTTTTTTTTAATTTTCCGACTTGACCGGGCCAGCAACATGACCCCTACCTGGCTCAGGTCAATTCGCGCAGTTGATGCACGTCCTTTCTACCGGTTAGAGAACTGGCGAATTGTATCTTTTCGTCGACCCTCCAACCACTATGGCGAATTTGTATCTGGCCATGGAAGGGCGGCGATTCAGTTCTGGGGGTTACCTGTAGAGGGCGCTAGTGTCGCTAAATAAATTTAAGGTACCATGCACTTACAACCTCACCCTAGAGGCTGTTTCTAACCCAACAAGGACTATAGTGTCTATTTCTAACCTAACAAGCCTTATAGTGTAGCATTAATTATGTTTTTATGAATAAAATTTACACTTGGCGAGGACAGGTTTCGAACCCAACCCGCTGGCGTATGACGCCGATGCTCTACCTGTGAGCTACCAAGGTATTTGGAGGAAGGTGGCGGAAATGTGTCTGATAACGCGGTATCTGCGGTCTGTGGCGGCGGCGGCGCGTGGCATTGCTTCTGTAACTAACTGCATTCTTCTCTTTATATTTTCTTATTTATTTTAATGTGAATTATTGGAGCAACTTGTATTATATATGGCTATTTATTTTTCAATGATGTATAATGCTGTAATGTGGTATTTATATTGAATTACAAGACCCATTACTTTAATGGTATTTATTTCTAGTCCCTATATGCTGTAGAGGTTTGTACTCTGAGATACACAGACCTGCTACTTTTGTTCCCTATGAAATGTTTTTACTCTTTTTACAACACTCCAAGGTATCTGCTGTGTCCTCTACATTAATGTACCTAAATTATTAATGTTGTACTATACTGGTTTAAACACTGTAGTCCCTGTGAAATAGAAATATTGGTATCTGTTTTCTGGCGGTAATTAATGGTATATTTTTCTTTCCTAATTAAAATACTTTTATTTATTGCTTAGAGAGTTATATAAGAAGAAAGGTGTTACTTTCCATTTTACTTGCATTTTAAATATTATTTTCTACTTAATTTAGCAATAATAGGCTGTTGTACAGTTTATATTTGGATTATTGATGATCGCTATCTACCTAGTAATTAATTTAAGATAATGTTGTACTTTTCCTCACTGGTAGTATAAATTTATATTTTGACTATGAGTTTCTGCTATTTTATTTCTGAATATTTTATATTAAAAATTAAATTATATAATTTTTGCAGGAAAGTCCTTATGAAGGAGGTTTGTGCAGTGTAGATTTTTTAGTTATAGTCTGACTTATTTTGCAACAGATTTAGTAGACTCTAGTAAAATATTTTTTATCTAATTATTTAGAGAGATTAATTTCGTGTGAAGATGTAGGTAATCTGAAGAGTAGGTCTTAAAGTAGTTTGGGACTAATTTTGAAAACAGATGGAAGCTGTTCTGATACTGAAGTACATTACATTATGTTTGTATTGTATAATACTGAACCATTTCTTGGGAAGAGATGTGACTAACATTTTAAGGTGAGAGGAGAATTACTGTGTAAAGAATTTGCTGTGTAAAGAATTACATTTTAAAGTAATCAACAATTTTATACTGTATTATTTGGGGAAATATCACTTACTTGGTAATATATCCTATGCACTAGTAAACTTACTTTGATTATTTTATGCGCGCGCGAATTAACTGAAACATCTACGTCTACATACAGATTATCAACCGACCACTTCCGCTCTGATAATCTGCGGTGTCCCAGTCTCAAGGCTAGGAATTGTCAGTTATATTATATTGACATTGGACATTACTATATTGACTTGGAGTAATAGAGCATTTAATGTAAAATTAACTAGATACTAGGCCTGTCTTCTTGGTGGGTTTGACCTGGTAAATTAGTAATAATTTATAAAGTTTATTTAAATGCATAATTTTTCAGAGTTCTGTTAAAGAACTACTACTACAAATGATACTAAAAACAAAGCAAAATGTTTGTTTGTATCTACACTTAACTTTATTATTTTGTGTTATGAAAAGTCTATCATTATTTTTATAGTTTAGTTTTTAAATCTTAGAAATTGAAGCATTTTTATCATCTGACCTATATCCTTTCTGATAATATGTGGAGTTCCACTGTCAACTCTCTGTTATATTCTGTTAGATAAACTATTTGTTTCAAAGTTCTGGGTATGGCTTACAAATTTTGACATTATAAATATTGACTTTAAATAAAAAATATGAGACTAGCTTGAAGAGTAAAAAGTAAAATGATTAATAATGTATCAGATACTGTTGTGTATGGTTGAGTGAATAACACTTAATAGTATTTTACTTATAAAATTCTCATTATTTGGTGTTGTTGAAAGCCTACTTATGCATTTTAAATTAAGTCTTTAATTCTTAGGAGCTGAACTAATTTTAGTGTTGATGTAGACCGTAATTTCATAATAGCTGAGCAAGCATCCTTGACTTGGTGATGAAACAATCGTGTCTCACCGTGACCAGTTCTAGTCCTGTGATTGGTCGGAATATGGAAGCGCGCCATTGGTAGATAATGGGTGCGCTGCGCTCTGATTGGCTGGGCTTACCTACCTCCACCGATCGCTGCTTGTTCTCGCTCTCTTTGCGTCAGGCTCTCGTAGCGAACGGACCTATCTAGCTCCCATGTGTTGTGTACTTGCTATCTGCGTTGCTTAGCTCCGGTTTTATGTTGTGATACTTATTTGTGGTTAGTATTATTTTGACTTATGTAGTAATTGTTCATTATATAACTAGCTTTACACTTGTGATGTCTTAGTCTGATTTCAGTTGTCATACTGTTCGGAACCTCACTTTTTTGTCTTATACATTGACTTTTAATTAATTTTGACCATGGAATCGTCTTCTAAAATGGGTTCACCAAAAACTACTGAACCTGTTAAAGTTCTAAGTGAGGACCAGACGTACATAAAGAAATTCAGATTATATGGCCTTAGAACAATTTTTAAATTTTCTAACCCTCCTCCCGAAACAAATGAAATTGATTGGCTAAGGCAAGGTTTTGCTCAAATTGTTAGTGATATGAAGAAACAGTCCCATGAAAATGATATGCTTGGTTTTACATTGCAGAGTCTAAATTTGAAATCAAAAGATCCGGGATATGTTGATTTTCGACCAGCTAAAGATGTAGATGCAGATGTTTTGTGGGGAGTTTTTGGAGGAATTATTCAAAGTAATTCTGAATCTATTAAATCAACTGATACTTTTAAAGTAGAATGTTCTCGAATTAATCTCCCTGTAGGGTCTGGGGTACGTAGGAGACCTGGGCTGTACAATAGTTTCAATGAAGAGTGCAAGGCAAGACGGGGAATTGTAGTTATTAATAATAAAGATAACCTGTGCCTACCCCGAGCTTTGGTAGTGGGTAAAGCCTACGCAGAAAAAGATCCTCAGACTTATGCTATTCGTACGGATAAAGGCAAAAAACAGACAATTAAGGCTCAAGAGTTAGTCGCGGAAGCACGAGTAGAAATGTCCGAGGATGGTGCAGGCATTCCGGAACTTGAGAAATTTCAAGAACATCTGAAGGATTTTAAAATTACCGTGTATAATTACAATTCTAAAGGACGGAATGTTTATTTCTCTGGGGACAATGAAGATGCTAAATTCAAAATTAACTTGCTTTTTCATAGAGGCCATTATAATGTTATTATCTCACTAACTGCTGCCTTTGCCTGCACCTATTTCTGTGAAGCGTGTCATATCCCCTATGACCATAAAGGGCATCACCGTTGCTCTAATATCTGTTCTGCTTGTCATTCCATCTCCCCACCCTGTAAGTTAGAGCATGGTGGCCTTACCTGCCGTCTTTGTAGCCGCCACTTTAAAAATGAGAGATGTTTAGTTGCACATAAAGGGGAAATATGTAAGTCGATTAAATTTTGCCGTGACTGTCAAAAAATGATTTTCTTGGATAAACGTAAATCAGTACATGTGTGCGGAGAGGTTTTTTGTAGCACGTGCGGGGAGTTTATGCCTGAAAACCATAAATGTTTCATGAAGGTGGACAGGAAAAAGCCAAATGAAAAGGATTATTTGTTTATTTTCTTTGATTTTGAAACCAGGCAAGATGAAAACCTTTCATCTGATCCAGAGAAAAAACTGCATCAAGTCAATCTGTGCGTATCCCAACAATACTGTTTCAAATGTATTAAGGGAAGTGAATGTGAAACTTGTTTTGAGAGGCAGAGAGTATTTGTTGAAGACCCAGTAAAACAGTTTATGGACTATGTAATGCAAGTAAGGAAAAAATTTAAACATGTTTGTGTGATTGCACACAACGGGCAGGGGTTTGACTTTCAGTTTATTTTAAAGTATACATTGGAAGAGACTAAATTCACACCTGAACTTATAATGAGAGGATCCAAGATTATTTTGATGAAGATGGATAACGTTAGATTTGTTGATTCTTTGAGCTATTTCCCCATGCCTCTAGCTGCACTCCCGAAAGCGTTTGACTTGCCTCCGGAGAAAAAGAAGGGCTATTTCCCGCACCTATTCAACACAGTTGCAAATCAAAATTATGTAGGTCCGATGCCCGCGAAAGAGTTTTATTGCCCTGAGTCAATGTTTGAGAAACCCCACAATGACTTTGAAAAATGGTATGACGAACAAGTAAATAGCGACTATGTGTTTGACTTTCAAAAAGAGATTTTGGAGTATTGCATTTCGGATGTAGAGATTTTGGCGCAGGCGTGTATTAAATTCAGAGCTTTGCTTCTTGAAGAATGTAATGTTGATCCGTTTCTTGAGGCCGTAACTATTGCTAGTGCGTGTAACTTGGCTTTTCGCCGTAATTTTCTAAGGTCCAGAACTATCGGTCTTATACCAAAGAATGGATATAGGCTAACAGATAATCAGTCAGCCGTGGCCCTACAGTGGTTATCTTGGGAAGAGGAGAAGCGCGGTGTTAGGATTGAGCATGCTGGAAAGGGGAGAGAAGTTAAAATTAATGGGGCGAAAGTAGATGGTTTTGATGGGAAAAATGTTTATGAATTCCACGGGTGTTACTGGCACGGATGCCCTAAATGTTTCCCTTACAAAAGAGAGGCTCCTCTGAAGGAGGATCCCTCTGATTCACTTCACTTGCGCTATCAGAGAACTCTGAAGAAAATTGAGAAACTTGGAAGTAATGTTATTGAAATGTGGGAGTGCGAGTTTAGGAAAATTAAAAAAGATGAAAACCTTAAACATTTGGAAAGTTTGCCGATATTGAACAGCCTTCCGCTTAATCCTAGAGATTCTTTCTTTGGAGGTAGGACCGGTAATGCAAAGACTTACCATAAATGCGTGGAGGGAGAGACTATACAGTATGTAGATGTTTGTTCTCTTTATCCGTATGTTAATAAATATTGCAATTACCCCGTAGGCCACCCTGAAATTTATGTAGGAGATAGGGAGTGCAGAGAGCGGGGACTTGGCGTAGAAGGTTTGCTCAAATGTAAAATTCTGCCACCTCGGGACCTATACCACCCGGTTCTTCCTGCGAAGATTAATAATAAATTAATGTTTGTCTTGTGTCAAACTTGTGGGGATATTTTGAACCAAGGAGAGTGTTGTCACAACAGTGACGAGAGGGCATTGGTAGGGACTTGGACAATGCAGGAGATTAGAAAGGCAGTAGAGAAGGGATATGTAATTCTGGACATGTATGAACTCTGGGAATATCAAGTAGCGACATATGAAAACGGGGGATTGTTTACTGATTTTATTAATAAATTTTTGAAAATGAAACAGGAGGCGTCAGGGTTTCCTATTTGGTGTATGACTGAGGAAGATAAAGAAAAATATATTGCAGACTATTTTGTACATGAGGGAATAAAATTGGAGAAAGACAAGATTGCCAAGAACGGGGGTTTAAGGTCTCTTGCAAAATTAATGTTGAATTCATTCTGGGGAAAATTCGGACAGAGAGAGGATATGACTAAGGCTTCAATTATAAGAAATCCGAAAGATTTCTTTCGATTGATGACACAACCGGGAACTACAGTAAAATCAGTTCAGATTATAAATGAAGAAGTTTTACTTGTTAATTGGCAAAATATTGAAGAAGCTACTGAATCTCTCCGGTCAGTAAATGTTGTGATCGCGGCTTATACTACTGCCCATGCCAGACTCAAATTATATGAACATCTTGAAAAGTTGGGAGGTCAAGTCCTATATTACGATACAGATAGTTGCATATATTACTTCCGGGGCAGTTTGTATAAAGTGCCTACAGGGGACTACCTTGGGGAAATGACCGATGAGTTAGTAGAGTACGGGCCCGGGTCCTACATAGTAGAGTTTGTATCTGGAGGGCCGAAAACCTATGCATACCTTGTCTGGTCAACCAACAAACAGAAACTAATTCCTGTATGTAAAGTAAAAGGCCTAACACTGAACCTCAAGACATCTAAATTGGTTAACTTTCAGACATTAAAAGAAATGGTTTTGAGTGAATCCGCTCAAGTATTACAAGTCGAAGAGAATAGAATTAGACGTACAAAGGATAAAAATATTGTAACAGTCACTGAAACCAAACAGTTTAAAATTACAGGCCCAAAAAGAAAACTAGATGATAACTATAATAACCTCCCGTATGGATTCTGTAAAATTCAAAGAATTGCTTGAGTTTCATTACACCATGGTCACCTAATAGACGGTGTTTTCATCTTATTACCATTATTTGCTCTCTAACTACCGTACTGGTTGGACGTGCTCTAGAGCTGCTCTCTCCAACTATGGCGGTTTTCCTTAAATTTTTGTTTAAAAGAAAACTAAATGAAAATACGAAATTTTGCATTATATCCTTTGAATATGAGTTTTCTCTTACAGGCCCAATAGAGACATGTGAATGGCCTCTAGCGTTTTCAAAGTACATAGTAGATACAATTTCAGATGGATGTTCTTCAAATACTCATGTTGGAATAACAATAACCCATGCTAATGGTTCAGGCAATATTCCGTTTATGCCTTTACATAATCTAACTCCACCGGTTTTTGACGATCACTTTGAAAAAATATTTTGTGATGTTGAAAAACTATCTGGGCCATTGAATGTGGAAGTATCACTGGTTACAATTCCAAGATGCTACATTCGATAGTTGTTTACAGACTTGTGACATACTGGTTGCTCACATCTGTTGTAATTGATGCTGAAAGTTACTGCATTCTTAAAAAGCTAAGGAGGTCAAACAGAGTAAACATTATAACTCTGATTTTTATCTTGACCCCTTATAAAAATATTAAAAATAAACAAAAAAATGTGTGAATGTGTGTGCGTGTGTAGGAAGTTAGTAAGGCAAAGTCTTGAAAACTTCCAGTCCGTGGAGAGGTCACCTGTCAAGGCTGGGTTAGCCCCTGGTAAGTCCTGACAGATGAGTGGGTTTGCCTAAAAACAGTAAAACATTGTGTTCCCCACGACCGCCACGGACTAAGGGCTTAGTAGATTGAGATGCCCTGACTCGAGGAGGGTTTGGGTTTCGCCTTCGAAAAGCCCGGTGTGAATGAAGGTCCCTGGCGTGGCTGAGGAAAAGGCCCGTAAACCTGTATGAATGGTGTAAAAATGTTAAAAAAGAAATAACGGGGGAGGCAACTAGTTTGGAAGGCCTCCACGGACCATGGCGGTGGTGGAGCCATGGTTTTTTAAATTCTCAAAGGGAGGGGACATTAATCTGTGCAGAGTATAAGCCAGTTATATTCTGGATGACTCTTGCATAGAATAATGTTTAACCTGGGTGTATAAAGCTCTCGGTGGTAAAAAATACCTCAGAGTTGTGTTCTCTCAAGGTATATTACTGTCGAGGGTGCTATACACGGGCGGTCTCAAACCCGCTCTATTATCTTACAGTACATTTAATACTTAAATTATACAGCGAGTGGATATTTGATTCACTTTACCCACTCCTTACAATATTTCTGTTAATTTTATGATACAGTAAAAAAGCAACCGGCGTTTTTAGAGGTAGAGATGCTGCAAATATATTGTATAAAGCAATTAGAGACCATGTTAGAGAAAAATATTGTAAAATATCCGTGGGGTAGGCCTACTGGGGAGGTGCCCACGTTAAAGATACACCAACGCGCCTACAACTGTACGGCCTGGCATAAATACATGCCTACCGTGGTGTGGAAAACAGTTGAAAACACAAGGGTAACGAATCGTTACCCTTCAAACCGCAAAGATAATAAGTATTATATGTCTACTTAATTTTATGAAAAAAACTACACTCACCCATATTGTACAGTAATAAGAGCAAAAATCAGTCATTTTCTCTATGAACCTGACTTACAGTGATTGAATTTTATGATTCAATATAAAAGTAATCCGTGTTTAGAGATAAATATGCTGTCAATATACTGTACGAAGAAATTAGAAACCATGTGGATGGCAATATTGAATGTAAAATTATAAATGTTTTTAGGGGAGGCGATCTGCCTCTACTGACATACATTGAAAACATAACATATACATTAATGAATCCAAAGCAATGATTAGAAGTTTAAATTCTTCAATTATAACACAGGGTAAACCTTGAAATATTAAGTCTGGTTTTACATGTGAAATCCGTGGGGTAGGCCTATCGGGGAGGTGTCCACGTTAAAGATACACCAACGCGCCTACAACTGTACGGCCTGGCATAAATACATGCCTACCGTGGTGTGGAAAACAGTTGAAAACACAAGGGTAACGAATCGTTACCCTTCAAACCGCAAAGATAATAAGTAATATATGCATATTTAACAGACGCAGCGTTTTTTAACATTGCATTTTTACTATAAATTAATTTTTTCATTTCTTTTAAAGATGCTGGCAGACTCCTTTACTATTTAATATTTATAAATGTACATTAAAATCACTTTTATTTGAAAAAAGCGACATTCACCCCATTCACTACAATAATTGGAGCAACAACCATGAGCCCTGTCCTCTCTGTACTTGACTTACACTTAGAACAGACGTCTGCTAGCTGTAATTCCTAACCTCAAAGATGTCAGTAATACATTCCTATGTATTGGATAACACCCCTGTATCCGTATTGTTCGGTGAATAAAATAACCCATGGCTTAAAGCAAAAGATATATGTCAGATACTAGGTTATGAAAATTCAAATAAAGCAATCATTGACCATGTCAGAGCAAAATACAAAGTACAATGCGTAAACTTCAAGGGTAACGAAACGTTACCCTTACACCCAGACACAGTTCTTATTAGTGAACCAGGTTTATATCAATTAATTATGAAATCCAAAATGAAAGTAGCTGAAAGATTCCAGGATTGGGTGTTTGAAGTAGTCCTACCTACAATTCGCAAGTATGGAGAGTATAAATTAAAGAGAGAAAACTTTGAATTGACACACACCTTGAATATAGCATTGGGAAACAACAGAAAGCTAATTAAAATGTTGACTGATTAAACTTCTAAAGTTTGCAGTTATGACAGAAGATGTGGGTTCGAAACTTGTATTCTGTGCCTGGAGAAGGACGCATACTACAAACAGTATGGCTTAATGGAATATAAATGTATCAGGTATGAAATAGTCACCATAAAAACAACACTAAGAGGACAAAAGGAGATGGTATGTGCCTTTTTGAGGTATCATCGAGTACCTAATGATGTAAATATTTTATTAATGAATCAGATTTATATGAATTTGTTATTAAACTAAAGTGAAACGTTTCCTTGAGTTCATATAGAGGTGGAAACAGATACGCCTTTCTCAACATCTTATATTGTAGAATTGCCTATATTTCATGCGAATTTTGCTATTTGAAAATATTATGCCATGGCTGTGAGTTGTTTTATGCAGATCCTCTGGTTCACGAGTTGTATGTTTTCACTGACTATTTTGTTATTGTGACCAGAAAATTTCAATTTGTACTGTAACCTCTATCATCGATGCCTAGCATTTTGAGGTTTAGCGACCAATTCCTTGTCGTGACTGTAAATTTGTAAAGTCTATGGTCATATGTACTTCTATGCCCCTTACTTCCTCTATATTTAATGCTTTTCAGCGGTCCTTACCTTACATTGACTGTGAAATTTTAATTTCTACGGTCATCTGTATCACTTACCCTCTATGTTTTGATTTTCAGCGGTAGTTTCTTCACATAACAGTAATATTTTTAAGTCTACGGTCATCTGTATATCCAATACCCCTATGATAGGTTTTCAGCGGTAGTGTCCTTACATGACAGCAAGATTTTAAAGTCTACGGTCATTTGTACCGCCAGTCCCCTTGATTTAATTTTCAGTGGTAATTTATTTAACTTGACTGTAAAGTAGTAATGCCTTCAGTTATCTATATTGCTAAGTCCCCTTGATTTATTTTTCAGCGGTAATTTTCTCACATAACAGTAAATTTGTAATGCCTTCGGTCATTGTATCACCAAGTCCCCTTAAATTTAGTTTTCAGCGGTAGTTTCCTTAAATAACAGTAATGGTTCACAGTATGTAGTCATCTGTATAACTAATACCCCTATGATAGGTTTTCAGCGGTAGTCTCCTAGTTTGACTGTAACAATATCCCAGACAGCACGTAAGCTTAAACTAAGCTTGGTTTTAGAATATTTTTAGCTTATTAGACCAAGCTTAGTTTTTGGAGTTCATTCCAAACTTAAAATAAACTTGGTGTAATGAAATTGTGTTACTACACTAACCCCAAGCTTGGTCGGAGCTCATTTTAAAATTGGTTTACCAAGTTTGTTTTTAGTCCATAAACTAAGCTCACAACAAGCTCACGAAAGTGAGTTTAAAATAAGCTGCGTGATGACGTCAACATTTATTCTGGTCTGCGCATGCGCTCTGTCCCGGGTCATTGTTTTCAAACCCCCTCCAACGGTCTTCTCTCCTACACAAAACGGCTCGCCACTTTAACGACGTCCGCCAAGCCATCTTGGAAAACCCGTTTGTTGATGTGCAAGATTTTGTTCGACCTACAAATAATTCCGCGTTTGCCTTTATAAGTTTGAATTATTATTTTAAAAGTTCTTGTTAAGGTAAGTTTCAAAAGTTTATTCATGTTAAAAGCCTCTATATTTCCAAATAAACTAAACAAATCCGTATGAACTTGACCAACATTTGCCATTTCCATGCAATTTTAGTTCACAATTCCGAAGAGATATTGCTGAAGATTTTTATTGTAAATATTAATCTAAAATATCGTAAATAGCCAATAATGTATTGTTTGCTTTCACAACTAACAACTTGCTTGTAGGATTTTTTCAGATCAATCAGTAAGGTTATGCTACTGTTATTAATTAATTCTGAAAACATCTCTACAATCTTATGCTGTAAGGTTTGATAACAATATATTATGTTGAAATGTTAAGGGTATTTTGTTAATACATAACGATTACCCTATACCTCATCATATACAAAATATATTAACTTTATAGTTCTTCTGCTCAACATCATACCCATTAAAATCATTAAATATTTTAATCATAATTTATAAATCGATATGTAAAATAAATTGTGAAGTAGTGGAGGTGGCAAGCGTTGGCCCAGTTGATTCACTTTTTTCATTTGTTACTTGAAAATATTGGATTCATTCATAAGCTATGAATAAACTTTTGAGACTCATCTTTAGAAGAATTTTAAAACAGTACAAATGAAATAGGCCTACATGTCTAATAATACATTTCCTTTAGTTTTGTACAAATATTCATCCCAATGGGTTTTTGACAAACTATATATATTATTCACTCAAGTTTGGAGCAACTATAAAATGAGCAAAAATAAACCTAAAACTAGTTCACCCACATATATTAAAACCAAGCCTAATGTGAGCCTAAACGAAGTTCACTCACCTAAGTTAAAACCAAGCCTGATGGGAGCTTAAAACAAGTTCCCACCAAACTTAATATGTGTTTAGTAACGCCCTGCTTTATGAAGCTTGGTTAGCCAAGTTTGGAACAAGTATAAAATGAGCTTAAAATGAGCCTAAAACCAGTTCACTCACCTAAGTTAAAACCAAGCCTAATGGGAGCTTAAAACAAGCTCCCACTAAACTTAATATGAGCATCTTTAATCAATGCAACTCTGTAGCAAGTTAAAAATGAGTTCAGGACAAGCTTAGAGTGGGTTTGGTTATTTGAGTTTGGTGGGAGTTTGGTGTTTAAACTTGGAATGAGCTTGGGAGTGGGAGCTTGGAACAAGCTCATGAACTGCCAACTTCGATCTTTAAAACAACTCCAAACTAAGCCTATAGACTTGGCTTCCCAAGCTTAAACCAAGCTTGGTAGCTTGGCTTGTTGGACTTGGAACAAGTTTGGAACAAGCTCCCTGTGCTGTTGGGGATATTGCCTTCGGTCACCTGTATAACTAAGCCCCCTATGTTTCTTTTTCAGCGGTAATTTCTTTTCTTGACTGTAATATTTTAAAGTCTACGGTCATATGTAACACCAATTCCTTAAGCTTGGCTTTCATCGGTCTTACCTTCCCTCAACCAGACTCTTGTAAGTTGTAAGTTATCTATAATACTAAGCCCCTTGATTTAATTTCCAGTTGTAATTTATTTACCTTGACCAACATCTTACGGTGATCTGTACCACTATCCCCCTTAAGTTTTTTTAGACAGCCTTCACCTTACATTGATTGTAATATTTTACGTAGCTAGGAATGTCTTTGCTGACAACAAAAATTTTATTTGTTGCAAGGGCTATTTCTCAATTGGATCGTATTTTTCATTTTTTTGGTAAAACTCGACTAAAAAAGTAAGTCAATTGAGTTTTGTTGAAGATGCTTATAACTGTAGAAGAGATTCGTATTTTTGAACATAATAATTTACAGCGAGATCGTTATTAGGTTCAAATAAGTCGCTTTAGATTAGGTAATTTACATTGAGATCGTTATTAGGTTAAAAGACGTTGCTTTAGGTTAGGTTATAATATAATTTGATTATGGTTATGGACACTTTATATTTTTATTTTTTATTTATGTTAATCAAATTATATTATAACCTAACCTAAAGCAACGTCTTTTAACCTAATAACGATCTCAATGTAAATTACCTAATCTAAAGCGACTTATTTGAACCTAATAACGATCTCGCTGTAAATTATTATGTTCAAAAATACGAATCTCTTCTACAGTTATAAGCATCTTCAACAAAACTCAATTGACTTACTTTTTTAGTCGAGTTTTACCAAAAAAATGAAAAATACGATCCAATTGAGAAATAGCCCTTGCAACAAATAAAATTTTTGTTGTCAGCAAAGACATTCCTAGCTACGTAAAATATTACAATCAATGTAAGGTGAAGGCTGTCTAAAAAAACTTAAGGGGGATAGTGGTACAGATCACCGTAAGATGTTGGTCAAGGTAAATAAATTACAACTGGAAATTAAATCAAGGGGCTTAGTATTATAGATAACTTACAACTTACAAGAGTCTGGTTGAGGGAAGGTAAGACCGATGAAAGCCAAGCTTAAGGAATTGGTGTTACATATGACCGTAGACTTTAAAATATTACAGTCAAGAAAAGAAATTACCGCTGAAAAAGAAACATAGGGGGCTTAGTTATACAGGTGACCGAAGGCAATATATTGTTACAGTCAAACTAGGAGACTACCGCTGAAAACCTATCATAGGGGTATTAGTTATACAGATGACTACATACTGTGAACCATTACTGTTATTTAAGGAAACTACCGCTGAAAACTAAATTTAAGGGGACTTGGTGATACAATGACCGAAGGCATTACAAATTTACTGTTATGTGAGAAAATTACCGCTGAAAAATAAATCAAGGGGACTTAGCAATATAGATAACTGAAGGCATTACTACTTTACAGTCAAGTTAAATAAATTACCACTGAAAATTAAATCAAGGGGACTGGCGGTACAAATGACCGTAGACTTTAAAATCTTGCTGTCATGTAAGGACACTACCGCTGAAAACCTATCATAGGGGTATTGGATATACAGATGACCGTAGACTTAAAAATATTACTGTTATGTGAAGAAACTACCGCTGAAAATCAAAACATAGAGGGTAAGTGATACAGATGACCGTAGAAATTAAAATTTCACAGTCAATGTAAGGTAAGGACCGCTGAAAAGCATTAAATATAGAGGAAGTAAGGGGCATAGAAGTACATATGACCATAGACTTTACAAATTTACAGTCACGACAAGGAATTGGTCGCTAAACCTCAAAATGCTAGGCATCGATGATAGAGGTTACAGTACAAATTGAAATTTTCTGGTCACAATAACAAAATAGTCAGTGAAAACATACAACTCGTGAACCAGAGGATCTGCATAAAACAACTCACAGCCATGGCATAATATTTTCAAATAGCAAAATTCGCATGAAATATAGGCAATTCTACAATATAAGATGTTGAGAAAGGCGTATCTGTTTCCACCTCTATATGAACTCAAGGAAACGTTTCACTTTAGTTTAATAACAAATTCATATAAATCTGATTCATTAATAAAATATTTACATCATTAGGTACTCGATGATACCTCAAAAAGGCACATACCATCTCCTTTTGTCCTCTTAGTGTTGTTTTTATGGTGACTATTTCATACCTGATACATTTATATTCCATTAAGCCATACTGTTTGTAGTATGCGTCCTTCTCCAGGCACAGAATACAAGTTTCGAACCCACATCTTCTGTCATAACTGCAAACTTTAGAAGTTTAATCAGTCAACATTTTAATTAGCTTTCTGTTGTTTCCCAATGCTATATTCAAGGTGTGTGTCAATTCAAAGTTTTCTCTCTTTAATTTATACTCTCCATACTTGCGAATTGTAGGTAGGACTACTTCAAACACCCAATCCTGGAATCTTTCAGCTACTTTCATTTTGGATTTCATAATTAATTGATATAAACCTGGTTCACTAATAAGAACTGTGTCTGGGTGTAAGGGTAACGTTTCGTTACCCTTGAAGTTTACGCATTGTACTTTGTATTTTGCTCTGACATGGTCAATGATTGCTTTATTTGAATTTTCATAACCTAGTATCTGACATATATCTTTTGCTTTAAGCCATGGGTTATTTTATTCACCGAACAATACGGATACAGGGGTGTTATCCAATACATAGGAATGTATTACTGACATCTTTGAGGTTAGGAATTACAGCTAGCAGACGTCTGTTCTAAGTGTAAGTCAAGTACAGAGAGGACAGGGCTCATGGTTGTTGCTCCAATTATTGTAGTGAATGGGGTGAATGTCGCTTTTTTCAAATAAAAGTGATTTTAATGTACATTTATAAATATTAAATAGTAAAGGAGTCTGCCAGCATCTTTAAAAGAAATGAAAAAATTAATTTATAGTAAAAATGCAATGTTAAAAAACGCTGCGTCTGTTAAATATGCATATATTACTTATTATCTTTGCGGTTTGAAGGGTAACGATTCGTTACCCTTGTGTTTTCAACTGTTTTCCACACCACGGTAGGCATGTATTTATGCCAGGCCGTACAGTTGTAGGCGCGTTGGTGTATCTTTAACGTGGACACCTCCCCGATAGGCCTACCCCACGGATTTCACATGTAAAACCAGACTTAATATTTCAAGGTTTACCCTGTGTTATAATTGAAGAATTTAAACTTCTAATCATTGCTTTGGATTCATTAATGTATATGTTATGTTTTCAATGTATGTCAGTAGAGGCAGATCGCCTCCCCTAAAAACATTTATAATTTTACATTCAATATTGCCATCCACATGGTTTCTAATTTCTTCGTACAGTATATTGACAGCATATTTATCTCTAAACACGGATTACTTTTATATTGAATCATAAAATTCAATCACTGTAAGTCAGGTTCATAGAGAAAATGACTGATTTTTGCTCTTATTACTGTACAATATGGGTGAGTGTAGTTTTTTTCATAAAATTAAGTAGACATATAATACTTATTATCTTTGCGGTTTGAAGGGTAACGATTCGTTACCCTTGTGTTTTCAACTGTTTTCCACACCACGGTAGGCATGTATTTATGCCAGGCCGTACAGTTGTAGGCGCGTTGGTGTATCTTTAACGTGGGCACCTCCCCAGTAGGCCTACCCCACGGATATTTTACAATATTTTTCTCTAACATGGTCTCTAATTGCTTTATACAATATATTTGCAGCATCTCTACCTCTAAAAACGCCGGTTGCTTTTTTACTGTATCATAAAATTAACAGAAATATTGTAAGGAGTGGGTAAAGTGAATCAAATATCCACTCGCTGTATAATTTAAGTATTAAATGTACTGTAAGATAATAGAGCGGGTTTGAGACCGCCCGTGTATAGCACCCTCGACAGTAATATACCTTGAGAGAACACAACTCTGAGGTATTTTTTACCACCGAGAGCTTTATACACCCAGGTTAAACATTATTCTATGCAAGAGTCATCCAGAATATAACTGGCTTATACTCTGCACAGATTAATGTCCCCTCCCTTTGAGAATTTAAAAAACCATGGCTCCACCACCGCCATGGTCCGTGGAGGCCTTCCAAACTAGTTGCCTCCCCCGTTATTTCTTTTTTAACATTTTTACACCATTCATACAGGTTTACGGGCCTTTTCCTCAGCCACGCCAGGGACCTTCATTCACACCGGGCTTTTCGAAGGCGAAACCCAAACCCTCCTCGAGTCAGGGCATCTCAATCTACTAAGCCCTTAGTCCGTGGCGGTCGTGGGGAACACAATGTTTTACTGTTTTTAGGCAAACCCACTCATCTGTCAGGACTTACCAGGGGCTAACCCAGCCTTGACAGGTGACCTCTCCACGGACTGGAAGTTTTCAAGACTTTGCCTTACTAACTTCCTACACACGCACACACATTCACACATTTTTTTGTTTATTTTTAATATTTTTATAAGGGGTCAAGATAAAAATCAGAGTTATAATGTTTACTCTGTTTGACCTCCTTAGCTTTTTAAGAATGCAGTAACTTTCAGCATCAATTACAACAGATGTGAGCAACCAGTATGTCACAAGTCTGTAAACAACTATCGAATGTAGCATCTTGGAATTGTAACCAGTGATACTTCCACATTCAATGGCCCAGATAGTTTTTCAACATCACAAAATATTTTTTCAAAGTGATCGTCAAAAACCGGTGGAGTTAGATTATGTAAAGGCATAAACGGAATATTGCCTGAACCATTAGCATGGGTTATTGTTATTCCCACATGAGTATTTGAAGAACATCCATCTGAAATTGTATCTACTATGTACTTTGAAAACGCTAGAGGCCATTCACATGTCTCTATTGGGCCTGTAAGAGAAAACTCATATTCAAAGGATATAATGCAAAATTTCGTATTTTCATTTAGTTTTCTTTTAAACAAAAATTTAAGGAAAACCGCCATAGTTGGAGAGAGCAGCTCTAGAGCACGTCCAACCAGTACGGTAGTTAGAGAGCAAATAATGGTAATAAGATGAAAACACCGTCTATTAGGTGACCATGGTGTAATGAAACTCAAGCAATTCTTTGAATTTTACAGAATCCATACGGGAGGGTATTATAGTTATCATCTAGTTTTCTTTTTGGGCCTGTAATTTTAAACTGTTTGGTTTCAGTGACTGTTACAATATTTTTATCCTTTGTACGTCTAATTCTATTCTCTTCGACTTGTAATACTTGAGCGGATTCACTCAAAACCATTTCTTTTAATGTCTGAAAGTTAACCAATTTAGATGTCTTGAGGTTCAGTGTTAGGCCTTTTACTTTACATACAGGAATTAGTTTCTGTTTGTTGGTTGACCAGACAAGGTATGCATAGGTTTTCGGCCCTCCAGATACAAACTCTACTATGTAGGACCCGGGCCCGTACTCTACTAACTCATCGGTCATTTCCCCAAGGTAGTCCCCTGTAGGCACTTTATACAAACTGCCCCGGAAGTAATATATGCAACTATCTGTATCGTAATATAGGACTTGACCTCCCAACTTTTCAAGATGTTCATATAATTTGAGTCTGGCATGGGCAGTAGTATAAGCCGCGATCACAACATTTACTGACCGGAGAGATTCAGTAGCTTCTTCAATATTTTGCCAATTAACAAGTAAAACTTCTTCATTTATAATCTGAACTGATTTTACTGTAGTTCCCGGTTGTGTCATCAATCGAAAGAAATCTTTCGGATTTCTTATAATTGAAGCCTTAGTCATATCCTCTCTCTGTCCGAATTTTCCCCAGAATGAATTCAACATTAATTTTGCAAGAGACCTTAAACCCCCGTTCTTGGCAATCTTGTCTTTCTCCAATTTTATTCCCTCATGTACAAAATAGTCTGCAATATATTTTTCTTTATCTTCCTCAGTCATACACCAAATAGGAAACCCTGACGCCTCCTGTTTCATTTTCAAAAATTTATTAATAAAATCAGTAAACAATCCCCCGTTTTCATATGTCGCTACTTGATATTCCCAGAGTTCATACATGTCCAGAATTACATATCCCTTCTCTACTGCCTTTCTAATCTCCTGCATTGTCCAAGTCCCTACCAATGCCCTCTCGTCACTGTTGTGACAACACTCTCCTTGGTTCAAAATATCCCCACAAGTTTGACACAAGACAAACATTAATTTATTATTAATCTTCGCAGGAAGAACCGGGTGGTATAGGTCCCGAGGTGGCAGAATTTTACATTTGAGCAAACCTTCTACGCCAAGTCCCCGCTCTCTGCACTCCCTATCTCCTACATAAATTTCAGGGTGGCCTACGGGGTAATTGCAATATTTATTAACATACGGATAAAGAGAACAAACATCTACATACTGTATAGTCTCTCCCTCCACGCATTTATGGTAAGTCTTTGCATTACCGGTCCTACCTCCAAAGAAAGAATCTCTAGGATTAAGCGGAAGGCTGTTCAATATCGGCAAACTTTCCAAATGTTTAAGGTTTTCATCTTTTTTAATTTTCCTAAACTCGCACTCCCACATTTCAATAACATTACTTCCAAGTTTCTCAATTTTCTTCAGAGTTCTCTGATAGCGCAAGTGAAGTGAATCAGAGGGATCCTCCTTCAGAGGAGCCTCTCTTTTGTAAGGGAAACATTTAGGGCATCCGTGCCAGTAACACCCGTGGAATTCATAAACATTTTTCCCATCAAAACCATCTACTTTCGCCCCATTAATTTTAACTTCTCTCCCCTTTCCAGCATGCTCAATCCTAACACCGCGCTTCTCCTCTTCCCAAGATAACCACTGTAGGGCCACGGCTGACTGATTATCTGTTAGCCTATATCCATTCTTTGGTATAAGACCGATAGTTCTGGACCTTAGAAAATTACGGCGAAAAGCCAAGTTACACGCACTAGCAATAGTTACGGCCTCAAGAAACGGATCAACATTACATTCTTCAAGAAGCAAAGCTCTGAATTTAATACACGCCTGCGCCAAAATCTCTACATCCGAAATGCAATACTCCAAAATCTCTTTTTGAAAGTCAAACACATAGTCGCTATTTACTTGTTCGTCATACCATTTTTCAAAGTCATTGTGGGGTTTCTCAAACATTGACTCAGGGCAATAAAACTCTTTCGCGGGCATCGGACCTACATAATTTTGATTTGCAACTGTGTTGAATAGGTGCGGGAAATAGCCCTTCTTTTTCTCCGGAGGCAAGTCAAACGCTTTCGGGAGTGCAGCTAGAGGCATGGGGAAATAGCTCAAAGAATCAACAAATCTAACGTTATCCATCTTCATCAAAATAATCTTGGATCCTCTCATTATAAGTTCAGGTGTGAATTTAGTCTCTTCCAATGTATACTTTAAAATAAACTGAAAGTCAAACCCCTGCCCGTTGTGTGCAATCACACAAACATGTTTAAATTTTTTCCTTACTTGCATTACATAGTCCATAAACTGTTTTACTGGGTCTTCAACAAATACTATCTGCCTCTCAAAACAAGTTTCACATTCACTTCCCTTAATACATTTGAAACAGTATTGTTGGGATACGCACAGATTGACTTGATGCAGTTTTTTCTCTGGATCAGATGAAAGGTTTTCATCTTGCCTGGTTTCAAAATCAAAGAAAATAAACAAATAATCCTTTTCATTTGGCTTTTTCCTGTCCACCTTCATGAAACATTTATGGTTTTCAGGCATAAACTCCCCGCACGTGCTACAAAAAACCTCTCCGCACACATGTACTGATTTACGTTTATCCAAGAAAATCATTTTTTGACAGTCACGGCAAAATTTAATCGACTTACATATTTCCCCTTTATGTGCAACTAAACATCTCTCATTTTTAAAGTGGCGGCTACAAAGACGGCAGGTAAGGCCACCATGCTCTAACTTACAGGGTGGGGAGATGGAATGACAAGCAGAACAGATATTAGAGCAACGGTGATGCCCTTTATGGTCATAGGGGATATGACACGCTTCACAGAAATAGGTGCAGGCAAAGGCAGCAGTTAGTGAGATAATAACATTATAATGGCCTCTATGAAAAAGCAAGTTAATTTTGAATTTAGCATCTTCATTGTCCCCAGAGAAATAAACATTCCGTCCTTTAGAATTGTAATTATACACGGTAATTTTAAAATCCTTCAGATGTTCTTGAAATTTCTCAAGTTCCGGAATGCCTGCACCATCCTCGGACATTTCTACTCGTGCTTCCGCGACTAACTCTTGAGCCTTAATTGTCTGTTTTTTGCCTTTATCCGTACGAATAGCATAAGTCTGAGGATCTTTTTCTGCGTAGGCTTTACCCACTACCAAAGCTCGGGGTAGGCACAGGTTATCTTTATTATTAATAACTACAATTCCCCGTCTTGCCTTGCACTCTTCATTGAAACTATTGTACAGCCCAGGTCTCCTACGTACCCCAGACCCTACAGGGAGATTAATTCGAGAACATTCTACTTTAAAAGTATCAGTTGATTTAATAGATTCAGAATTACTTTGAATAATTCCTCCAAAAACTCCCCACAAAACATCTGCATCTACATCTTTAGCTGGTCGAAAATCAACATATCCCGGATCTTTTGATTTCAAATTTAGACTCTGCAATGTAAAACCAAGCATATCATTTTCATGGGACTGTTTCTTCATATCACTAACAATTTGAGCAAAACCTTGCCTTAGCCAATCAATTTCATTTGTTTCGGGAGGAGGGTTAGAAAATTTAAAAATTGTTCTAAGGCCATATAATCTGAATTTCTTTATGTACGTCTGGTCCTCACTTAGAACTTTAACAGGTTCAGTAGTTTTTGGTGAACCCATTTTAGAAGACGATTCCATGGTCAAAATTAATTAAAAGTCAATGTATAAGACAAAAAAGTGAGGTTCCGAACAGTATGACAACTGAAATCAGACTAAGACATCACAAGTGTAAAGCTAGTTATATAATGAACAATTACTACATAAGTCAAAATAATACTAACCACAAATAAGTATCACAACATAAAACCGGAGCTAAGCAACGCAGATAGCAAGTACACAACACATGGGAGCTAGATAGGTCCGTTCGCTACGAGAGCCTGACGCAAAGAGAGCGAGAACAAGCAGCGATCGGTGGAGGTAGGTAAGCCCAGCCAATCAGAGCGCAGCGCACCCATTATCTACCAATGGCGCGCTTCCATATTCCGACCAATCACAGGACTAGAACTGGTCACGGTGAGACACGATTGTTTCATCACCAAGTCAAGGATGCTTGCTCAGCTATTATGAAATTACGGTCTACATCAACACTAAAATTAGTTCAGCTCCTAAGAATTAAAGACTTAATTTAAAATGCATAAGTAGGCTTTCAACAACACCAAATAATGAGAATTTTATAAGTAAAATACTATTAAGTGTTATTCACTCAACCATACACAACAGTATCTGATACATTATTAATCATTTTACTTTTTACTCTTCAAGCTAGTCTCATATTTTTTATTTAAAGTCAATATTTATAATGTCAAAATTTGTAAGCCATACCCAGAACTTTGAAACAAATAGTTTATCTAACAGAATATAACAGAGAGTTGACAGTGGAACTCCACATATTATCAGAAAGGATATAGGTCAGATGATAAAAATGCTTCAATTTCTAAGATTTAAAAACTAAACTATAAAAATAATGATAGACTTTTCATAACACAAAATAATAAAGTTAAGTGTAGATACAAACAAACATTTTGCTTTGTTTTTAGTATCATTTGTAGTAGTAGTTCTTTAACAGAACTCTGAAAAATTATGCATTTAAATAAACTTTATAAATTATTACTAATTTACCAGGTCAAACCCACCAAGAAGACAGGCCTAGTATCTAGTTAATTTTACATTAAATGCTCTATTACTCCAAGTCAATATAGTAATGTCCAATGTCAATATAATATAACTGACAATTCCTAGCCTTGAGACTGGGACACCGCAGATTATCAGAGCGGAAGTGGTCGGTTGATAATCTGTATGTAGACGTAGATGTTTCAGTTAATTCGCGCGCGCATAAAATAATCAAAGTAAGTTTACTAGTGCATAGGATATATTACCAAGTAAGTGATATTTCCCCAAATAATACAGTATAAAATTGTTGATTACTTTAAAATGTAATTCTTTACACAGCAAATTCTTTACACAGTAATTCTCCTCTCACCTTAAAATGTTAGTCACATCTCTTCCCAAGAAATGGTTCAGTATTATACAATACAAACATAATGTAATGTACTTCAGTATCAGAACAGCTTCCATCTGTTTTCAAAATTAGTCCCAAACTACTTTAAGACCTACTCTTCAGATTACCTACATCTTCACACGAAATTAATCTCTCTAAATAATTAGATAAAAAATATTTTACTAGAGTCTACTAAATCTGTTGCAAAATAAGTCAGACTATAACTAAAAAATCTACACTGCACAAACCTCCTTCATAAGGACTTTCCTGCAAAAATTATATAATTTAATTTTTAATATAAAATATTCAGAAATAAAATAGCAGAAACTCATAGTCAAAATATAAATTTATACTACCAGTGAGGAAAAGTACAACATTATCTTAAATTAATTACTAGGTAGATAGCGATCATCAATAATCCAAATATAAACTGTACAACAGCCTATTATTGCTAAATTAAGTAGAAAATAATATTTAAAATGCAAGTAAAATGGAAAGTAACACCTTTCTTCTTATATAACTCTCTAAGCAATAAATAAAAGTATTTTAATTAGGAAAGAAAAATATACCATTAATTACCGCCAGAAAACAGATACCAATATTTCTATTTCACAGGGACTACAGTGTTTAAACCAGTATAGTACAACATTAATAATTTAGGTACATTAATGTAGAGGACACAGCAGATACCTTGGAGTGTTGTAAAAAGAGTAAAAACATTTCATAGGGAACAAAAGTAGCAGGTCTGTGTATCTCAGAGTACAAACCTCTACAGCATATAGGGACTAGAAATAAATACCATTAAAGTAATGGGTCTTGTAATTCAATATAAATACCACATTACAGCATTATACATCATTGAAAAATAAATAGCCATATATAATACAAGTTGCTCCAATAATTCACATTAAAATAAATAAGAAAATATAAAGAGAAGAATGCAGTTAGTTACAGAAGCAATGCCACGCGCCGCCGCCGCCACAGACCGCAGATACCGCGTTATCAGACACATTTCCGCCACCTTCCTCCAAATACCTTGGTAGCTCACAGGTAGAGCATCGGCGTCATACGCCAGCGGGTTGGGTTCGAAACCTGTCCTCGCCAAGTGTAAATTTTATTCATAAAAACATAATTAATGCTACACTATAAGGCTTGTTAGGTTAGAAATAGACACTATAGTCCTTGTTGGGTTAGAAACAGCCTCTAGGGTGAGGTTGTAAGTGCATGGTACCTTAAATTTATTTAGCGACACTAGCGCCCTCTACAGGTAACCCCCAGAACTGAATCGCCGCCCTTACTACTAAGGGAACCCCCTCCCCTCTCCACATCACCCACTATAGATCTAGCGTTTTCACTCACTCACGCTCTCCCTCATTATTATTTGCAAAAATATGTAATACGGATAATTTACAAAAAAACTAATCTTAATTTAATAGATGAATAAAAATCAAATATGGCTAAATCAAAGACAGCACAGATTGAACTGATTAAAGAAAAAATTGTCCCTGGAGTCAGCAGACATAGGCGTAAGCCTATGCGTCTGATGTGTTGCTTGAAAATAATATTTTTTACATTGAATTTTAATTTTTTACTGAAAAATAAACGAATAATAATAAAATAAAGGGGTTAGGCTCTATTTAATGTCTCACGAATTAATGACCGTAACAGAGTGCGAGCAAACCTAATAATAATACTTTTTAAAGGGAATGAAGAATCATCTAGGAACGAGTTTGAGATGGATGGATGGGGTAGTCAGTGGCAGGAGAGCATGTCAGGTCAGAAGGTCTAGCCGTCGATAGTGATTCGCCCACACCTAATCTGAGTAAAAAATATTCAATACGAAGTTTGAAAATATTTAGGGAAGGTGAGTCAAAAAGGTTAAGGTCACTGGAATACTTACAAATGTTGCGATATACAATATAAGAAAATTAATAAGAATTAGTAGTGTAAAAGGTTTTATTTAAAGATATTGAAGCTATCCCAACTCTTGAAGCGTATCTTGTATTGTGATTATGAGAAATTTCCTGAAACATGGTATTCCAATTAAAAATATATTTACTAAATTTTGTTATAAAAACTTTGCGGTCAGTAAAAACAGATTGATTTTACAAAAAGAGCGTCAATAGTCAATAGTTCTTTATTTACATGTAAGATTTGTTTACATAAACAATGAAATAAATATAATGTATCGTCATAGTACTAAATAAGAACAAAATGAATATAAAATGAATGGTTCAAACTAAATAATCATTTGAAGAGAAAAACTAAATCAATACTTTTGACAATAAAACAAGGCACTATCTTTGTACTGTTTGAAGTCTCGAAACAAGTCTTACGGGAGGAATTCTGAAACAGAATAAAAAGCTTTAGATAAGAGATAACTTTTTAAATGCTTTTTAAATGATGGAAAATTGCTCTGGGACCTCAAGTGAGCTGGTAAATTGTTGAAGAATTGGATTCCCTTATAGAATGGGCTTCTTTCGAACGCAGTGGTCCTATGAAGAGGGAAGGATAGAAGATCTCCGTTCCTGGTTTCATGGTTGTGAAAGTGCCCTAGTTTTGTATACTGGTGTTTGTTCTTAAAAGTTATAAGAAGAACTTCCTGAATATAAATGCAATGTACTGTCATTAAGTCGTTGCACTTGAAAATTTCTCTACAAGGGTGACGGGGGCATAAGTCGAAAATTAGCCTTACTACCTTTTTTTGGGCCTTTAGAATTTTTTCCAAATCTGAAGATCCTCTCCAGACTGCAATACCGTAGCGAAAGATGCTTTCACAATACCCACGTTATACATCAATGAGTACCTCCCTGCTGCAAGTTGATTTGAGGACTCGTATTGCAAACATAGAAGAACTGAGTCTTTTTTGAAGATTTTGGATGTGCATACTCCATTTTACAGAGTTGTCAATTGTAACACCTAAAAACTTTGAATAAGTAGCTTTTTGAAGATTTGAGGAAAAGATGTTTACTAAATCATTTTCATTATTTCTATTGGAGAGTCTGAACTGAAGGTACTGAGTTTTTTGCATGTTAAGAAGAAGGCCGTTGTGTATAAACCACTGATTTAGTTTTGACATTACTGTTGTACTGATGTTGTGCAACTCATTTGAATCTCGGGCCTTCAAAATGATGGATACATCATCCGCGAACATAGTGATGCGGCATTTTTCATCCTTGACGTGCAAATCATTGATGTATATTAGAAACAAGACCGGAGAGAGGACACAGCCCTGAGGGACGCCTCGCATTTGAAGTGGTTTGTATGAAGATGAATACTGTCCATTTAAACTATTTATAGAAACTTTTTGAAATCTGTTTGACAGGAAAGAAGAAACCCAGTCCAAAGCTTTTCCTCTTATCCCATAGTGAGACAGTTTTTTGAACAGTATTTGATGGTCAACACAGTCGAATGCCTTGGACAAGTCACAGAAGACACCTAACGTCTTCTGCGACTCATCCAAGGATAGAAGAATTTGATTTGTGAACTCGTACCGAAACCGTCGACCTCCCAGACTGGAAACCAAATTGATGTTTGTTGAAAATATTAAACTTTGCAAGATGGTACGAAAGCCGGGATAAAACAATTTTCTCATACACTTTAGATATTGTGGATACCAGAGCTACAGGTCGGTAGTTTGATATTGAAGAAAGGTCTCCTTTTTTGTGCAAAGGATTGATGATGGCATATTTGAGTTTTTCTGGGAACTTTCCTTGTTCTAATGATTGGTTGATTAAAATGGATAGCGGATAGGCCAATTCCTCACTACAAAATTTTAAAAGATCCGTCAGTCGGGTAACGTCTTCTCTTCCCAAAAGCGACTTTCAAAATTAATTTTTGGGTCATGTTTAAAGGCTCAAGCAAGCTTCTAAACTGCCCCACCACTCCGGGTGTTTTAAACTGTCTAACTATTTATTAACATATTATTGTAATATTTTAATTTGATTTGGTAGGACTAAAATAGAATTTACAAATTGTTATGTTTTTCGTTGCACGGGCCGAAATGAGTTTTGCCGCGGCCTCGAGATCGTGTTTCAAAGACATTTTTCACTACACCACACTATACAATTTGTTTAAACAAATTAAAAATATTTTTATTTGCCAATAACAAACCATACATAAACTTCATGTCTCTTTTAGCTTTTTACCTCCTCTATACCGCTATCACAATTAATTACTCCTCTTAATAAAGAAGGCTTGGGTGGCAAAGAAGGGATGAAAACGGCATCTTCTATGTAGCCAAACAGTAAAACAAACCCAGCACACATGGAATGGTGTCATCAGATCCAAGGTTGAGGCACATTGTAGGTATTCAATCTCAAATGTAAACCTTTTCCTAAATACACTTCAAACACGAATTCTTTGAAATTCTCTAATAAAACTCGAAAAAATCTTCAACCTAATTTAGAAATTTATTCAGAGCGAATAGATCAAATTTCTCATGGGAAAAATTTAAGGGCTTCATGTAGATAAACATTTAGAAGTTTAACACCAACAGTGTTGTTTTTATACAAGGCCATGTTTCTGTCTATTTTTCTCAAAAATTATTTGTTTGAACCTCAAAAAGCCCACTGTTGGTTTAAAACAACACTGATTTAGTTCAGAAAATCGCCATTAGATGGGAGTTTAGACCAGTTGTCAAAGCAACTGAACATTTTCTTCAGAGCCACTTAAACGTTTGGAGTTTAGAAGTTAAGTTGTGTACTTTCAAGTGATCTTTTATTATATTTCTAATTAGTTTGTAATATAGGAAAAATATCTCATCAATCCCCAGTTATTCTAGTTTATGTGTATAATAAGTTTTAGAAATTCAAGTAAATATTTACCATAGTTATTTGAGAAAATTGCCGTGTTGTTTACAACCTACAATGGGCGGATGTGACATCAAATTTCACTAGTAAATTCAGATTCCCCATACAACCCCACTAATTCTAAATTCATTTGCAGCAAATATTTTGTGTTGATTATATGTCTTTTGGCCATTTTGTATAGGTCATGATCCAAACTTCACAATGGAGCCAGAATATTTGGAAGAAAAAGATATAGAAAGATTTTTATTAATTCCTGCTGACAACGTGTCGGAGGTGGGAGACATTGGGGACATTGGGAACTTCGATAAGTCTCAAAATGATAAGGAACTGATGGAAGCCTTTGAAACCTACAAAGGTTTATATTCACAAGACGTATTAATAACTATATACGTATAATAACAAAACGTAACAAAAGATAGATACATTTTTATTTCAATTTTATCAAATTGTGATGTTTTTCTTTTGTTATAAGTACTATTTTATTTTATTTTTACCAAGTTGTGATGTTTATATTTTGTTATAAGTACTTTTTTATTCGATGTTTACCAAGTTGTGATGTTTTTCTATTGTGATAGATAAATGTCTATACGATTTTGACAAAGTTGTGCATTATTTCAACTTTAGTTCAAAAACAGCCTTCTAGTTATTTGATACCTTACTAAAATTGCCAATTTGGTACATTAAATCCACAAAAACCCACTGTTGCTTTTAAACAACAAAGGATTTTTTGAGATTTTTCTTATGTTTTGCCCTATGTAAACACAAGTGCACCTTGTTGTTTTTAAATAACATTTTTTTTATTTTTTTAACCTGCGAGGGAAGATAAAAAACAGTGTTTATGTGTTATTTAGACCCTAAATAAAAGAAAAATGAGAAAGAAAATTTTTTTCTCATGCATCATAATTCGTGTTTCAAATTCTCGCCAAGGGTTAATTGGTACACCTATAATCCTAACGGCATAGGAGATAATGGCGGTTGAAATATAGTTTTTTTCTCATAAGAATAACATGGGACAAATTTTCACATCCATTATCCCTGAAATTTTCCGTCAAACAAACATGTCCAAGCATCAAAATATCTTAAACTTTCCTTTTGAATACATTTCCATTATAAATTATTTGTTTTGTCATAATTTATTTTCTATGTAGCGGACGATATGGGGGAGATATTGTTGAAAATATATGGAGAAGTAAAATCATTTGCGTGATATAATCTGCATTTTATGATGGAATATTATTTTTAATGAGGCTCTAAGATTTTTTTGAGGCTTAGACATTTTGTAAAGACAAAAAAATTCAGTGATGATAAATGTGAAATTTTTCTAATGTTATTCTTAGGGGGTAAATCTTAACTTAAACCGCCATTATCTCCTCAATAGTTAGGATTAGGGGTACAAAATAAAGTGTAAAGCTGTCTTAGGGGATGAACACACAGAACGCGGCGCGGCGCGGCGCGTCTTCACTTGGACCAGTTGAGTTTGATTTTTTTGGAGCGTCAACACACGTTTTCGCGCTTCTTCCCTGCAAATATGATGGATGGTGAGTGTTTAACGAACTGTTTTGTAGGCCTGCACTGTGGCAAGCGAAGCATAAACATTACAAGAACAGGGGAATTGTGGACAATCTGTGGAATGAGGTGACAATGGTAGAATATATTGCTTAAATCTATACCGTACTTATTTAATACACTGAGGTTTATTTTGTAATTGGAACTTCTTTTACAGTTTTCACTTACTTTAAAGTTTCTAGTGTCGTTGGACAGACTTGGTGTGTATGTGTAGTTGTTTGGTAGTCCGGATTCGGGATTGTTTAACGACGATCGCAGTATTTGACATTATAAAACCTACACTTATTTAATACACTAAGGGTTTTTGTGTGGAGAACTCCTCCTACAATTTACAACCAAAATTAAAGTTTTTTGTGACGTC
Source organism: Neoaliturus tenellus (assembly GCA_030545055.2). NCBI lineage: Eukaryota > Metazoa > Arthropoda > Insecta > Hemiptera > Cicadellidae > Neoaliturus > Neoaliturus tenellus. The sequence continues at coordinate 103,169,636 of CM061535.1, forward strand.
GGATACGGTTTGATCTGTATTTGTTTCCGCCAAAAACGAACGTGTGATACTTTAAATAAGTGTTTTCCAAACGCAGCAAACATCGAACCAATTTGCTCAACGCCATATCGGACACTGATTACTGAAGTGAAAAGAATAAAAGACGCTCCGTGCCGCGCCGCGTTCTGTGTGTTCAAGTCGACGCTTGATGACGCGCCGCGCCGCGCCGCGTTCTGTGTGTTCATACCCTTAGAGTTACGTGTAAATTCAAAAAATATCATGAAAGTGGGGAGTTTGTATTTAAAATTTGTAAACTACGGTATGGATAGGTTACTTCCGGTACACCCTGTACAGTGAAATTAGTGTTAATCGATAGAGCGTAATCGGTTTATCTACAATAGTATACAATTGGTTTTTGTTAAAAGTTAATTCTGTAAATTTAAAGGGGTTCAAGGGTGGTCTGGTACACCCGGTATAGGCTGACGCTATAATTAATGTACAAACGTGCATGTATTGTAAAATAAGGATTATTTTATCTTATCTGTCACATGACTTGTCCAATGAGGGGGCGCAGCTCACACGGCAAACCAAATACAAATCCACTTCCCTCAAAGAAAGAGAGAAGGCATAAACCATTTCGTTCAGTATGTACCCTACAGGAAAATGTGCTGATGTGTGTTCTATGTCATCTATGAACCCCCAAACTCCCTTGAATTATCCAATGGGGAACATGCAAAAAATTATGGGATAGCCCAAGTACAGTCAGAAGTAAATCTTAGGCCTACTTCGGATAATAATTCGTTTATAATAATCAAATTTAAGGTCTTAACTGGTAGAATTAAATGTCCCAAACCCCATATAAAAGTGGTGCCTGAGTCGAAAATGGCCGTTTGTTTTGTAAATGTAAAATTGTCATGTAACTGTAATTACCGGGGAACAAAGAATTTGTAAGGACACAAGTGAAATACCCCATTGCAGTAGACCTCCGTACTGAGCGAATTTTCTATTGAATGTGGTTTTTTTATTTTCACCTTAACCAGCCTGGGAATGAGTTCTTTTAAAAGATTTCAGTCACCATTGAATAACTTGTAAAATGAAGAATACATAGTATATATATAAATAAATTTTTAAAACTTGTTTATTGTTCAAAACAAAAAAATATCATGGTCCCGGGCAAATTCTATCATGACTACAACCGTAATAGATTAAAACCGATATGGAAACACACCAAAAATCAAATAACGAAACCAAAATGTAATAATTTGTATAGGACTAACCAAGGTAAACAAGTAAACTATGAAAAAAAGGAATGCAATAATAATCACCATCAAATTTGTAGGAATGTATTTATTCAATATCAGTACTATACCCTTTTCTCGTAAATACTGTACAGGTCCTTGAAGGGTACAAATAAACTGCCGATTATGTATTGTCGTTATAATTTGTTTGTACAAAGGCTGTAGTTGGTTAGATGGTGGAGGTGTGGGGGCGGAGTTAAGCCTTGTCGGCCTTGGGGGCGGGGGAGGTCTCGGGCGCCGCCGTGGGGATCTCGGGGTACTCTAGCTTCACACCGGGCTCGCACTCGAAAATCGGACAGCATGATGGGAAGGGGGCGGTCTTGTTGGTCTTGTCACTCAGCTTGCACTGCAACACAAAACACAATAAAATATCATAACAGAAAAAAGTATAAAAATCAAAAAGGGAACCCATTTGATCGACATGACACTTGATCGCCGGACCTTTTGATTGACTTTATAAACTATCACACAAGCCACTTGATAGACCACGACAGTTAATTGATAATTTAATAAACGTTTAAAAATAAACATTAATGGGCAATATCACTAATAATTATTCATAGATTTTAAATGTCGATAAAGTGTCACGTCTCATAGGCTATGTCAAACAAAAGAATAAATCAATACAACTTTGTTTAATGTAGTAGCCTATTTAGTTAACAATTAATGCCGTGTTTGATTGTGATTGACCCATGTCGGAAAATAACATGTGAGTTAATAAAATGCAAAATAGTATACATTTAAAATTAAACAAAATATATAACTGCCTTTAATCATAACGAAACTGCATTGAATTCTTAAACTTTAATGCATTATATTGTACTGTTCATGAAAAAAACTAACATCTTGTTTTACTCGCTAAATAAAGCCTGGCTTTGTGACAAGTGCAACAATGTGTCATGCCGTCCACTTTACTACACATTCCCTTATTGTAGATGAATTTTAACCGGTTTATTGGAGAGATAGAAGGTCCTTCATAGATTAAATCTTTGTATAAAATGGAAACATTTTTTGTAATGCTAGTTTGGAAAAAAAGTTTAACCTTTGTAGAAAATGACGGGAAATGAAATAATGCATGAAACATTATAAATTAATATGAAGGGCATTTTTATAAGATTTGTTATGCCCTGAATTTTAGGAATTCGTTTTCCCCTACCTAATTTTTATACAAACTTTACTTAGAAAAAAATAAGTAGGGTGGTCAATTTTAATTGTTTTATCAGATGTAGGTATAATTACAAAAAGGAGGAGTTATAACCCAAAACGTAGTGTATTAAGACTTCCAGGAATTTAATTATTTTCGTGAGGTATAAAAAAATGATGATGATGATGAATAATAATAGAACAGTAATAAAATATTACCCACTAGCAGTATACTTGGATACTCGGAACATTTTAAATAGAAATTTGCCGTTCCATGCAATTGTTACGCAGTGGTTTTTGAGGGCCAAATCGTTTGTCGTATGCGTTTAGTTAAAATTTATTGCATACTTAAAACCAGATCGAGGTATTAATTATACTCATAATACCTTTTTCATATGAAGAGGTTCCTCCACAATGAGAAGTTTGCTCCACATCAATGAGGAGGTTCCTCCACATCAATGAGGAGGTTCCTCCACATCAATGAGGAGGTTCCTCCACATCAATGAGGAGGTTCCTCCACATCAATGAGGAGGTTCCTTCACATCAGTGAGGAGGATCCTCAACATGAATGTGGAGGTTCCTCCACATCAATGAGGAGGTTCCTCCACATCAATGAGGAGTTTGCTCCACATCAATGAGGAGGTTCCTCCACATCAATGAGGAGGTTCCTCCACATCAATGAGGAGGTTCCTCCACATCAATGAGGAGGTTCCTCCACATCAATGAGGAGGTTCCTCCACATCAATGAGGAGGTTCCTCCACATCAATGAGGAGTTTGCTCCACATCAATGAGGAGGTTCCTCCACATCAATGAGGAGGTTCCTCCACATCAATGAGGAGGTTCCTCCACATCAATGAGGAGGTTCCTCCACATCAATGAGGAGGTTCCTCCACATCAATGAGGAGGTTCCTCCACATCAATGAGGAGGTTCCTCCACATCAATGAGGAGGTTCCTCCACATCAATGAGGAGGTTCCTCCACATCAATGAGGAGGTTCCTCCACATCAATGAGGAGGTTCCTCCACATCAATGAGGAGGTTCCTCCACATCAATGAGGAGTTTGCTCCACATCAATGAGGAGGTTCCTCCACATCAATGAGGAGGTTCCTCCACATCAATGAGGAGGTTCCTCCACATCAATGAGGAGGTTCCTCCACATCAATGAGGAGGTTCCTCCACATCAATGAGGAGGTTCCTCCACATCAATGAGGAGTTTGCTCCACATCAATGAGGAGGTTCCTCCACATCAATGAGGAGGTTCCTCCACATCAATGAGGAGGTTCCTCCACATCAATGAGGAGGTTCCTCCACATCAATGAGGAGGTTCCTCCACATCAATGAGGAGTTTGCTCCACATCAATGAGGAGGTTCCTCCACATCAATGAGGAGGTTCCTCCACATCAATGAGGAGGTTCCTCCACATCAATGAGGAGGTTCCTCCACATCAATGAGGAGGTTCCTCCACATCAATGAGGAGTTTGCTCCACATCAATGAGGAGGTTCCTCCACATCAATGAGGAGGTTCCTCCACATCAATGAGGAGTTTGCTCCACATCAATGAGGAGGTTCCTCCACATCAATGAGGAGGTTCCTCCACATCAATGAGGAGGTTCCTCCACATCAATGAGGAGGTTCCTCCACATCAATGAGGAGGTTCCTCCACATCAATGAGGAGGTTCCTTCACATCAGTGAGGAGGATCCTCAACATGAATGTGGAGGTTCCTCCACATCAATGAGGAGGTTCCTCCACATCAATGAGAAGGTTCCTCCACATCAATGAGGAGGTTCCTCCACATCAATGAGGAGGTTCCTCCACATCAATGAGGAGGTTCCTCCACATCAATGAGGAGGTTCCTCCACATCAATGAGGAGGTTCCTCCACATCAATGAGGAGGTTCCTCCACATCAATGAGGAGGTTCCTTCACATCAGTGAGGAGGATCCTCAACATGAATGTGGAGGTTCCTCCACATCAATGAGGAGGTTCCTCCACATCAATGAGAAGGTTCCTCCACATCAATGAGGAGGTTCCTCCACATCAATGAGGAGGTTCCTTCACATCAGTGAGGAGGATCCTCAACATGAATGTGGAGGTTCCTCCACATCAATGAGGAGGTTCCTCCACATAAATGAGGAGGTTCCTCCACATCAATGAGGAGGTTCCTCCACATCAATGAGGAGGATCCTTCACAATCCTCTTCATGGACGTTGTTTGACATTACCGTGGTTAAGGCCTTCTGGTTCTATAAAGACAACGCTATTCCATAGTCTTCCTTAGCGATAGTACCGTACATAAACTTTGATTGATATGCCATACTAATAAATGAAGAATTGTCAGCAAGTTTCGGATTTTCTCTTCGATCACACTAACAAATTTAAAAATTTCCGTTTTGATAAAAATGGTCCAATAGAAAAATCTATGGGAAAAATGTGAGAAAACTTGTAGTGTACCCGTATAAAACCAAGTTTTCCGTTCCGTAGTGCAATCATACTGATGGTATCGAAATACAGAACGACCCGCAAACAAAATTGATGAAAATTGACTTTATATTTTACTCTTTAAAACATAATTAAAATCACTTATTTAGTTCAAAACTTAAGAAAAACTAGAGAAAAATACAAATCTTTCGTAAACGGGAGAGTGTTCAATTTGATTTGAGATACATTAAATACCAATGTTCATAATTCTACGCAATACCATTACTTATTGCCATTCAATTTTATTACTCTTCCATAATTTTTATTTAAAGATCTATGTTTGAAACACGGGGTCGAGTTGGTAAACAATGTACGTAAAATCAGCTGTATACACAGCAGCCTAAAAAAACACAAAGACAAATTAACAAATTAAACATATGTTTCAACTAATACCCTGGGAATAATACAACCAGTAGGACTGGGTCCAGCTTAATCATGACTGGAAAGTTGACGATAGGTGGGAAAAGAGCACGGTATCGGTGGAAAAAGAGCACGGTTTCGGTGGGATAACATCACGATATCGGTGGGATAACATCACGATATCGGTGGGATAAGATCACAGTATCGGTGGGATAAGAGCACGATATCGGTAGGAAAGAGCACAGTATCGGTGGGATAAGATCACGGTATCGGTGGGATAAGAGCACGGTCTCGGTGGGGTAAGAGCACGGTATCGGTAGGAAAGAGCACGGTATCGGTGGGATAACATCACGATATCGGTGGGATAAGATCACGGTATCGGTGTGAGCGGAGTAGGAGGCAATGTTCCAATGTTCATTGCGAGTTTCCCAACAATTTTTACGCTTGGAATTTCATACGGTATCAATAATTTCTTCTTTTGGTTATTGATTTCATCTTTGTCTCCGAAGCTAATGCTTACTTAGGCTACTATAATAACCATATCCAGATTTCGAATCACATTGGAAACGTCGTATACCATGTTTCCTATACGGTATTTTTTATAAATTTGACTTTGTATCCACACACGCTACATCATATTCTTATTTTATTTCTTATAAAAAAATTGTTAAAGAGTAACAATTTTATTTCTATAAAATATTCAACCGTCCTTGATCTTATTTTCTTCGTTACTTCGGTTTATTTTGTTAAATGGTTATGGAAGAAACCCTGTTACGTGTAAAAGAATAAAAAAATATTTTTATACAATCAATAATTACCTGCAGATCTGCTAGAACACAAAACGAACTTTTATTGCAGAAACGACAATTAGCCATAGTGCACTAATTGGAATAAGAACAGCAAAACAATATCGCTTGTTAATTGTTAATCGTATCAGTAATTTATTGGCATAGGTACTGTAGGTACTGTAAGTGTAAGGCTATTAAAACTATTACTTTATCAGCTATTTCATTTTTATGGTTGGTTACAGCGTAGTTTATAGTACAGTTTTAATGCAGCGTATTTTGTAAGGTAACATAAATGTCGCTATTATGTACATGTACGTTAGATAAACGATTTTAATGCCTGGCGAATGAGTTGAGAACAACAGGTTTATAACTTTATAAGTTGCTTAAGTAAAAAGATTTCATGTCTTCTGGAAATGGTTGAAAAATGCTTAACGGTTAAAAAGCTGATGCAACCTTTGAAATGAAATACGATATATAGAGGGAGAGAGTTGCTCTTCAGAGTTCCGGGTGTATTTTAAAATGTTGATTTTTATCTACCGGGTGTTTCTTAAGTCAGTTCACCCAGTATAAGTGTAGGCTATAGAAGTGTGTAAGTGAGTAAGTGTTAGAAGCAAATAATAATTCAATTTTATTTATATTATAATTCAATCTAAACTGCATTTACGTCACACATAGGTTGTAAACTTAATAGTAGTTTTCGTTACTACTCTCGAAGGTGACTTATTGCGGGGAGAGATTGCATTTACGCGCGAGGCGAAGCCAAGCGTGGAAAAGGCTATCGAGCCCCGCAATGGCACTTTTGATATGAGTATTGAACATTATTTTTCATTACAATATCGAAAAACTTGTAAACAACACGAATATTTTTTATTAAACTTAGTATCAAGGAAATAACAGAACTCACATCGCAGAGTTTCCGTATTTATGTCAAGGTACATATATACGTACGGATACTCAGCGTTATGCAACAGCTAATCGGTCTGCACAGCAAAATCCCATAACGGTTACTTTCCGTGCTCCACAAATGCACAGAAAGTTAACGTTAATAATTTTGCCTAGCAGTAGCGGGAATAACATATTTTCTTGGCTCATTTTACGTTTAGAAAGTGTACTTTCGTGTGTAGAGTAAGGAAAAAGAATTTTTCAAAATGCTTTTCACTAACTTCAAAGCATTTTTCACAGTTTTTTTAACACTTGTAACAATCGGTTTGCCTGTAATCGTTTTTAATCAATTTTTTATCGTTGTTTAAGATAAACTGACTTTGGAAACACCCGGTACTTCACGAACAAAATAAAATTATGAAATTTTTTCTATATGCTTATTTAATAAATACTCTGCTTCCAACACCATTCATGATTTAAATTATTTGTTCTCAAAAGCTACAAATTAGGTAAAATATTTTCAAGCTCATATCCACAGGAATAACGTGCTTCAAAATTCAATAATTCATATATCAACAGAATAGTTCGTCATTTCATTATCATATAGTATAAGGGGATTATTTAAAATTAAGTAATGTCAAAATGTTTATGGAATAGCTAGCTACAAAATTCGACCCTATACTCTCTTCCAAATATTATGATGCCATTGATGCCCAGCACTATTTGAACATATGACAAATTTCAGTGTTCCTAAGGTGCGATTGCATTACTTTTCTTAATTTTGCTTCATTATTTTGGGCCCTGAATCCTTGGTTTATGAGATCGATTGTTAAATAGGTAATTGGAGTGATAATATACTACAAATGACATGATTTATTTAACCTGTAAATTAGTGACTAACTATGAAAACTAGTTTATAACTTTAATCGTAACTTTGCAAATTAGATTTCTGAAATAGTACATATAAAACATGTTATGTCTTGGAAGATCGTAGAAACGATATATTATTCACACCTAATTTCAAATGCAAAATAGAGGATATTTAAATGTAGGCCCTACTCATGATGCTAATTATGCTGTGAAATTACGTTACGCCAACATTGTTGTGAGTAAACAGTGTTGAGTCATTTGTGTTGGTCAAGATATAGTGCTCGAACGTGCTAGAAAACAAACTGTACGCAACTTCCTGTCCTGATGTGCCACTCAAAGCAAGGATCGGTTCCTCCTCACGTGACTACCTTTCGTCATTTCCGACACTGATAAGAGCACATTCAGCATTGCAGTATATGATTCAGCAAGCGTACATTCCAGTCAACAAAGGAAACCAGCCACTCAGCGCACGACAAGATGCGGATTTTTTGGACTCGGTTAAGATTTTGCGTGTCTGGTTTGGTTTTATTGCACTTGGATCTTTTTATGTTAATTTATAAATCCTTCGACTGTGGTATTTTACTAGCCATTACCATTACCATCCATTTATCAAGCAATGTCTCCAATACTTATAATTTTAGATTTCAAATGTTCTTAAATTCCTTAAAAAAGTAAATGTTTACTTTACATAGAAGCGTAAAGGTAAGTAAAGGTTTCCCTAGAAGCGTTTGTAGCTCTAAAAATAAAAGTTTAGCGCACTTATTGAAAAAATAAGTTTTCTTCAATAACTCGAGCGAAAGTTCTAAAAAATATCGGTGAAATATAAAATGTATGTGTTTTAGACTCCTGCAATTTATCATTTCACATCAAAGGTTGATTTTGATCCATTTAGGTAGACGCACACGCATCAACCCTTCGGAGGTGCAGCGCTGATTCATTTGGAGGTGCTATCCATTCAGGAAATACCCGGAGCAGACGAAGGTCGTCGAAAACATCCAAACATGACTTCAGTTGCTGTTTCCACGGCTGTTACTGTTCCCTCCGCACACCTCACACCCAGCAATCCTGCGGAGTTGCTGCGAGCGAAAAACTTCTTCTCCAAATTCCCAACACCGGATTCGAGTGGAAGTTTTTCACTGCACCGGGCCGCGCTTGTCCTCCGCTTCCAAGGGAATTGCTGTGTCTGCTTCACTCCATTAAAAAACATGCAAACAATCAATTCGTGACGGAAATTTGTCCACGGCATCCCCACAGGGTTGCTACGTGTGCTCCTAGCTTTATAAAATCATAATTATAAAATATTCTGATACTTATGCAGTCGACTCTCGCTAACTAGAATTCGCGAACACGGGACCATGATTTTGCTCCCAATTACAAATAGTTCAAGTTAAGGAGGTAGTTTTTTTCTATAAGAATTTACTTACAGAGGTGATGTACGGTATAGCATTGTAACAAAAGACAGACGCTAGACCGGAAGTGTCATCATGCAATCTGTGCCTTGTGGTTTTCGCCCGTTAAGAAAACTAGAGGTGAATTTTTTATCTCTTATACTTGAAAAGTTGTAATAACCGTAAAATTATTTCGAGCTATGTATGGTTTTTTTTATTCCAAGGGGATTTAAAATAATTCGAGTAACCGAGGATTTTGAGTTTCGAGGTTCGAGTAAGCTTCAGTCAGTTGGGCAACCTCGTTACGCGCAGGCTTGTGTGTGTAGGGGGGGGGGGGGGTGGGGGTGGGAGGGTCGTACCTTGGGGTTGGGCTTGGGCAGGGGCCCGCAGTCCTCGACGAGCTCCAGCAGCCTGGGTGAGTCCTTGGACTCCTGGACACAGGTGGAGCGGCCGCAGAAGGGGGACAGCTCCCAGCTGTGGCCGGGCTCGATGGTGGCACACCTGGTGGACGCGAAACACACTCCGGGGAAGTCTGCAACCACACCACAACCATGTCAAACCAACCACATCACAACCTACCACACTCATGACTAATGGGGCATCACGCTCTACACACTAAATGATAATAAACTTATAATTAAACAAGTCCAAGTTTTTTAAATAGCATTTTCTACTTAAAGTTGGCCAACTTGAAATGAATTTAGTTTTATTGTCATACGTAAATGTAATGGGAATAATTCATTAGTGATGTACCAAGACAGATGTCCCTCTCCTTATTTACTGCTGCTTGTCTGTCGTGTGTCGTCAATCACATACTGTCTGCATCCCGTTACCCTTAAAGTACAGCTACATATGCTAGGCTAAGAAACAGGATACGGACAGAACAGGACAGGACAAGACATTTGCCGTGTTGGATGAAGACAGACCATTTATTGGCCAAATTTCGTCTCGAGGGTTATACCTTTCCCAGTGTGAGAAGCCACCCCTTCAAACACAGACGTTTCTCAAGGGACAATCGTTGTTCCTCTTAGTCAGTTAGATGAGAATGTTGATCTGAAGATGGTAAGACATCACCGAAACGCGTAATCCGAACAGGAATTCCACAGGATCATTTGGGGGACCAACAGGTATTATAACCTTTTCACAAAAGAATGTTGAGTTTAGTGAGCTGTAGGCTGTAGCTGTATCAGAGCTTCAGTCCGGCATGCGCGCGCCCATCACCCCGCCTTAGAATAATGTCCTGTTCCTTTCCCAGTATGAGTAGCCGTGTAGCCACCCTACCAGCAATGTTGTCCTTTCCTAACTTTACTCTTTTGCCTATCATCTACTGCCTATTGTTTGCTTCCTATCTCATTTCAACCTTAGTTGCACCTCTATCGTTTTACATATTTGGTCTATTACTTGTTGCTTGTCTATTGTAATCCTTGCTTTATCACCCTTCGGCTGTCACCTGTGCCCTGCGCTTGTCGCCTATCATCCACTGCCTGTATCCTATGACGCCCATGCCCTGCCTCCTACCTATTAGCCTCGGCCTCCTGCCACACATGCACTGTCTCCTACCTATAGCCCTCTCCTCTGCCTCCTGCCACACATGCCCTGTCTCCTACCTATATCCCCCTTCTCTGCCTCCTGCCACACATGCCCTGTCTCCTACCTATATCCCTCTTCCTGCCTCCTGCCACACATGCCCTGTCTCCTACCTATAGCCCTCTGCCTCCTGCCACCCATGCCCTGCCTCCTACAAATAAACCTCTGCCTCCTGCCACCCATGCCCTGTCGCTTGTTGCCTATCACCCGCTGCCTATATCCTCTGTCTCCTGTCGCCTACCCGCCCCTCGAAACCGGTCCAGTTAGTAGGTTACCCTGGCCGCAGTGCACGACGCTGCCCGTAGAAAGTGAGGTCAGGCTTTCTACAATCCCGTGCAAATTGCGAGTCCCACGGCGTGTTTTGTGCATTGAGATGCTGCGATTGAAGATCCCGAAGCAGATTTGTTTAACCTGACTGAACATCAGACTCCATTGACTACAAACCCAGATGCATAAAGATAGGCCTGGTTCTGGTTTGATATTGTGCCTGCCGGGGTTTATGTGATTTTACGATGTATAATTAATTGCTAAAGAAATATACAGATTCAGATTCAGATAATTTATTCCAAAATTAAAATACATTCCAGTACAACAAAAAATAAATTATTCTAATGTGGAATTTCCCCACAAAGACTGTGCGTCTGCGTGTGAGGAAGTCACTAAGTGTAAAATTACACATGTTACAACATGTTGTAACCAAAAGTTATGCCTAATATTTATGGACATTGTCTGTATACAAAAATACACAATGTTTCCAGAGTGCTAGTTCCTTCGTGTTTCAGGGACAATTTATATGGAATATTGAATTATTTCATTTTCTTTTTTCAAACATTTTAAAACATCTAATGCAGTTAATTCTATTTAGAGCAGAGGCTGATGTGAACAACCCTCCCCCCTCCCTCCCCTTGGGAATTTTCGACATATACAATACTTTACTTCACTGTGAAGTATAGTGGGAAGTCGACATATTATTTGGATGGGTGGCCATCCATAACCTATACATTTTTCAACATTTTTATTACTATGTAATTTACCAAATTTTTGTTGGTCGTAGATAAAGTAGTGTTTGCAACGGTTGTATTCAGCCTTTAAGTCACTCGTGAAGCAATATTTAGAACATCCCTCGTGGCTTAAAGTCCTTTATAATACATCGTTGTATAAACTACCATAAAATGTATCTTTGAATCCTCCTCTCCAATACTAAAAACACGTCAGTGTCAGTGTATCCTATTTTTTTAAACAAGTAGTTAGCCTATGTATCTATGCAATTTACTGTTTTGTCACGGCGAGATACTATTATGTTCGGTACAAAGTAAGTGCTGCTTTATCTTATGTAACAAGGTAATTATATTTTTTGCAGGGTCCACTTAGGGAAATACGCGCTGTATAAATCTTCATGTTAGATTATTTGCTGGAGTCCCATTTGACTTGTAACACAACACGTGGCTTGAGGATACACGTCTACAACCGAGCTTTTTATGTTGGCTATAACACCAGGAGTTATGATAAAACATTAGGAGTTATGATAAAAACTTTATGAGCTGTTTATATTATAATATTTATTATAAGTTACTGTTTGTGGGTTGGATTGAATTTAAAACAAAATTATACTAATGAATTATACTTATAACTCGTCAACAAAACCGATATTACCTATAAAGGTATGAAGTTTTTGTGTAAATTCATCTCACCTTACGCTCTATTTAGGTGGAATTTCCTAGTTCTCTCTTAAAAGCAGATATTAATTTTTTGAAGGTTGAATTAAGTTAAAACAGTTAAAACAAATTATTTTAATGGAATCTAACTACACCTAATCTAATAAATTGATAAGGCTGATATAAGATTGTAAAATTATATATTTGAATTAATCCAACCGTCGCCCTAATGTGGTGTAGATCCCAAACATCTTTGCAGTGTTCTATTGCATGTAGCACCGTCACACTTGGAGCTCTCACGTCATTAGGCGAGCAATGTTCGTGACCGAGATTTTGTTCGGCTCTCATTCTTTGTTCATGAGATGCAACGATTGAATTAACTGAGAACATAATCTTCGGTTCGACGAACACTTCATTAAATGTATGTACAACATGTTTTATAGTATAACGAACGAAATTATAGTTCGCTGCGAACATATTCGTCGTAATTCCATATTTTTTACTCGTCTTTGATTTGTGTTTGATTTACATATGGAAAACTGAAAATAAAGATTTTTATTTTGCATAAACTTTTGACAATGAATAAATTTATATTAAACTAACCTAATTGAATATCCTAGTTCAGGATTTTATTTTTTAAATAGGTAAAATAAAGTTAAAATAAAATAAAAAACCGTGTAATACAAACCGTCATTTTGCTATGCCGGTGAAATCGGAATGTTTCTATGCGTTCTATATTGTTTCTTTGTTCAAGAACAGTATTTCTTGGCTCGGCACCAGACTGCCTCCTTTTTGGATCACCCTTGTAAGAAAAACGCATCCGAACCCTCAAAGAAAACCGCAAATCTGCGCAGGAAGTCAAAACATGAGCGAAACTAACTGGAGGAAGGTCGCTGAATCAGCTTTGTTAGGGCAGAGTTACAAAATGTGGTTGCAAAATAAGTGATTTGACGCGGAGTTGGCCTATGTCCAAGAGTTGTCACGTCCTTGTGAACTTTCACTGGGGCTGGGCGGCCGGGCCGCTCCTGTAGCCACGGAGACCCGACCAGCTGCGAGCCGCGACACATCCCCAGCGGCGAGGGGAACACTTCCTTGGAAAGTAACAACTTCCTTGGTTAAGAGTCATCTTCACCCCTTTGCCAGTAGCCCATTGTTGCGCAGTCGGCAATGTTAATCGGCTTTTAATGCAAAACATGGTATTTTATCCCACTGTTTTGGACGCCGTTTTTTCAACCGATTTTCCTTAAACTTGGTAAGTGTTTAGTTGAATAGGCCAACAACTAATACAAACAACAAATATTTCTCTCTGTGACGTCAAAAAGTAACGCGAATTTCCTTAGTAATATTTGTTAAATTTTAAAAATTTCGAGGTATGAGAAGCCTAATAACTATTCAACTAAACACTCACCAATTTTAAAGAAAATCGGTTGAAAAACGGCGTCCGAAACAGGGGAATAAAATATCATGTTTTGCATTAAAAGCCGTATGATTAACATTGCCGACTGCGCAACAATGGGCTACTGGCACAGGGTTGAAGTTGACTTAAGTTTTATTGTTTGTGACAGCGAGTTTATGTTGTTTTTAAGAAATTATCGCAAACATGATCCACCATTGAGGAGCGACAACGGCCGTTCACATCGTCGGTACCGTTACCGTATAACCAACTTGTTAAAGTTACAGGTAGGCTGTTTTTCCAACAAAGACCGGGTCAGATTTCAGATCTTAAAACGTTAGCGCTTTGTTTTTAATGAGTGAAAAGACATATAAAGGGCATTGTGTCCCACTCATACAAAAAGAGGGTCAATGTTAAATGTTAACTTTTCAGAAATTTTAAAATTTACTTTTAAAAGCCTTCAAGCTACATACTATTATTTTATAAAGGTGTACGTTAACTTTTAGGAAACGAGTTATGATAAAAACTTTATGAGCTGTTTCTATTATAATATTTATTATAAGTTATTGTTTAGATTTTAAAGTGGTATTTTTTAACGGAGACAGAGATTTTTTACGTGGTAGCAGATGTAACAGTAGTAAACATACAAAATTGTATTATTTTATTTTGATCAATGGTTTTCAGGTGTTATAGCCAACTCGGAATTGGGACTTGCCTAGGGATGGAACCTGAGGGATTAAGTGGACCCTTGGCGGACGCACGCACACTCACAGACGCCTGGGGCCGACCAGCACCTGGAAGTGGAAGCGCGGCGGCGCCGGTAGCCCCAATACGAAACTATGAAGTTTTACAAATGAAGTAATATCTTAATCAAAGTGTTATATTTGTAATCAGTGGTAAAACTTGAGAAAAATTAGTATAGACAATTCGTTATTACAGTGAATGGTAGGATCTTTGGTTTTGATTGAAGACAAGTTATTTTTTGTAAGTATTATCACAAACACGTCATGTTTGGTGTCATTATCCTTGAAAGTAAACGGGGATTACAAATATATCATTTTCATAGGTTAAAATAATTATTTAAAGAAATTATCAGTTCCCCGCTAGAGTAAGGGTGTCTCCTAATCCCTCAGTATCCATCCCTAACAGGATCAACTAATCCTGTTTGTCCCAGCAACACTGTATTATTTACTAACAGTCGTTGTAACAAAGCTGCAAAACAACCATTCGGAGGTTGGCAAGATGCTGTTTTAGATGGGAGGCTCTTCTCTGTTGTGGTTTGCGATTGGAGATAGGAAGCTCTGGGAGGTTTGGGATTGGCTTGTAGGTAATGCAAATTCCGCTTTTAATTCGGCATCGGCAGGATTATATGCAACTGTCCAAAAATCGTTAGAGAGACACAAAGAAAATGTTGAATCAATGGCATAGGATACAGTATGCCATCGATTCCCCCTTTCAGCCCCTTATGGTGGCTCATTTTCAAATTATATGTAAAATCAGCACTCCACTGAAGTTTTAGAACAGTTTTGAAAACTCAAATAAAGGATGGCAAATACGGCAATAAAACTCCCATATCAAAATAATTGATACAAAATTATTGGTTTTCGTATTATTGAGGAATAGATTCAGTTTTACTTTGATTGCTAATATGTTATTACTTAAAACCGCATGGGCATTCAAAGTTCACTATAGAATGTGGAATGAACTCCTACTTTAAAAGAGTGGTTTTGGAATCACTAATCTGAAAGTCATTTTTACTTGCAGTATTCAAGGATAAATTTGAGTTAAGAGTCATCTTCACCCCTGTGCCAGTAGCCCATTGTTGCAAAGTCGGCAATGTTAACCCTACGCCTTTTATGCTAAAACGTGGTATTTTGTTCCCCTGTTGCGGAAGCCGTTTTTCAACAGATTTTCAGGGCATTCCACAGCGGATTACCGTCTACCCTCGGAGGGGCAGGGTCGAGGTGCGCCGATCCGCCGATGGTCAGTCCGTTGGCCTCTTCCCCATGTTTTTCTGCCACGCTGTTACTAATTCATTCCAAATAAAATATAAGTGTTAGGTATGGTATGTTGTTATTTAAACTGTGGGAAAAGCCCTGTATAAATAGTAATTTTTATCACTAGGGCGAAAAGCGGGGTTTATTATGGGTAACATGGCGCAAATCAACAGGGGACAAAAATTAACATGTGTTGAGCACTCTTTTATCTATTTAACCTCGTTGGCTATAATAAATGCCACCTTTTCGGACTAATTCAACACCAACTGACTAATGGGCCAGAAAATGGCTGTTTAGCATGCAGTCTGATGAAAAATGAGCAAATGTTTTTCGTGCAAAAAACTGCATATCCATACGACATACCAAATTGTTATTCTTCAGTTGACTTTAAATATTGATACAGTATTAAACAGTAAATGTAATAATTATTAACACTAACAAGCAAGGAATTGAAGGCAAATCTCAAACTGACCATCGGCGCACCTCGACCCTGCCTCCCGAGAGACCCAAACCAACTATCGGCGCACCTCAACCCTGGTTTTTATGATCCTGACGGACCATCGGCGCACCTCGACCCTGCCCGTAGTTTATCAGCTGATCTACCTGTCGTCCCACGCCTCAACGCGCCTATGCTACTGGGTGCCATTTACATAAGGCCTCAGGTACGGTACACGTGCTGTTAGTAAGCTGTCGCCACGAGGCCTTGAAGCAGAATTGATTTCCTTCCTGCAGCAGTAGATTATGTTGAATTACTGGTGTTATGCTTTATGAGCAAAGCATAATAGCTTCACCGAACCCATTGCCTCTTCCGGGGAAAACTCGGCGAGGTCGCCCCGACACCTTGTCCTCTTTGGGTTCTGCGTTTCGACCGGCTACGCAGAACTAGTTAAGTGGTTAGGCTTCGGGGAAGAAGCGGTTTTCCCATCTCTCTGAGTGATGCTAATTTTATGATTGTTTCTTAAATATAAGCTGAGCTTTGGACTATGTTAGTAACATTATTGTTAACAAGTTTTAAAGTTATTGTTTAGTAAATTGTTGCGGACATTTTCTATCACTGATTAGTAAACAAAATTCACGACGTTTCGGGATCTGGAATCTGATCCCGTCTTCAGGTGGAAGAAGTACCTAGAACATGACAAAGTTAGTAAAAACACGCCAGGCGAACCTGGAGAAGTCCATAGCCAAACCTGAAAACCGGAAAGGCAGTTACAAATATTAAATAAAACAGTTTACTGTTGTCGCTTTTTAATTTATTATTTTTATTTAATTTTTGTGACTGCCTTTTCTGCTTTCAGGTTTGGCTATGGACTTCTCCAGGTTCGCCTGGCGTGTTTTACTAACTGCTTTGTTACGTTCAAGGTACTTCTTCCACCTGAAGACGGGATCAGATTCCAGATCCCGAAACGTCATGAATTTTGTTTACTAATCAGTGATATAAAATGTCCGCAACAATTTACTAAACAATAAAATTAACTCACAATCACCAACAATGAACTTAAAACAAAGAAGTTTTTAAAGTCTTAAATGGGACAGACATTTGGTAAGTTACTATTAGAAGAGATATTATTTTCATTCTTTAGTTTGATAATGTAAAGTAACTTTTATGATGTTTAAGTAAAATTCGTAATAGAATACGCTGAGATATCTAGCTTGAGAAGGTTTTTTATTGGATTTGGATGTCTGGATTCTTTCCAATGACGAGTCCGCTCGCTTCGCTCACCCACCTTCCATAAATTTTCTACTGTCTAATGCACAAGAAAATAGACAAAACTAGAAATTTTTCATATTTTGGTTCATTTCATAAAAATGCTCGTTATCAGTCTCTCTTTTAGGAAGAAAACCTTCACAAGTGTAATTCTAATGCAATCCGTGTATATGGCACTTGTAATGCTTTTGCACAGCGGGATTTTCGAGTTGAATTTAATAAAATACCGTCACCAGTCAACAAAAGTTTTGGGAAAATCATTCGTGCTGTTTTCTAGATCAGTGTACATACATCCACACAAATATACTTTACCCTATTAGATTATATGATTAGAAGCGGAGGGGTAAATGTAGGTTAATGCTCTGAGTAATCGGTACAAGAGACTTTAATGGAGTGTTTGTCTGTAGTGCGTAACCGGGTAGAGAGATTCAGCTATTGGTATGTGTGTCCAGCATGATGACCCAGGTCCGCTGCCCCGGGGGCTGACCCCCTGACCGGTGACCTTGGCGACCTTGGACCTTCGTGCCCGATCGGCGCGGATGTGGTGGGACGATCCTCCAACACGGTAACCTCATCGAATCAGAGTCCCACCTCGAATCACCCAGTCAATGTAATTCAAGGCGTATGAAAGATATTAATTTCATTTAATTTTACAAACGGGCAAGCAAAATGTGATACAATTATTAAATTCTATACAGTTTTAATATTCAATTGGCTTTATTTATAGTTTAGGATCACTCACTAAATGCATAACTAACGATTTTTTTCGCGAATATTCTCTTTTTGGGGCTCTATAAAATTTTACGGTCCCAACGCTACTTACTATAAAAGTGCTTGTTTAAATTTTGTCCAATTGAAATGTATATTTTTAAACGAGAAACCCAAGCAAAGTTTTTTTTTCTTTTTTTTCCCAATAATACAATGAAAATTATCTCCGAAACCCAGTTCAAATGGGTTTGCACGTTTTTTATCCTTCTCACAATAACTGAACAGGTCACACCGGCACCTAAAAAATGTATGTGAAAATACAATGTTGCGTGGTATTAGCCTTCATTTAACTCCTTCAACCATTTCTCTCAAACGCGGCAAAAGACTGTTTCGACGAATAATTTGTTTTCAAAGCATTTTCTCATTTTGAAAACTAGCACATTTGTGTGTATAACACGTACTTACATTTTGTTACAAGAATGGATTTAGTCAAACGAAAGAGAGACCCGCTTACAGAGTCAAGGATTACCACAAGTCAAGTGCAACCATTACGACTGCTTACTTGCAGTTTGTGTTATACAATAGCCTTGTCGCCGTTCGTTTATAGCTATGGTATATAGCCTATCTTCAACGATTCTAAAAAATTTTTATTTTAAATATGAAGCCCACTTACTTTTAGATTAGATTATAATTTTCTACGTTATACAATGCTAGTTTGGTTTCATTACTATAGTCAAAATGGGTCCATGATTCAAAATATTTATTATTTAAACACAATATCCTTCATATGACAATTTAAAGAGAAGATATAAAATGCAGTTGAGAGTCACAGACGTTAGTTAATTCGTACACTCACGAGTTTTCTTTGCATAAGCTTAAGACGAACAATTCAATGGTACAGACGTACATTGTAACACATTATGTACTTAGCATTCAGGATCGTCGTTGTTTATGAGTCATCTATTGCACAACGTCAATCAGTAAATGTCCGAATGAATATTAAGGAATGGATGGACTTCCCAAGGTAGCGATTTCCATGATGCCCTATTAAATAACAAATCATTTCCCTATTGTACAATGCCGGAACACTTTCACATATCACAGTTACCATATCACGTATGGATGTAGTAGACATTATTAGTGCCTCACCAATCTCAGATCTCAATTCCAGGTTGATTTGAATAATTAAGTTCAAGGTTCCCAGTTCATGATTTCCAGATATATTTTGTCCAACAACTTCAGTTAGGATCAAGTCTCGAGTGGCGTAGTGATAGCACCAAGTGAAAGAGCAATTAAAAAAATAAAATATTTTGTGTTTTCATACTATCTATTTATCTTACTATTAAATAATAAACGAGGGTAAGAATGGGTTGGACTGGGATTTCTGTCAAGTTGGGTTGGGAAAATCGGAAATTAGTTTCGCTCGGTTTGCGTATGTAAGATGGCTTTAGAGTGTTACTTTGGGTTACAAAAGGATCAGAACAGACTGATACCTTGGACTTATGACTCAACATATCTTTAATATTACAGTATAAGAGACTTTTGAATCTTTAGTTATTATCATGCAGCATATTTCAACCCTGGGTTATTTTAACCAACCGAGTATTTGTGAACCTGTGTAGCCATCTAGCTAGCCTTGCCCTTTGAATTTCAGACTCACACTCGAGATACCATGGGTTCCCATATAGTGTGAGGGTGTTATTGTTTAGTAAATTGTTGCGGACATTTTCCATCACTGATTAGTAAACAAAATTCACGACGTTTCGGGATCTGGAATCTGATCCCGTCTTCAGGTGGAAGAAGTACCTAGAACATAACAAAGTTAGTAAAAACACGTCACTAACTCGCTACTAACTTTGTTATGTTCTAGGTACTTCTTCCACCCGAAGACGGGGTCAGATTCCAGATCCCGAAACGGCGTGAATTTTGTTTACTAATCAGTGATGGAAAATGTCCGCAAAAATTTACTCACCATCACCAACAATGAACTTTAAACAAAGAAGTGTAAGGGTGTCTATGTCTAAGCTCACCCCTGAGGACGTCGGCGGGGATCAGCCTCTTGAAGACCTTCGGCCTGTCTTCGTCCTTGGCCGCATCCTTGGCCTTGTCCTCGGCCAACACCAGAACACAGGCCAGCAGCACGGCGAGACCACAGTTCAGCACCTGCATTCTGCGACTTCTGAAACAACCGCCATCATTATGTCAACAAACAAGTCAAGACTTTAAGGTTCATCATAACAAGACTAGTGCAGAGCGTTTTACTTGATAAATATTTAGGATCGTAGCAGAACTAGAGCAGTATGTTTTCTAAAACTGTAACAAGAAAAGTAAGATTTTCGTAAGAGTCTAAAAATAAAGATCACGTAATCAAATCAATGCTGCTATGATAGCTGGAAACTCATATATTGTCTTAACAATGTTATTACTGGTGCATTTATACATCAATTTTGATTTCGTCCGAGAAAATAATGAAAGCGTGGTAAGAGGGTTTCTTTAGGGTTTGTGCTTCAACCGTTCAAACTCGAGTTTTACCCCTATTCTGGGTTTTACGGGCAAGCGATTCTTTTTCTTCTATCTCAGCTTTGTTTCTACCCATCTGAAATGTAGGGTTATGAATAATAAGCATTACTTTGTGTTCCATTAATGACCTGTTGCACCAGTGATGATCTCAAGGTGTGAGATGCCAGTCTCTATGTTGTAGAATCCACAGTATCTCACTTCCGGAGGAGTCTCTTTTAAATATGCGAGGACTTAGATGGGTCTTAAAAAAATCCTACTGCAAATGCAAATTCAATTATATATGTATTCACAACTCTTTCAATATTTTGGGTTCAATTGGATCAAAGTGACGAGGGGTGATTTCCAGATGGGATTTGCTGCGATCCCCAGTGTCCCCAGTGTTGCCGAGACGTCATCGTCAGCTGGGTCCGAGGCCGACCCAAGGCCGGCTAACAGTATCGCAGTCGGCCGCGCCGCGCCGTCAGCGCTGCACCAGGTGTCCTTCTACCGGCGGCTCCAAAACTGGAACTCGCCTCCGCTCTCATTTACGTAATTTCTCTCTTATTTGTCAATCCGAAGATAGGCACGAAGCCAAATTTCATCACCCGGTGGCTCATTCGTTCACGCTATAAACTTCAGAATAAATTAAGTATCCAACAGCTGTCGAACTGGCCGCGTCGCTCGCCCCGCGGCGTGAAAGAAGTCTTGAGCTTTCACATGTATAACCCTGATTTTCGAAAGCATGGCGAAAGTCGTAACACCAGGAAGCAGTGTCCGAAGACTCGTTATACGGATAGAAAATGTTACAGAACCGAAGACATTAAATGACTTCAGGATCAATCGCGCTCAACAGGAGTATGTTTCGGTTAAGGTCTTTGAAGGGTCATAACTGGAACTGTTTTGTCCGGTTAAACGAAACTGGGACATTTGCTCCCATAGACGCGGACCCTGTTGCGCCACCGGCCTCGAAACGGTTACCTCGAGTGGAAGACGGCCATAAACGTAAAACAAGATCGTGAACTGACCTTTGGGAAGCGCGACCGGCGCGGCGCGGCTTCGGCGCGGTGGCAGAGCGGCGTGAAAGCAGGGGAAAGCGAGAGCAGTAGCTGCATGTGTTGCGTAACTTTACAGTGTAGTGTCCACGTCCACGACTAAAGCGAGCCAACCCGGCTCTTCGCGAATCGCAATCATAACGCAAATGCAAAAATTGTAGAAAAAAAACAATGCTTTATCGTCTAAAAAAACGCATCCGCTCGATTATAATACCGGTATCAAGTTCTTTATCAAAATTTGATAATGAATCAAAACTCGATTCACCTCAGTGAAACGTTAACAAGTTGTGTGGAGGCTTGGTGCAGTTGTTCTTCCTTCTTGGCCATTCTTGTTTTTATTGTTTTCCATAGACAGAAATTGGGGTAGTGAGCACTGGGGAGTCAATACCAAGCTTTAACTTTAAAAAATGTTAAGTAACAAATTTTTAAAGAACAAGTTTGGTAAAACTCCTTATTTTATTTCAACATGATTGCATCCATTTCGTACCCTTCGTTCAAACTGCGTGCATAAATGGCATCGCACTACAAGAGAAGGAATATCTTTATTTTGTAATTTAAAAACAAATTTTATAGTAGTCTATAACAATAACCGTTAGTTCAACATTATACCCCATTTTCCATTTTTTTTTTTTTTTTTTTTTTTATTTACCGTCAGTATTCTTTGCATAGTGTAGGCCTAAGTGTAAATATATTTTTGAGTATTGTAGACGTTTGTTTTTCATTTCTGATTTAAACATTGTATAGTGTTTTATAATAATTATTGAATTCTAAGCCAGACCAAACACATGTTTGCATCCAAACTCTGTCAAATAAAATAAAAAGTTATTCATACCATTTCAGTAACATGTTGTGCGTTAGTCAAGAGTTCAAACTTCAGGAGGGAAAATATTATTAAAATATTAAAATTATAATATGAAAAGAAATCCTTTAAGAAGCCTTACACCACAACTTCATCTCCTGTGCCGACTACGAAATATTCACCATTGCAAGTTCGAGTAGTTACTACTGTACTTAGTTGGAAGGAAACAGAGAGACAACTCAACTCAAGGAATATGGGAGGAGGAAAAGTGAGCACGACTTTAAGTCTTCATCAGCCGCAAGGTCACAACGAAAACGCTCTGCTAATCTTGACTTTCAACCTCTTTAAAATAAAATATTAAAGGGACAAACGGTATTAGACTTCGAAATATTTTGGCATAAGCTGGCAAATCATTACCGTCTACGGTGAGTCAGTCATGCCCCCTTTAGTGTCTCTGTGCCTGATACTCCACTTGATGTCAGGTATGATAACGCTTACGTTAGAAGCATCCACCTTTATCTTCTATAACATTTCCCAGAGTGACAATCTATTGCTATGAAGATCTTTATCATCTGAGACCCAACCACTTATCCATTCCCTGATGTACCATTGCCTTCTCCACTAACATTTCTCCTATCAACCATTGCCTTCCCCAATAACCGTTCCCTGATCAACCATTGCCTTCCCCAATAACCTTTCTCTTCTGTCACCCATGGCACACGAACCGAGAGAAAGGGCGTCGAAGACGTGTTTGGGTGAGTCAGCCCTCAGACCCAGACGAAAGTAGGAGAAAGTGGCTTACTTTATTTATTGATGAGCGGAGGTTTTACACCGGTTGCGCAATGGTGAACCAGTTAACTCACCGCTCGAGCTCGGATCAACCGGTTTCAGCAGCCGAGCCGTTCATCCTTCTTGCTTTTTTTGTATATGTAGTTATGTAAAAACCTAAGAGTATGGTGTAATGCTACTCAGTATACTTCTTTGTTCGAGTAGATTCTGTTCGGTGAAGTTTCCTGTGGTTCACCGAAAGATCACAAACTGTTAAAGCAGACGAAATAATAATTTTTAACCATTAGGGGCAGTTTTATTTCGCTTTCTCTGCTACTCATGAAAATTTAAATTTTTCGACCTCTAGGAATCTTTATATTTGCAAGTGAAATTAACAAGATTATCGAAAAATATTTATATATAAAAATTTTCCCCATAACCATAATTGTAATGCAGTACTCGATAAATTAAAAATACAATAAAAAAGTATGATCAAATCAGTGTTATAGCAAATAATACCAATAAAGAAATAAGCAACAAATTCACATAAATACCGCAATGAAAAGATGCTTTGGAGTCGTACGAAAAAATAGGGCCGAACCTAGGACGAATCGCACTCCCAAATATTTTATCGTTGACGTTTTAAGTGGTTAACAAGGAATTAGCGTAAAAATAGGGTTTTAAAAAATTTTGGGCCATGGGAAATATAAAAAAAAAAAAAAAAAATAAAAAAACACTATTTAAACAATGTTATATATCTACCATGTTATTGAGCTGGGTGGCTTATGAAGCACCTCACCCTTCTAAGGTTAAGTGTGAAATTAATTATGCAAATTTAACTTTAAAAAACTTTATTGATTCGTCAGTGCTACATTTTCAGACATTTCATGACATTTTAGTCCGAACGAGGGATGGCCCACCAGGAGTCAAAAGAAAATTTTAATGTGAGCATAGTTTGTGGTGTACATCAAATTAAACTCCTTGCTTAGAATACAATTCTGCAAACCCGACCTCCATAGGAAAATCAAGCCCGAAATGACAGTCGATCAAAATTTGCAATAAAATCATATTTAAAAATATTGAATGTGGTAACAGCTTATATGCAACATATATGCATGTGTCCGTAGTACTAATAACTTATAAACAAGGGACTACCGATTTTAATGAAATTCGCCACGAAAATGTAGGACCAAGTCTATTTTCATAAGTTCGCGATCCAATATTATCGTATCATTTGAACGGGATTTATGTTTTTTCAAGAGGATAAAAAATGAATTTTTGGCATATTTTTAAGATTATAAAAAATAGCAATTTTAACTAAAGTGGTTTAAAATAGATTTAAAAACAAAATTTAGTAATTTTGATTTGTAACTTGGCTTACTTGATTTCGGAGAAAATGCAATATGTTTCCCGTGTCATTGTTATGGGAAATTAACGCAAACCTTCATCTCACTTATTTATTGACATAAATCGATAAAATTTTGTATGTACATTTACTTGGTATGATTTGACTTATATTTTTTACAACACCCCTATGGCAGCAAACTTATACATACCCATTCCCATGGTGTTTATAGTATACCAGGAAAATTAAAAATACCGAATTCCGTTGTAAATTCGTTAAGTACGCAGGTCTACTGCCATGGGGTAGCCTACATTTATTGTGATTATTCTTTTATTATACTAGAAGATCTTAAAAAAAAAATTACAATTCGGTGTATTAAATGTTAGATGCTTAGGTTGACAAGGAAAAGATGTAATAAAAACTCTAAGGGTGTCTGAAGATCCTTATGTTATTCTTATGGTGGAAAATAAATAAAAACCGGCCCATATTTACATCTCGCTTGTCTATAAAAATATACAAAAACTTCATTTTTATCTTTATTAGGTACTCATTTACTTGTAATTGCAAAAAACGTTCCAAATGCAGCAAAACATTCACATTCAAGCATGTGTTGCGTTTCAAAATTTTAAATAAAAATAAAATTGGTTTTGTTTTTGGATCATTATGCAGGTCTGTTGTTACAGGGGTGTCTTTCTCCTTAATACAGTTATATACCACTAATTCTTTTATACTCAATGTCAAGAAACACATTTTATAGTGGTTTTAATTAAAAGTAACAGGTAGAACTTGTTCCCCATTTTGAAAATTCATCAAAATGGTGAACTTCCCATTGAGGAATTGTGTTAAACTTTTGAAATGTTATAGATTTTACAGCCACTAACTCAATAAATCATAAAAAGTTTCTGTGCAATTTGTCCCAGGTCAAAGTATAGAATATTTTACCCCGACTATTCTCATAAAAACACGTGCTGTGCAAGATACTTTGCTTGTTAACAAATGTCATTAAATTATTACATTTTATACGTATACATAATGACGTTGATTATTTGGCCGTAGATGTTGGTATACTGATTATAATGTTTTTTTCGACACAGCTGGCTGGGCGGTCACGGCTCGCCTGACTGTGCGTCTTGTGTCTTGCGTCCTTCTGTTATATTTCACAACTTCTCGGTCGTTAATTGACCGATCCAAGCGTTTCTTAACGGCAACGCTAACAAAACTACTGTCATTTCTCGAGTTCTCTTCACATTTCAAAATTATTTTTAGTTTATTTGATAAAATGTTTTTACAATTTCTGATTTTACAAATTTGAGTTGAAAAAAATGTTTGTATGCTTAATACTCTTCTTTATTTTGAGTTATAAATGTGTACATGATTTTATTTTCACTCCCAAAGTACTTACTTATTTTTCTTTAATTTTTCTAGTCGTTCAAAAGTGTTGTTATGAAAATAGTGTTTAGAAGTGATTGTGTAGTCTAGAGCAGCTTGTTCTGTTGTTTTTATATTAAAACTAAGTCATAATATTACTGTGTTATACCCATATTATTATTGGGTTTTAAATCAAACTAATACGAGTTTCAAACAATGAGAATATGCAAAGAAATTGCATGCTATAGACTGACAGCACATTGGTAAATCAACTCCAGATGTAAAAATCTGGGGAGGTGCCAGAGCACGCCTGGTGTAAGTGGAGTGCGGTGCGCTGTTTTGAAAGAAAAGAACATCGTCTTATGTTTCATATAATGTTAACTGTGTTGATGCAGTATAACACAGTATGTCGTGTGCAGTATTCTGCTCGGTGTGCAGTACGACACAGGCAGTATGTGGTGTGCAGCACGACACATGCAGTATGCGGTGTGCAGCACGACACAGGCAGTATGCGGTGTGCAGTACGACACAGGCAGTATGCGGTGTGCAGTACGACACAGTACGCGGTGTGCAGTACCACACAGGCAGTATGAAATGTGCAATACGACACAGGCAGTATGTGGTGTGCAGTACGACACGCAGTGTGCGGTGTGCAGTACGACACACAGTGTGCGGTGTGCAGTACGACACGCAGTGTGCGGTGTGCAGTACGACACAGGCAGTATGAAATGTGCAATACGACACAGGCAGTATGCGGTGTGCAGTACGACACAGGCAAGACGCGGTGTGCAGTACGACACATGCAGTATGCGGTGTGCAGTACGACACGCAGTGTGCGGTGTGCAGTACGACACAGGCAGTATGAAATGTGCAATACGACACATGCGGTATGCGGTGTGCATTACGACACGGGCAATGTGCGGTGTGCAGTACGACACGGGCAATGTGCGGTGTGCAGTACGACACGGGCAATGTGCGGTGTGCAGTACGACACGGGCAATGTGCGGTGTGCAGTACGACACGGGCAATGTGCGGTGTGCAGTACGACACGGGCAATGTGCGGTGTGCAGTACGACACGGGCAGTATGCGGTGTGCAGTACGACACAGGCAGTATGCGGTGTGCAGTACGACACAGGCAGTATGCGGTGTGCAGTACGACACGGGCAGTATGTGGTGTGCAGTACGACACGGGCAGTATGCGGTGTGCAGTACGACACAGGCAGTATGCGGTGTGCAGTACGACACAGGCAGTATGCGGTGTGCAGTACGGCACGGGCAGTATGTGGTGTGCAGTACGACACGGGCAATGTGCGGTGTGCAGTACGACACGGGCAGTATGCGGTGTGCAGTACGACACAGGCAGTATGCGGTGTGCAGTACGACACGGGCAGTATGCGGTGTGTAGTACGACACAGGCAGTATGCGGTGTGCAGTACGACACGGGCAATGTGTGGTGCCAGCGGCAGGATACCGTTCCGGGCTGCGCCTGGTGACCGCTTTGTTCAGCGCGTATCTCCGCCTCCGATCCGACCGTGATATCCCATTGTCACTTTGCAACACACTACGGACGTCCAGCAGACCAGCCTACCACCAAAACAGTCCCGGGCACCGAAAATTACCATAGCCTCAGTTTTCTGCTAGAGTTAATTTCAAATTCCTCATCCTCTCGGTGTCCTTACATTTCAATCTATTCCGATAAGAAAGTCGGGCATACAATCTCTAACGAATTATGGTAGAGTAAGCGAAGATATTAGCTTCAATAACAATCTCGACACTAACAATAATTCCCTACGAAAAACATAAATTCTCACCATTTATACATCATAACAAACATATTATTCACTTTTTTCATTGATAAATAAAACTCTCTTTACAACAATCCACCTCTATTATTCATTTCTAAAAATATATTTTAATAAAGCAGAATTCTTATCTCTGTGTTGTCGCCGTACCCCTAAACGTTAAAAACAAAGTTCTATCACAATTTCAACAGGGATAAAGAGCATTGAATCACAAGAAATGTCATACAACTTTTAAATCTTATATTTTAACTTGGCAACGCTGCAGCACCAGTTCACGGGCTCGCTGGTAAACCACGAGATTTTAGGACTAGACATCAGGGAGCGCTAGCGAATTCCGGATACAGTTTTTCAAGTTTGAGTGTCATGATGCCTCAAGAGCTAACATTAGCCTGCGGTCGAGCCGCTGCGGTTGTGGTCGCTCGACCACGCGCATGCGCCATCCACCGGACGTGGATGACGTAGCAAACAATTCTATTTAATAACAGTTCAACTGGAATTGTTGATAGTTATCTTTCTGCGATTATTGTATGGGTGTTGTACAAAACGATTGTAGTGTTCATTTTCTGCACAGGCGAGCGTTTCGAACTCCAGAGAAGCTTGTATGGTGTTGATGGTACAGTAGCATTGTACTAAGCGTAAATTACACGCTCAGACTATGGAGTGTAGTAGTTTATGTATTGGACTATCCAGGGTCTCTATATGTTTGAAAGCTTAACCTCTTAAACTTCCCCCAATTTACTCAAGAAAAGTTGTTATTTATTTATACTAGATGAGTTAAAACATCTATTTCATTTATTGAAGCTAATTAATTCAAATATTTCAATTTATCTATTTCTTATACACAACAAAATATAAGCCTTAAATTTCTATATAAGTATAAATTTATCAATAAAAATAAAAAAGGTTGTTTTTCAAAATTCTCCTTCCAATTTGTATTTAAAACCTCTTTTTCAGTATGATTTAAAGGGCCAACGCCGCTTAATATCGACCTCCAAAATCCAACATAAATTATTTGTAAGTACGCGACTTCTACAAATGCTTGAGCTTTACATGTAGGAGTATTATATCCATTGAGTTACAGGATGAGTTTTGTTCAGACCGATAATACACAAATGATTTATTAAGATTTTTTTCTAGTTACAGATTCATGCACTTTTTCACAAATTACAATTATTGGAAGAAAAAAGCGTTGATACCACTAGAAGTGCCACTGCGATATCCTATGTTGCGGTTACGAAAAATGTTTCAAGTTATGATGTCTAGCTCATGATGGTTTATTTGTTACTTCTGTAAAAACAAAGATTTCTTTAAGCTCGAATTATTGTGTATTAATAAATATTTCTTACCAAAGTTAATTGCTTAAAAAAAAACAAATACAGTATCAATTGGAGTTTAGTTAATTTCAAATCTATCACCATCCGATTGTTCTAAAATCCTTAGGAATATTGTGTAAATATATAATGTGATTTTGATCATATGCGTGTAATCATAAGTTCATATCAAGCGATGTATTTTCTTTTGTTTGCTCTCCCCCTGACTAAAAAAAGAAATTTCAAAATTATAGTGAAAGCAAGTGCACTTTTTGGGTAACACGCAAGAAGAGTGGCCTTCGGCTGATAAAGATAAACGGCGCCGGCGGGGCGACCACCAACTGCCTGGACCAGTACCTCGCCCACCGGCGGGTGTCATGTCGCCGGGTGCCTTGGATCTCGTGAGGTAAAAGTTGACGAGGCTGATGATGGAAGTGGGTTGTTTGCAACCTGTAAAATTATGGGAGATGATTGCAATTCAAGAAGGAAAGTTGCAGGGAAAAGCTCACAAACTAATGAAGAGCCTTCTTGGGCAAAGATAGTGTCGGTTGTGCATTTTTCACGATCAAATTTTCCAAGTCTACTTTCAGGCTCACGAAGAAGATTGCACGTTTGTAAAAAACCTCACCGAAGATACTCAAGTTTGCAGAGAATCTTACAAGTTAACAGATATAAGCTTATACGGGATATTTTTGCAAGTGGAGACGTAGAAATTGCATGGAAGGAGTATGCGAGTTTACAAAGAATCTTCCACGGAACGTGATTGCAAGTGTAGAGAAACTTGAAAGTTAGTGCTTGGAGTTAGCATGCACTTTAGTTCTATAAAGAACTTGTTCGGAAGGAGCTAGCAAGTTTACAAAGAAACTCGTACGGAAGGTGCTGCAAATGTGCAGTCCTTGCACAGAGCGTGTAGTGCATGCAAGTGTGCATAGAGCCTTGCACGGAGTTACTTGCAAGTGTGCAGAGAACCTTGCTCAGAGATACTTGCAAGTTTGCAGAGAGTCTTGCTCTGAGTTACTTGCAAGTTTGCACTGTGCAGAGAGCCTTGCACAGAATTACTAGCAAGTGTGCTGAGAGCCTTGCTATGAGTTACTTGCAAGTTTGCACTGTGCAGAGAGCCTTTTACAGAGTTACTAGCAGGTGTGAAGAGAGCCTTGCTCTGAGTTACTTGCAAGTTTGCACTGTGCAGAG
The DNA here is from genome assembly GCA_030545055.2 of Neoaliturus tenellus. Lineage (NCBI taxonomy): Eukaryota > Metazoa > Arthropoda > Insecta > Hemiptera > Cicadellidae > Neoaliturus > Neoaliturus tenellus. Next base: position 103,200,003 of record CM061535.1, read on the forward strand.
AGCGTTGCACGGAGTTACTTGCAAGTGTGCAGAGAACCTTGCATGGAGGTGAATGCCAGGAAGGCCCGAGGTTCCCGATTCATTGTTCTAGTCCCAATTAGTGTTGTGTCTCCTCGTTACCAAATTGCGCCCACGGTCACCAGTCACTACCGTGATTCCTTATCTTGACCTACACCGCGCCGTCACTTCCCCTCAATGCTCCTCGACACAAAGGACAAGATGACAAATATAAATTTTGTGATCGGTTTTGTCTGTGGGTCTATGATGTAATAAAGGGTGTATAATTTATTATTTCTTTGATTTTTTCATTAACGGTAATTTTTTTAAATATTGTTTTGTCAACTTAAGAGTACGAATTTGTTTTTTAATACTATGCAAATTCTTTTAATTGTTTTAAGCTCTTACTAAAAGAGCAGACGTAACCTAGGCGTTTTTATAATCTGAATTATTACCGAAAACAAAATGTTATGTTTACCAACAATTAATTGTGAAGATACTCAAGATATTCAGAGATGCACTTTTACTTATTTGAATAATTTTTATATTGTTTTCCTACTCTTATAAATTCGGAGGTTATTAAATTACCTTTAATGTTGTACTTTAATGTTGAAATGTTGTGCAGTATATCAAGTAGTGCAATAGTGGTACAGAATTATAAGAATTATAAATTCATTCTAAATTCAAATTAATTGTTTTCATTTTCCTATATAGCATTAATTTTATCAACACAGTAATTTTAGCGAATTTCCCTATAGGGAATACGCTATTACGGTAGTAGTCACGGTAAGACCTAAGCCCGGGACCATGATACTTTTTTGTTTTGAGGTCCCTAGAAGCCAAAAACACCGTTCGTTCAAATTGATATATATGTATATATATATATATATATATATATATCTATATATATATATCTATATATATATATCTATATATATATATATATATATATATATATATATATATATATATATATATATATATATATATATATATATATATATATATATGTGTCCGTTAACACGATAACTTTTGAACGGAACCTCCGATTTTGATGAAATTTGGTACAGGGGTGTAAGCCAGCATCTACTAGGTTGAGTTCACGAACCAGAATGATTGGACCATTGGAACGGGGTTTTATGGGGTTTCAAAAGGGTTAAAAATGGGTTTTTGGCATTTTTCGACCTTAATTTTTAAAATTCAACAATTTTAACTGAAACCATTTAAAAGAGCTTAAAAAAACAAACAATTTGGTATTTTGAATTTTTATCTTAGCATAACTGGTTACGGGGAAAATAAAAAAATGTGTTTTCCATGTTATTCTTATGGGAAATCAAGAAAAGCCTATATCTTGCTTATTTATTGACATAACTTAATCAAATTTGGTATGTACATTATCTAGATAAGGTTTAACTTATACTTGCTTACAAAACCCATATGGCGGCAAACCTACATACTCACCCCCATGGGGTTTATGGGGAAAATAAACAGAACACCATAACCTTATAAAATTTGGTATGTACAATCACTAGGTAGGATTTAACTTATATTTACCAACTAAACCCATATTATGGCGGCAAACCTACATATTCTCATCCCCATGGATTTTATGGGGAAATAGAAAATATACCAAAATCCCATTGGAAATTCGCTGAGTACGCAGGTCTGCTGCGACGGGGGTATTATGAATAATACATAATTTTTATGACGATGGTTTTGTCCTGAAGGATAAAATATTTGCCCACACCAGCATTTATCATGTGAAACTTTTATGCTAGCAGTCAATAATATCTAAGGCGAAGATCACATCAGGTCTACACGGTGATTGATAAAACAAAAAAACAGTGCAAGGTGTTTTACTCTAAAACCGTGAGTGATATTGAAAAAAGTTAAGTGTCAACTCCAGTGACTTTTAGTTCTGCATTTTATGGTGATTTTTTTTAAGGCCACCATTTTTCCAATTTGCTGATTAACTTAAAAAACTTTAAATTCAAACCCCCCATGTTTCTTTAAATTTTTATACACATACGTTTAATACCTTTTTATTCAATGACATTTTTTCTAAACCGGGTTAGGGATCAGTTAGGGACCCAGAGGTAATTGAAGTTCCCATAAAAATAACATGGGACAAACTTGAATTACCAATATCTCCTAAACTATTCAGTACTCAAGAATTCAAATGTCCTAAAATAATGTTTTGAGGTATTTTTAGTAACATAAAATGTTTACAAATTTCACTATTTGCCTGCCACATTGTAAATAAGTTCATTTATGCGTAAATGATAATTTTTATGATTGACATGTGTTGAAACATCATTAATTTTTTTATTCCTGATTATTTTTTTATTTTATTAACGGTTTCGGAGAAATAAGCAACTAAAGTTTGACCCATATTATTCTTATGGGACTAAAAAGGAACTTCAATTGCCTCTAGCTCTTTAACCATTAGGTTTAGAACAAAATGTCAAAAAACAAAAAGGACTAAAAATTATGTTTAAAATAAAAAATGACAATCTTAGGGGGTTCGTTAAAAAAATCATGTTGGCCATCATAAGGAAAAATGGCACACTTAAAAAAATTTAATCAACATAAATGTAGAAACAAAAGTCGATTGGAGTTACCATTTAACTTTTTCCAGTATCCCTTACGGTTTTCAAGTAAAACAACTGACAACTGACACAATCTAACACCCTATTAATACAATAAATTACTAAAAAATACACACACTCATGCACTGGATTTCAGATAAATTAAAACATGAAAACAAATTTTAATGCAACGTAAACGTTTTTATCAAATGCATATTTTTCACAATTTAAAACATTTTCATGCTAAATTAATTTGAATTGCAAAAATAAACTACGATTAAGTTGTTAAAATGAACACTTTTGCAATGTTAAATAATCTGTATGAAAAAGTAATTGTAGGCTATATTTGCTTGTGATTAAGTGATTAAGCTTTTTGTTATGAGACCAATTTTATAGATTTGACGATCTCTTCCCTTCATACACAAAAAGTACACAAATCTTCGTGTTTTTACAATAATAAATCCAATTAGGGAATAATTAAATCTAGAGAGCCATGTTGCGATCTCAGAGGATTGTTCGCAAGGTGGCGTCGTCGGTGCGGGGTGCTGGTGTGCTTACCTGTGTGCACGACGGAGCAAGGACGCGCTGAGCAGACTCCACGGGAGAGCAAACTGGCAGGCGGAGCGCCGCGCCGCTTATATAGCTCGGACGGGTGAAAGGCGTCATCGCTGGGCCGGCCTCTGCGCCACCCGTGGGACTCCCAGGAAGTGATGGGGAGGAACCCGGGTTCCAGGGTGTAAACCCCCACGGGGAGTGATGGGAGAGGACCCTGAAAGTCCAGAGTCCCACTAAATCCTCGGGACTCCTAGGAAGTGTTGTAAAGTAACTCCTAAGGCCAGGGTGCAAGCCTTTAAATAAAAATTTAGGGATTACTACGACTGATGGGAAAGGAACCCAAAATTCCATCAGGGGGGAAATGGGACTATCAGGAAGTGATATGAAAGTAGCCTGAATGTCCAGGGCGATACCCCCATCAGGGAAAACTCGAGAGACTCAGGAAATTATAGGGAAAGAAGAAAAACATCTAGGGTACGACTCTATCAAGAAATCATCGTAACTCACAGGAAGTCATCTGGATGGAATCACAAAGTTCGTTGTAAGATCTCCACCACGAAAAATAAATACTTCATGGGAACAGAATACAGAATGGAATCCATGCTACGATATAATGGGGCTGCCTGAAATTGGAAGGGGAACTAATTGAAGGTTTAGGGAGAGAACTCCACAACAAAATGCTTGGAACTCCCAGAAAGTGATGGGGGAGAACCCAAAATTTCAAGGTGCGATACCAACCTCTAAAATCTCTTCCTTGGAAATGGAGGATGAATCAAACGTCACGGAGTGCGAGGCCTACAGGGAACTCTAGGCTACCAACAATAACCTAGAGATTCCTAGCAAGTGGTTGGAAAGAAACAAGAAATTTCCAAATTTCAAGATGCAACCACCACTATGACAATCTCAGAACTTCAAGGAAGTAATTAAAAAAAATCCATGGTGCAACTCCCGCTATGAGAAGCCCAGGACTTCCAGGAAGTGATTGGAAAGAAACATAAAATTCTAAAGTGGGATAACCACCTCTACGAAAACCTTAGGAGTCCTTGAAAATAGGGGAGGAATAAAATATTCCGAGTGAGACACCGTACTCACCACTAAAATTTAAGAAATTCCATGGTGAAATCCAGCCAAGAGAACTTTAGGACTCTCCGGAAGTGTCTGGAACCCCTAAAAAGTTCAAGGTCCAGCCTGCTCCACCAAAACTTCAAGACGCATTTTGGAAATAGTGGGGAATAACACTTATTCCAAGGTGCAACCGCGGAAAAATAAATCAGAACGCTCGAGAAGTGATTTGAAGAAAATAAAAATCTAGAGTGCAAACCCCACCCCTAAAACTTAGGGACTAATAGGAAGTTGTTGGAAAAGAGCAAAATATTCCAGGATGAAACCCCAAAACTAAAATTTCACACCCCTCCCAAAAGTGAAGGGTAGATCTCTTCTATGGTAAATATTAAATAATGTAACATAATACTTCTTATGAATGGCTTTTACATTGCAGACATCTCTTTCACCGCGAATGAAAAGCCCAAGAGATTGTAAAATGTAAGTTAAGTCCCTTCAAACTAGATTCATAATTTTTGTCAAACATTATTTCATCTTCGAAGTATTTTAAGTTTCAAAAAATAGATAGTTTAAATTCACAAATATGTTTGAAACGTACTTAGCTTTTATACTGTTCTGTGGTCAAGAAGTTGGAGTTTTATGAAAGACTAGTATGAGTATAAACAATATACATTGGACTGTCGTTGATGTTTCCAAATTAGTGTAAAGTCCATTAATTTCCAATAGTTAGAATGACTATTGATCAATTTAGTGTAGAAGAAAGCTCATATTTTATTTGGTGAAATACCTTTTCATTTTGATTTGATGTTTGTATTTTAAAACAAATAATACTTGAAATAACCCATCTTTGGTAATCTACAAGCCAATTTTGTAAGTTATTTTCAAGATGAATTTTGATTAACTTCATTATGTTTAATTTTTAAGGGATATTCTAATTTCAAGTCACTTCTACCAATAGTACCGGTATACGATCATCAAATTTTACGACGTTACTTATATAAAGTGCTTGTACAATAAGATATTAAATTAAGTATATGCATAAATTGTACCCATTAAAAATTAATAAACAATTATTATCTTAAAAACTTCTTAAAATAATTCACCTAATCATTTGAAAGAGGATTTAATCGTATAAACAAATGGGGTAAATTACACAAATAATTACAAAGCCATTTATTGGGAGGGGTTTATTTACCATGAATAGTCGAGTTTACATTACATTTTTCCATTTGACTAGTATTACTTACGACTCACTATAGCTCCCTAACTTAATTTCACTAATCAAAATTTGTTTTATCCGTTACGAATTTATATTTTCTCAAACATAACTAATTCACTGATTGTTGCTTAGTACAATAATACGGATAAAGTATAAACTTGTATGTTTACACGCTGATCTCAAAAATGAATCTAACGATTATCCCCAAACTTTTCAAACTACTTTAGTTTGGGGAAAAAAATATTAACACCGGTCTCTGTTAAGACAAACAAAAATCCCTTTTAACCTAGAACTAAAATAATAAATAAATTGACATTCACTGGCGCCGACTCCATGGGGCCCGAGGGGCTCAAGCCCCCCCAACATTTTCCTTGAGGGGGCTCAGCCCCCCCAGACCAAAAGAAGTCAAGTTAAAATTTACATTCGGCTGCCGTGACTTGGTGTAAAATTAAAGGGTTTTGTAAATCTGGTATATTTATAAAGCATAAAACCATTTTGTACTTTAACACATTTTACTATAGAAAATGAAATAGTATAACCCCTGTAAATTAAAACCCCCTTTAAAGTACAATAAATGTAACACACATGGATATTAATGTATTTCCTTTGTATTGTCCGAGAATGAGTATAAGCTGCCCGGGGTTTTTTTCTCATTCAATTTCTTTATTCCAAGTTTTGTTTTCACGGAATTCTCTATGTCCCGATTATCATTGGTTGGTCGAAATTTGAAACTTTAACCTGATGCTTTTTCAGGGCTTCACTTGGGGCTTGCTTAACAATGCGATTAATGTGACAATCAGTAAATGAAATTTAAAATGCCGTAACGTAAAAGTACTATTTTTAGAGTTGTAAAACGCATGGCAAGGAATTTTTATTTCGATGCAAGGAATCTATAAGAATAAGCCCACTGCCTACAATTTGACAATCGTAGTCGGCCACCTGATTTTGTCCTCATGTAAAAATTGGTCGCGTTCACGCGCACTGGTGTGATCGGGGTTTACTAATGCCTTTACTTTTTAAAAGCCTTTTTACACGCGATTCACTCCTTAACGTCTACCCCGGTAGGCGCAAACTTATTACCGATTCTCTTATGGGATTTAGCTCACCTATCCAGAGATGCACAAACCAGTGGACCGAATCCCGATCATGATTACCATCGATTATTGCTGAACGTGACCGTTGAGTGAAGAGGGTTAAGAAAGTCAAATTAATACAGTAAATTGTTAAGTTTATTATATAAAATTTTAAGAATGTGGAAAATGAAGACTGCAAGATATAGGCCTACTTTAAAGTTCTCTCATTGACTATAAATGCTGTACAAAATCAATCAACTTTATAAACAAAATCAATGGTACCATCGTCCATGTTTTATGTCAATATTTTATTTTTTTTTTTCATTATTTTATTTATAAGTTCAGTACCTTTAAATATGTCAGAAATAATGTAACTGCGTTAACTTAATAAATGCAGCTAGAGTTTTTATAGAAAATTTTTTTTCAATATGAGACTGTTTTATTTTAATACTGTAAGGAAAACATACATAACATTCATATGCTATACAAAATCAAAAAAATAATAACATTAAACTGATTTTTACAATTCTCAAAATGTTCTAAGAAGTTTTGTCTGTGGATTTTTCGGCACATCCTGAAAAAATGTCAACTGAGACAGATTTCGTATTTCATTTATCATGTTGAGGTTTTAACTGTTTTGAAAATGATTTTCATAAGTAACGTCGTTTTCGTTTTTTAATGTAACTGGGCGTAAGCCTGTTTTGTAGTACTGAAATAAATAAATTGTACCAAAAACCTTTCTGTTTGACGATTTTATGCAGCCATGTGATAGGGTATAGGCTATCTGGCTTTTTGCTAAGCATGAAACTAACTTTGAGTCAATTTGTTTTATAAATAAAATTGTTAGAATGGAATGGACTGATGCTGTAAAGTCTACCAGACACCAATTTGAGTTTTATCATCTAATTACCTAATTTCTTATCTATACCCTTGGAACTTAAAACTAAAAACATAATTTTTGAGGTTAACCTAGAAGACAAAACCATTGACTGTGTACACTAAAACGGCATTCGGTGGACAGAGTTATAAATTTAAAGTATTTGATTTTGGTTGGAATGACGTACTAGGGTTATTAGCAAACGAAGGTTCGTTGTTTTTAATACATAAAACACTGTTCTAAAATAAATTAAAACAAAGTTTATATGAACTTAAAATTTGTATAAGAAAAGTTTAATAGGAGGATTATCAAATTTCTCCTAATTTCTTCGAGCCCCCCCAATAATTTTTGAAAGTCGGCGCCCATGTTGACATTTGTCTCATAAAGTTAAAAATCAAAACGCAAGAATTGCTGAAAACAGCTGACGCAACTGTTAAACGTCATCTTCACCTTTGGGCCGGTGGCCCATTGTTAACCCATTGTTAAGTCGGCAATGTTAACCATACGGCTTTTAATGCAAAACATGGTATTTTATTCCCCTGTTTCGGAGGCCAATTTTCGCCGATTTTATTTAAACTTAGTAAGTGATTAGTTGAATAGTTATATTAGGCCACTCATACCTCAAAATTTTTAAAACTAAACAAATATAACTAAGGAAATCGATTTACTTCGCAACCAACTCACAGAGAGTAATATTTTTCAAAATTTTGAGGTATGAGGGACCTAATATAACTATTTAACTAAACACTTGCCAAGTTTAAAGAAAATCGGTTGAAAAACGACATCCGAAACAGGGGAATAAAATACCATGTATTAGCATATAAGCCGTATAGGGATAACATTGCCGACTGCGCAACAATGGGATACCAACCCAAAGGTGAAGATGGTCTCGTGTAAACATGTGCTATTGCATTTTAGCCAGTTACTGAACTACTGAATAGTGTTATAATAAAAACGAATCGTCGCCCATCGATATTCTACGGATACAGCTTCACCCGTGGTGCCTGGAAGCTGCGAGTGGAGACCCAGCAGAAAGTAGGAAACATGTATAAAATATAATTTTAAAATTATTATTTACTTTCAATTTAACACCTGCTTTACGTGATTAAGTAACAAAGTATAGTACAAAAAATTAACAATCAAAACTTATTTATTTCTTTTTTAATCCACCAACTGATGTAAAATTGTATACAGTATATATATTATAAAACTAACTATTATTTCTTGTTTTAATTTAAAGAATAATTCATTATAATTATATCCTTTTTAGGCCATAATTAACCAAATTATTTTCGAGCGTTTACTCTTCTGCTGTTTTTAGGCAAAATGCCTTGTGTGTATATCCTACAATCAGATGAGTGAAAGCTTGAAAAATAAATTCATTAGAAAGTTTTGGAACTAGAAGGTACTATAGTAATTACAACATAGATCCCAATTATATGCTAGTTATCTAACATATTTTCTATATTAGAGGAAAACACAGATGAACAATTTCTTAAGAACTTAAGACTCCTCTAATCTAATCCTCTTATCATTAAACTCGATTATGTACAGCTATAGGACCAACAAACTACATAATATATCAACACACGATGTTTGGGTGCCTTCAACACTCGACGACGAGCAAACCGTTATACATCGATGTCAAGCGGGGTGCATTTTAAGACTGACGGAATCACAAACACTGTCGGTTTATTATTTACGCTTTTTAACATTTAAATATGTTATTATATCTACCAGCAAACAAACTGCGGTAGCACAAGTAAATTTAGTAAAATAATTCGGTGGTAAAAGTTTTAATAAATAAAATGGTTGCAACAACTTGAAAAATATAATTCAGAATATTATTTTATGAGGAGTTATTGTTTCTAACTGCTTATCCTTAATGTACAGAATAACAAATAAATATACTTTTTGTAACAACGTTATATGGTAGTTCCTATCTAAGTTATTCTGTAAGTAGATTTGATCAGATCTACAGTATGTGATAGAGCTATTGAGATAAGGATGGGATGGAATAATTTTCCTTGTGGCGAATATTTTCCAATGGTTAAGAAATTTGCATTTAACTTTTTGTATTTTGGAGATAAAATATGAATTGATCTAATTTTCATTTTAATTGTAGGATATTGTAGGACTGTAGGATATTGTAGGATTGTAGGATATTTTAATTGTTAGTAACATTATTCAATAAGTGTAGATGCCGGTATAAGATAGTTTTTATTTTATTTTCATAGATTTTTTACAGTAAATGTTTTAATGAGGAATGATAAACTAGAGTAGGCCTAGAGTTGAATACTATTAAGGCCTTTTATTTTGAATGATTACCATTGCAATTTTGTATGTAAGGGAAAGGCCACAAGAACATCCAGGGCCCCATTTGTGTACCAACTACTAAATACGTATAATCATGAGGTTGCTTGCAAATGACAATTCTTGCTTCCCTTTCCTCCACACAATTCTCGACCTACCGATAATTGGCTATATGAGGAAATCAGTTACAAAATGTGTCAGCGGTCGGTGGAACAAATAAGAGTTTGCGTTAGAGGCGGGGGAGTGCTGGTGACTCATCCGCCTTTGCCAAGTCCGAGGACGCTTTCCAACCGAGACAGACCTCGCGAGCGCTTTCAAAACCTGCGCGATGCGATGTCTGGGGATCCTGCGCCTTGAGTTCCCCTGTGACAGGACTGACGGTGAAACGGCTCCGGGGCGCCTGCGGTTCGGGACTAAAGGTGTAACGGCTCGGGACTGACGGGGTAATGGCTCCAAGCTTCGTGGCTCGCGACTAAAGGTGTAACGGCTCCGCCGGCTTGGGACTGACGGGGTAAAGGCTTCAGGCTCCGTGGCTCGGGAATGACTTTTTAACGGCACTGGGCTCCATCGGCTCGGGACTAACGGGGTAAAGGCTTCAGGCTCCGTGGCTCGGGAATGACTTTTTAACGGCACTGGGCTCCATCGGCTCGGGACCAACGGGGTAAAGGCTTCAGGCTCCGTGGCTCGCGAATGACTTTTTAACGGCACTGGGCTCCATCGGCTCGGGACTAACGGGGGTAACAGCTATAAACTTAAATAAATTTATTCAACCCAGTTACTTCCAAAATTAATGTATGCATTCATCTGTGTTATTTTTATTTGGGATTTGATCAGGTGTAGTATGAATGATAGGAGACTACTAAAAATTATTCCTAACATAAAAAAAAAGATTTTTGGTTTAACATCTGTTTTGATAATGGTTTGTGTGAATGATTCTTCTTATAATTTCATGTCTCGATATGTCTGGATAGTTTTGTTTTGGTGAATAAATTGGAACGATAATTAATACCATGTTGAATAAAAACAAATGAGTCTGTTAGCCAATTGTCCAGTACTGTTGTCGCGTGTGTTCCACTTGCCCCACGGTTTCGGGCCAATCTCAAAACAGGACACTTGCCCCACGGGGCTAACAGTCAGAAAAAATTACCGCTAAGAACAGGACACTTGCCCCACCAGAAGAGAGGACGGTACAGCCCCTCCCCCAACGGCCTGCTGCTCTCTCGCCTCTCTCGCCCTCTCTCTCTCTCTCCCTCACTCGGCTTGGCTGGTGGTTGCCTGAATGCTCTGTTGCGTGACGTCATCATAAAGCGCAGTCCCGTATGAATTGCATTGTAGCCCCCTGCTTCGCTTACTCACATTATGACTACATGCGTCCCACTAAAAAGTAGCCCTCTTTCCGTGGTGCGAGAACGAGAGTTGTGATGGTAAAAAAGTACTCCTAGAGTTATCGTATTCTCCGGCTTGGTGATATCTTTAGTAAAGAACGCATGAATGATTCCTATCCACTAGTTTTTCTCTTTGGAATATTGCACACAGTGTATTGCATAAATTTAATTTTAAGATAGGCAATTAATTTAAAATTCACACGAGAATTATATTAGATTACCTTCTCATGATGTATCGAAATCATCGTTGTACGATAACAACAACAAGGATGATTTTAATGCTTTTTTTTAATGGATCACTATTCCTAAAAAATATTCTGTACTGTGATATAAAATACTGAAAATAAACACAACAGTCTCAGAAAGACTTGTTAAGAGTAGTCTTGATTGATATTGATTGTTAAAATTGGATAGTTTAAGATGTGATATTATAAACTTTTTAATAAAAAATATTTCCATTTCTGAAATTTGGGTAAAGCTTAAAATTTACAAAAATCGTTTCAAACCAAATCAATTCAAACAAACAAAAACTCTAAAGAAGCCCAATGATCCACTGAGTGATCTGATACCAAAATTAACAGCCTATCTCAATTAGAACAGTAGATATGAAGTAAAATAAAAAATAAACAAATTGAAAATTTGAAACGTCCATAAGAAATGTATAGAGAAGAATTTTATTTCCCGTATATCTTTGAAACGGAAAAATATTTTCAAAAAACGGATTGCGGCATTGTAGTCAGCGAAAAAATCTACTCTTAAATGATGTGTCACAACACTATCTTTACATTAGAAGAAAACAACTTGTATCCAATATGGCGGATCCAAGATGGCGGCCAAAAAATAAAGACCGTTAAAAATAAAATATTTAGCACTCAACAATTATTGGCGTTGGTCCCACAACCTAATAGTGAGGAGATGCACGTAAAAAATGAAAAAGGGAAGCTTTTTAAAAATTTATCCCATTACAAAAGAACCGCCATTTTGAAAATTGATTTTATGGGTCTAAAACAACTTCATTTTTTGGGGACGCACATCGTTGCCGATCTAAAGGTCGTTTTTAGCCTTATTTTACTGTACTATAAAATAAAGAGGGTCTAACATAACATATCAAATAAAAACATGTTCATATCTTTAAATCAGAGACAATATCACATTTTACGAGCCTGGCAAAATTAGACGTAGTAAATTTAAACAGTTCTTGAGAGAAAGTGGTTGTTTAGGTCAGATATCGCGTTTTGCTTGAAAAATTATTATTCATAAAGTTGCGAACCTAATTTTTAGCTAATTTTAATTTAATTACGTGGTAATTTCTAATTAATGTTGATGGAATTAATGTAAATTCATGCATTATATATTTTGGATTCATAGTCTGATTGATTTGATTGCGGTTTTTATTTCAATTCATTAACACTGACAATTTATTTAAAAATTTTGTTGTTTGTATTACCTAATGATACGAACCAGCCAAGCCGAGTGAGGGAGAGAGAGAGCGAGAGAGGCGAGAGAGCAGCAGGCCGTTGGGGGAGGGGCTGTACCACCCTCTCTTCTGGTGGGGCAAGTGTCCTGTTCTTAGCGGTCATTTTTTCTGACTGTTAATCCCGTGGGGCAAGTGTCCTGTTTTGAGATGGGCCCGAAACCGTGGGGCAAAATGGATACACCCCTGTTGTTCTGCCGGTAACAGGACAACTCTCTGCCTGGGAACCGTCCTGGATGTTGTACATGTATTATTTAGTTATTTGAAACATAACAAATATAAGCTGGCTTTTCAATTTTTTTCCATTTATATGGCATGTAGATGTATTTTGAGTTGTTTTCTGTTCAAATGTAGAATAGTAGCTGATGATGCTTTCGGACAACAAAGGATGGCAAATATGGTACAGTAGTATCTTAATAAGTAGTTTGATACTTTGTGGACTTGACTTAGGTTGTGTCAAAAATATTGAGAGTAAAAGGGACATTTTAACATGGGGAGTATAAAATCTTGAGTTTAATAACTAGTCTAAGAGAACACTAATTTTTAATGAAACCATAACTTGAATGGTCTTTAACATAACATATACTTCAAATCAATCACCACTTTGTTCATATTTTCACCTTTGTTAGTTGCTAATTTTGACACTTAATTAAGTAGTCATGGATAATGTTAAATTATAAGTAGTGTCGAACTATGAAGGTTCTACTGTACCCTAAAGTAGAAATTTGCACTCGGTGGGAACAATGTGAATAATTTTGGGTCCTTCCTCGTGGTTTCTCTTAAGAGGGCAAAGGGCGTTTGAGTCAATTCAGATTTTGCCTTTCCCCCATTAGAGCAATGTTAAACGGGAAAGGAATAACTCTTTTATTTGTAATCAGAATATTATGGTTTGTAGCTCTTAATAAAGGGTTCATCAAGAGGGATGTGGTTTGCATGTGGATTTTTTGTAACAATTATAGGTTTTAACTAAATGGAAATTACAAAACAAGTTTTTTTCCAACTTCAAAAACATTTCTACACGATTTTATAAAATATTTACTAAGAATAAATCTTGCAAAAGGCATGGTAAATTTAATTGAGATTCAAACACAATTTATTCAAAACCATTCGGACAAAAATAAAAAAATACCCCCATCGCAGCAGACCTGCATACTCAGCTAATATCCAAAAAAATTTGAGATTTTGCATTTTCCCCATAAACACAATAGGAATGAGTATGTATGTTTGCTGCTATGGGGTTTGGTTAGAAAATGTTAGTTGTTAGGAAATGTATAGGCCTACTAATGGTTAGGTAAGGTAAATATTAAATTGTATCAATATTCGGCACTTTTTAATTTTCTCCAAAAAAACCCTAAGGGTGAGTATGTAGGTTTGCCGCCAAATGGGTGTTGTAACCAAATATCAGTTAAACCCTACTAAGTGAATGTATATACCAAATTTTACCAAGTTATGTCTCAATAAATAAGCAAAATACAGGGTTTTGCTGATCTCTCATAAAATTGACATGTGAAACTTAATTTTGGTTTTTCTTCGTAATCTGTTGAGCCAAGTTAAAAATTCAACATACTAAATTGTTTGATTATTAAGCTCTTTTAAATGGTTTTAATTAAAATTATTGAATTTTGAAAATTGAGGTCCAAAAATGCCAAAACCCCATTTTTGACCGTTTTGAAATTTCATATCCATTTTTTCATTCCCATATCCCCATCATGCTGGTTCGCAAAAATAGACCTGGTCTTACACCTTCATACCAAATTTTATCAACATCTGAGTCCCCTTCAAAAGTTATCAGTACCACGGACATATATATTCATGAAAATGAACGAATAGTGTTTTTTGCTTCTAGGGACCTCAAAATGAAACAGTAACATGGTCCTGAGCTTAGGTCTTACCATGGCTGCTACCGTAATAATTCCAAATTACTATTAAAATTATATTCCAAATGGTGGGGACAAGTTTAGCATTGCTCTTATGTGAAATAAATTAAAAATAGTGGCACTCCTAATCTCATAACGGCTGCGAAGCCCAGAGTTGTTACGCCCTCAGTCCCGAGCGTGGAGCCGTTACCCCCTCAGTCCCGAGCGTGGAGCTGTTACCCCCTCAGTCCCGAGCGTGGAGCCGTTACCCCCTCAGTCCCGAGCGTGGAGCTGTTACCCCCTCAGTCCCGAGCGTGGAGCCGTTACCCCCTCAGTCCCGAGCGTGAAGCCGTTACCCCCTCAGTCCCGAGCGTGGAGCCGTTACCCCCTCAGTCCCGAGCGTGGAACCGTCACCCCCTCAGTCCTGAGCCCAGAGGCATTACAAAATCAGTCCTGAGCCAGGAGCCGTTAAACCGTCTGCGCCTGATCTCGGGGTCATGTTCTGGGAAAGCTGTGTCCTGACAATTACTATATCCTAATTGACATTCACTAACAAGCCCGATCTTCCAAGACGTAATTATATTAATTAGCCAATTAGAACAATGTGGCTGAGTAGACCTCGAATGGTTAAACTGCATTGTAATTGAAGCTGTGCTGTTAGATGTAGAATTTAGGTATGATTTGAGTATGAAATAAGTTAAAAACTTATTTTTGAGGATCAGGAAATTAAAATTGAAAACAGTACAAATTTCCTTGGTTTAATAATAGATGAAAATTTAACTTGGGACCAACATATACAAAAACTGTCATCCAAAATCAGTTCAGGAATCTACGCCCTTTCAAAAATGTCACATTTTTGTGATATTTCAGTTCTACGAATGGTATACTTTTCTTTCATCCATTCTCATTTATCATTTGGGACTTTGCTTAAACGGTTTAGCCAGAAAATCTGCCCTGGATGTGGTTCTAAAGAGTCAAAAGAAAGCTATAAGAATAATTTTAAACCTGAAACAAGACCAATCTGTAAAAGAACACTTCAAAAATCTTAAAATTCTGACAGTTTATGGGCAGTATATTTTGATTCCATAGTTTATGTTAAGGCAAATCCTCAAAAAATTAATCTAAATAATCAAACTCTCAATTACAACACAAGAGGTGGGAATGAAATGAAAATAGCTCAACATTGCTTAAAATTTTATTCCCAAGTGATATTAAAAATGAAAACAATTTAAACAAATTCAAAAGGGAGTTAAAAACATTTTTGGTTGGACGGGCCATATATTCATTAGACGAGTTTTATAACATTTCTGTTTAGTTTTGTTGCCACTCTTGTAATTCTTGTTTCTATTTAATGTTATTTTTTAACAAGATTACCTTACAAAATCTTTACAAGAGACCTTATAAAATCATAGCATTATGAATTAAATATTAGTATGGTTTATTATTATTATTATTATATAGATATTATTGACACTATTCAATGTACCAATGATGTGCAGATGATGAATAAAGATTTTTTTATTTGATTTGATTTTATTAGATTTGATTGAACATCTAAAATAAAATTTCATCTCCTGGTGTTTTGTAAACAAAAGAAAGATGGGATGAATTTGTTTAAAAAGAGGACCTAGTTAAGATTTTAAACTTTAGATGATAATTAAAGGTAAAATTTAGTTGTGTTTTTTATATCTTTTCACATAAATAAATCATTAAAGATTTTTTTTTTTAACTGGAGGTTGTTACTTTAGTAACAAAACATTGAAGAGTTTATAAACTGATTGAGTTACTCATTAAAATAATTGTGCAACTTAACACTTTAAAAAATATTTCAACCAAACTTTATTGATCTATTTAAATGAAAATAACTCAATTTTTTATTTAATAACTTTAACTAAGACCTTGAAAAGGCCATGAACACAAATATTTTAAAAGTTTAAAATAACACTCACTTGAATTAGCTGGTTATGGAGAAAATCCAGCAATGATCCCAATTTACCACATTATTCTTACTGAGAAATCAACAAAATCAAATATCTCTGTTATTTAATAACACAAATTTGATATGTACTATCAAGGATCAACTGTGTTTGCTCACAACTTCTTGTGGCAGTAAGTCTACGTACTCAGCACCATATTGTGTTTATATGAACAAATTTAGAAATCACCATGCCCATTATAGGCTTAGAGGTGCACACTTTCAGGCACCGCACTTCAAAAATAAAACTGAATCAATCAAAATAATAAATTCATTCTAATTAAAACAGTTAATTTTATATGTTAATAACTACAAAAATTGTTTGTAAATGTTAATAGTTTTACGATAAGTGACCTTACTGTCAAATTATGGCAATAGAGACAGCATTTAAATATCAGTGAACGACAACAGTATAAACAAGTGATAATTAAATGAAATGTAGTGTCAGAGGAAAAATGATGGTGCCCGTACAATGTCACTGCCACTGCGCTGGCTGTTGCTTGGGCACAGGGCGGGGATAAGATTGTCAAAACCCTTTTAAAAAATTACCACAATTTAGGACAAAAGGAAACATTCGGAGAATACTGCCTAGATTATTTTTCTTTAAAATGGTTAAAATTATATAATGCTGATACCTTAATTGTAATGAAGTTAACATTGACTCTGACACATGATACAACAAAGGTCCAATGAAATTCAATGGGATATTCACCTTACACCTTTGAAAACTTGTCATTCTCTCCTCGTTCATGCTGATCAGTTTGATTGGCTGAAATTTAAGAAATTTAATGCTTTGCGGTCTATAGCTCATGTAATCTAATTTGCAGTGTCTGCCTCGCATTCATGATTATGAAATGTTTAAGTGTTTAGAACCGAACTCTTTGAAAATACTTAAGAACGGTACGTATGAAATGTGTTTTCCAAACAAAATTTACAGAAATTAGTATGTTTTGAAAGATTGTTCAAATGTAATGAAATTAATATATAAAATGTGCAGGATGATATTATAACATGCAATACATTTGGCAATAAATTTTAATTTAAACACAAAATAAACATCTTACATTGAGCAGTGCCATTGATCACACCACTAAGAAAATTCAATACAAATTAGGAGTAGAATTTCACTTATTCGTGGTAAATTAATAATAATTATATGATAATCAAGTATGAATAATAATCAAGTATACGTGATAATCAAACCTTTTTTTCAAAATGCTTCGTATTATTCTAACAAGTGAAAATAAGTACTTGTCCTAGAAAAACAAAGACCACACGGTGGTTGTAGGTTAAAGCAACTATTATAATGAAAAAAAAGTCAAGTACCTTGATACATGATACATTGTTTGCCCTCGGTCATATATCTCATACAGTAGACCCCTTTCAACCGGCCACCTCAAGACCAGATAGTGAATTGGCTAGTCAAATAGCCAAAACTGGTAACAGAACAACGTTTAGTGATACCTATAGAAATGTTAAATTAAAATTTTCCAACTTATTATTCCGATTTACCAAAACCAAAACACATCCAAATGTAGACTGATAAGACTAACCTGGAACAATTTGGTGTTGTGATCTACTACTGGAAAGGAGGTAAAAAACTCAATAATTTCCGATGGCGTTCACTTTCGTCCATGGGAGTTCACTTAAGAGTCATCTTCACCTTAGGGCCAGTAGCCCATTGTTGTGCAGTCGGAGTCGGCAATGTTAACCATACAGCTTATGCAAAACATGGTATTTTATTCCCTTGTTTTGGATGCCGTTTTTCAACAGATTTTCTTTAAACTTGGTAAGTGTTTAGTTGAATATGAGGCCCCTCATACCTCGAAATTTTGAAAAGTTTATAAATATTACTAAGGAAAATCTATTTACTTTGCGACATCACAGAGTAATATTTGTTAAATTTTCAAAATTTTGAGCTGTGAGGGACCTAATGTAACTATTCAACTAAATACTTACCAAGTTTAAAGAAAATCTGTTGAAAACGGCGTCCAAAATAGGGGGATAAAATAACATGTTTTGCATAAAAGCCGTATGGTTAACAAAAATCTAAGTAAAAAAGTATTGTCTCAAAAAGGATGAAAAAATTTAACTGAGTAAAAAATAACTGAACTGCCATGCACATACATTGAAATTTTAGCATTTATTTTGTGCTTTATTCTTCCCCCTGACATGTGACAAAATGTTTGATAGCTTCAAAAGACTTGTGTTAATTTACTATCATTCCACAAAGGATATTTATTTATCAGAAAAAATAAAATAAACGGTATCAGTTAACTGACACATTCTTTCTCCCAACAATATAAAAAAGGTGTTAAAAGCTTCAAACATTAATGTCTTGATGAGTCAGTCGGATAGCTACCAGCTGAGCAGCGCTCGTTTGACCCTACGCGTGTCTGTAACTTTTAACAACGTACTGCGTTTACCACTAAACGAAAAAATGAATTTTCTTTGCAACCACTTGACGTAGAGCAATAATTCAAAATACTGGATTATTTAGTTTTTTGAGCTTGATTTAATGGTGATAAGTAAAATTTATTTCAAGATAACAGCTATTTTGATAATCCAAAAAATTGACTTTTGAAACACTTTTTACTCCATAACTTTTGAACATGCATTTTCTCAAAGATGCGGGTGGTGTCATTTTATTCAGCATTTTAATCTTAATAAACCACAAAATTTTAATCAAAATTGTTAGAGCCGTTTTTGAGAAATTTTGATTTTTCACGTTTTTTGAGGGTTTTTGGGGGTAAACTACAATTAAAAATCAAAAATTCAAAAAAATGAAAAAAAAAACGCCTGGAATTATCGTGGGTTTGGACCTAAATAGCAAATTTCACCAAAATCGGACCATTGGGGCATTCTCTAGCTCTGTTTACATCCAGACACACAGACACACACACACACAGACAGACATCACTCCGAAAACCACTTTTTTGGACTCAGGGGGCACCACAATGGATAAATCCACCAACAACTCAAATTCGAAAATTTTGACGAAAACAATACTTTCTCCATATACTATGGTATAGGGGGAGAAAGTAAAAATTGAAGTGGGGGAACTAGTTCGGAAGGAACTATTATTACACACTGTATACATAATTTGTGTAGTAATGTTTCATAACTTTCTTAATAACAAACTCAAGTAGCACGTATATTGATATTTCCATGTAAACATATCAGGAATGGATTGACCTGTTTAATTTTTTTGTGTGTTTTTACATACATTAAACAGTGGACTTTCACCAATCTGACAGATATCAGACCAGGGTAGTGCCAAGATTAATGGTATTGCTAGACTAGTGAAAAGTCATTATTACTTCCTAGTGCTGACTTTACTCCGCCGTTTACTTGACCATACTGCTTGATAGGCTGCAGGTGATGATTGGGCTGCGGTCGAGGCCGCTAGCAATGAAACCATATTGACAGCCTCAAGTAAAGATTTGTAATATTGTTTACCACCGACAATCAAACGTGACAAAACTGTCGCATCAGCAACTGAATCGTGCCTTTGATCTGAAATGTGCCTGAAATGTGATCTGAAATCGTGCCTTTGATCTGAAATGTAATATAGAAAAACCCGGCCATGAAAAAATCTAAAGTAGCGATCAGCATCGCCTGAAATGCCCCACACTACTTGAGGGACAGATTCACAATGTGCTGGATTACACAGAGCCTACTGAAAAGAATCCAGTGACACCTAAATAGTGTATCTACAAGGAAATTAATTAATAGTTTATAATTTATTAAAATTTTTGTTTTAGTTTGATAGTTTATTTTAAAATTACTTATATAAAAAAAGAAAAATAGTATCAAACAGTTTAGTTGGCACACTAAATTTTAAAATACACAAACGTAAATTTGTCGTACATGAAAATATATTAAACAGTTTTGATAGTTACAACAACCAATAGTTACTACTAAACCATTGTGTACGTTAGCCCCTCGGCACACTATAACTGAGCACTACAGACTACAGCCCTTTCATCGCAATTGACCTTCAGGACCCCACACCCGCCCCTGGCTTCTCTTCAACTGCTCTCTCTCTCTCTCTCTTTCTTTAGAAAAGAAAAATGGCCTTGCACAGGCGGTGCCCAACACAGACCCATTGAACCTTTCAAGCAAAGACATCAAATTTGGTTTTGAATCCCCTAAAAAATGCTAATAATTGTTCTTTTAAACCTTAAGGGGGGGTTGGAATTAGCCCGGCGCACTCACTCTGCAGCCACAGTTTTAACACGGGCCAGATTTACTTTTTACTTACTTTAGCTACTACGTTGAAATTTTTGGAAAATCGTTAGTCAAGTCATTTAAATACCTACATTTTGAACTACCATAGGTCCTAAAGTAAAACTGTATAAATTTCATTTCCGGTACATAAGAACATCTATTTTCCATTTGAGTTTGCTAAAATTAATTTTATCATTTAAATTGCTTTGTTAGAGTCCAAAATATCTGTTTAAATTATATCATACAAGGCATGTTTTTTTAGGTAAGTACTAGTTTGAAAAAAAAATAAACTAGGAGAAATAAAAAAAAAATTATTTCATGAAAGCTTGACATCAGTTTACCTTTCAACCTAATTTCCGCCACTATTAAAACACTCACCATATCCTCCAATTAGCTTTAAAATTTCATTGTCATAGGATTCTGCCGCCTGCCTCAAGACACACCCTAATACAGCCGTTTGACATCGTCGTCATTGTCGTGGCGCACCCCGCCTAGGTCTTTCTTAAAATAAACGTGTGGTAGTAGCTTGGCGCTAGATTGTTCCCAACCAAATTCTGAGATCAATTCCTAAGTTCAATAAGTCACATGTGGACAGGCATTATCATGAAGCAAAATGATGCCGTTATCATCATGCACATTTGGGCGACCATCTTAAATGCCATAACCCACCCTTGTACCATTCCATCACTCATGTTTTTTCCGTACACTATACAGATCTAGCGATGAATATCGATCGATTTCAGTACTTTACCCTACAGAAAACTGATAACAGACCGTACTTCGCAGTCGGCAGGACTCTCTATTAGCGAAGGCTTCTCAAACATTTGAAAAAGTCTGAACACAGCAACGAAAAATGCTGTAATGGCGTCCGTGCGTTGCCGACTGATGTAGGTGCACAACGTGCATACGCAGATCGCCCACACGCTGCAGTGGCGGGATTTAAAAATGGTACTTACCTAAAAAACATGTCCCATACATTGAGTTCTTGGTATTAATTGGTGTTAAAGTATCTAGTTGAAATTACACTATAATATTATCTTATGCAATTTCCCACACTAATGTTTATTTTTTTAAGAACAGTAATAAACTGAAAATAAACAGAAAAAAATTTCAAATACAGCAGAAGCCCTCAAATCTGGCCACCTCGGGACCGGACTACCAGCCGGATTTCAAAATGGCCGGATTGACCGACGCTTTATTAATTAATGTGAACAAAGCCCTATATTATATTTGTGTTCAAAAAATGGAACAATTAGGATGTGTTTGACAATAAAGGGTATCATACTTTCCCAATCAATGCTGGGT
The DNA here is from genome assembly GCA_030545055.2 of Neoaliturus tenellus. Classification (NCBI taxonomy): domain Eukaryota; kingdom Metazoa; phylum Arthropoda; class Insecta; order Hemiptera; family Cicadellidae; genus Neoaliturus; species Neoaliturus tenellus. Next base: position 103,221,912 of record CM061535.1, read on the forward strand.
ATTGTTTTTGTAATGCTAATAATGATTTGCTCGCTCAGATGTTGTAATGCAGCCGAAATGATGACAGAAAACAGACAAGCGGTTGCTAGTGACAAAACTGCATTTAATAGTAAAAAAATGCTGCTCTTCTGTCAGTATAACGTATAAAATGGAACAGTGATAGTGAAGGAATCCGTCTAGTGACCTAAACTTCCATGTTACAGCAACGATCGGGCTGTGACACCCAAAAAAATATAACAATCGAAAATAGAACACTACACAATGTTTTAGAAAACTTGAAATCGAACGGTCAGAATATGGGAACTTGAACTGATATTTTAGTAATATAACATAGAACAAGTTGACTTGGGTCTATTTTGGCCAAAATTATGTGGGAAACGCCCGCGGCTGAACATTTAATTTCCAGAAGACCGCGGCCGGACCATCCGGCGAGACTAGACTAAAGGGCTTCTACTGTAGGTTTAAGGCTCGATAATGTCCATAATAATGTGGCTATAATGTCCACAGTAATTTTAACTACAGTCATAACTAAGAACTCAAGGTATAATACAATTTAAACTGAATTAAAAAATTAAATTTTATAAGAGTAAATAATATTGTCATATCCTTATTGGGAAACATTTTTAATTACTGGAAATAAAATATGTAAGGCCTACTATTTTAATTAGGGGCCTTCTTTAGTTCAAAGTGTACGTAACGTCATTCTCAATGACTTGACATTAATGGTTTTCAACAAATTTCAACTTAATAGCTACGGTATAAGTTAAAAGTAAATCCGGCCCATGTTAAAACACAGGGGCCGAGTGAAGGTACCAGGCTGACTTCAACCACCTCTTAAGAGATAAAATTATTTCTCAAAATCTTTTTACATGAGATTTGCAGCTCCTGTGCTTTTATGGATGAGCGGACACTGTAAATAAGCAACTGAGAAGTTCAAGTAAAAATCAAAACATGAAATCTAGTGTTAAACTTAAAAGTTTATTTCACAACAAAATTGTTTATCAATACCAATTACAGATTTTCATACCTTGAAAATACAATTTGTGCTTAAAATAGCATGTTGAACAAATTAAAGGTAATTCATACACGATTCAAAGTGGAAATGATTCTGTGCCCTAGACCAAGAGAACCAAAACTAAACACGTATCTTACACTTAAATAAATACTGAGGTCCGGCCTTAAGATGTTCCACACCTTGTAATAAAATATGCTTCTACTATTCATAAATAAAGAAATATTTTTATATAGTTTAAAAACATAACAGCTTTCATGTTTTTTGTTTTTTAGTGAACTTAAGTTTTCATTTGCTCTGGGTACTGTAAAATCTCGACATACAATGAAAATTTCAAGTTTTGCTTTTAGCTTCAGGTTTTATATTAAAATGGATCACAGATAAACTGAGTTGAGTTTTTCGTAAAATTTTATTTTTAAAATGTTTATATTAAGTGGAAACAATGAAATAGAGAAAACCATTTCAGTTCTCTCAACAGCTTAACGTGGTAACTCTTCAATTAATGTTCAACTGTTAAAACAAATCCATAAAGGATCTTGGATAAATGTCAACATTAGCTGCTCTCTTCAATACTGTCATGTGATTTTCACACACTTCAATAAAGCTTACATGTTACATTTACAAGTAAAAAATATACTGGTTTATATTATTAATAGATGAATAATATTTTAAGGAGTGTAGTAATTTTGCTTGTATGTTTCACTAAAAAAAGTACTTTGTTATGCAAAGATAAACAATAGATAATCAATAAAAAAACTCGATACTGACTCCTATGCACCTGAATAAACTGATGTTGATAAAGTGGGATACTGAGGTTTTATGACATTCAGGGTACAAAGCTTTGGTTAGTAAGTAGTTTAATTTTAAATTTCAAATTCATCAAATTTGAGTACCGGTATTTGTTTTAAGAAGGTTTAAGTAAATACTGATTAAGTCATGAATTGGAATGATTATAATGATCAGTTTTCAAAAAACAGAGCGGTCAATTCCATTTTAGTAGAAGAAAGGAATGAATGAATTATTAGGTTCACATTTATTATGTACACACCTTGAAATAGCAACCATTCCAACCCTCACAGAACACTGAGGGCCTTTCAGCAAAATTTAATCTCTGAAGTATTAAAAGTAAAATGTGTAATTGCTAACAAATAATGTTTCTTTCTTCTGTCAATTGTTCAATGAGATTCTACATTTATGAAATGAATGTTTTATGAAAAAGAATGTATATTTATGCCGAAAAAGGGATGTTTAAACAAAACATATTGGAAACTTTGGATGTGAAATTATTGTCTTCTGAAAGTTTCCAAAAGTTACATTCAAACTGAAAATTCATGACTTTTATCAAACAATTTTAGAACTATTAATATTTCTCAATTAAAAAGCGTGAAAATGTCCTTTTAAAGCATTGGCCATGAAAATATATTGTTTAACCTAAAACTATAAAAATATTATGTATTCATGGTAACAAGACTAATTGATGTACAACTAAGTAAATAGATTGGTTTCAAACTACATTCCTACTCATAAATAAAAGTTTGATTTACCATGAAATCGAATATATCTCTGTAACATAAAACATTAAAACATTTCTTTTATACAAACGTATCTGAAACTATACACCTATTACAGGTTAACACAGTGATGAACTAGTTTAATTTAAAATATCACCCAGATGAGCAGCAACTGTGTGGAAGAACCTCCGTACCCAACAGATCTTGGCTGGCCCCTACGCAAATTGAGATTTTAGAAAATTTGAACTTTACAATACAAGAATTTTTGATGAAAATGAAATATATTTGTAAAATTAGAGCAAAAACTAAACTGCCAAATACATGGAGAGGGCCTTACAATTATTTGTGGTACTTTTCCTTCAACCTGACCTCCCAAAAAAAGAAAGTAAAAAGATTAACCAGCCTGCTGCTGCGGTTCGATTAGTTTACATCAATTTATATTATGATTGTAAAACCATCTACTAATAACCTAAACTATGCCAAAGCATGGTTGATCAGTTTGCTGTATTTACTGTTTTAAATACAACTACAACTAGAGCAACGGCAACAGCCAAACGAAATGTCAAGTAGCATGTTAACATAAATTACATACCAGTAACACTGGCCTTTTCTACTGCACAAAAGACCTGCCATGTGCAACTGGGTTGCACAGATATTTCAAGAATTATACTCATAATAATTTGAAACATTGGTTTTTATAGAAATGTCTGAAAAAATGTAGTTTAACATATTCACATTAATGTTGTTAGAGAGATCCTGTCTACAGAAAAATGCCTTATTTTTATGCTGAAATATTTTTACCAATATTTTGGTGGCAAATATCCCAAAACTATCATAATTTCACTGGTGTGTTTTCTGTTAGGCTGCATTTTAGGGGTTTCTTAGATGCAGGAGCGCTTTCGGCCTTTCACCATTGACACTAATTGACTACTTGGCAAAAGGCCGAAAGCGCTCTTGTACCTGAAAACTCCAAAGTTCAGCCTGTGGAAAACACACCTTCAATGTTGCGTAGTGGCTCACGGACCTCACCACTATCTTTATCGGATTCATAAAAATTTTATTGAGAAAATTGCAGCACTATTAAGTACTACCCTTTTTTATTCTGTATTTTTTCAGCCAGGATCTGTTACGTAGGTTCTACCACAGTTTGACTTGGCACTACCGCACAGAGTCAGCGAACCTGTCCCGAAACACAACTGAGCGGTGTTGAGGGTCCAATATAGGCTTGAGCACTGCCTCTGTCCTTGCAATGCGAAGTTTGAAGCGTTCCGTGTCTCTGGCCAACATTTCCCACGGTCCCCGGCGAGCCATCCGGTATGCGAAGTCCCACGTCACCATAGGATGAACTGTTGCCAAGCTCTTCCCCTCAGCAAACCTAACCTGTAAAACAACATAGCAACCATCACTTTGATAGCCCTGATGTAGTAATCTCTTCGTAGTCAGAACAATCTGAACTAGTGTAGCAAGCAACTAAACAAAAGTTTGTATAAGACTCCGGAAAACAAGCGTCAGTCAATGGAGTAGCATCACATGATTTCACCCTCAAAACCCAAAAATGAAAAACCATTGTTGCAGACTTGCAAAGTCATGGCAACGGTTTTTTGCAACCGAAAGGAATTAATCCATGTGGATTTCACGCCATAAGGTGCAACAATAGACTCATAATCCTATTTTGACACTCTTCATCGACTTTGTTGCGCTACCCTAAACAAGAGGCGTGGAATGCTCGGCTTAAGTTTTTCTCAGTTACGACAATGACCTCAGCACAAACACGGCAAGCACTATAACGTCTGAAGTGTGAGATTTTTAGTCATCCTCTCTACAGCCCTAACCTAGCACCTGGTGATATTCATCTGCTTTCAAAGTTAAAGGAATTTTTGGGTGGAAAACAGTTTGGAAATGAAAATGAACTTAAAGTAGCAGTAATCACATGGCACTAATCTTTCGCGGCTGAAGAGTATAACATCGGGATAAAGAAACTGGTCCCACATTACAAGTGTCTTGACAACAATGTGGTTTATGTATAAAAGTAGAATAAAGTACTGCGGCTTTGTAAATAAAGTTTTGTGTTTAATTTAACAATGCTAAAACTATCTTTACTTTATGGACGACCCTCGCAGAAGTTTTAGAGACAAGTCCAACATGGAATGCAAGGCAACTAGTATGGAAGAAGTTGCGCTTGCATTATGTCACCACAGGTTTGGCAATGGAAGTCCAACATTTTTTTAGAAAATGGAAAATTAGTAATCTTATCCTCTAAACCTAGAAATATAGGAAGGACTGCAAAATTCACAGAGAACAACTACAAAACAAATTCATAAAACCTGTACCGGTAAGTGGTTTAAAACTTCAAGAAAATGTAACTTAACGAACTGGGATTGAAGGTAAGAAGTGGCCTACAAATTTAATTAGATTTATGAGCAAGATTAAGGTTTTTTATAACCAAACTAATAATGTTTATAATAACAGAAAAAGATTTTTAATTTTGTGGAGTGCAGTGTTAATTATCAATTAATATAACTGTTATCTAGAGCCTATTTGCATTTAAATCTCCAAGATTATAGCAAATCAATAGATATTCTCACGTGTTACATTTCTAATTATATCACTCAATGTTATTTGATAAATTCATTACACAATGTCAGTATTTATTCTAAAGACATTGTTTGTATTTTTATTAATTTACTATTTCAACCAGCATAAAAAATGGATATAAGTTAAAAATTACAAAGAAATAAGTTTAGAAAGTAAATTTTCTGCAATTACCCTGTCGCTTACAGTTACTTAATATCATTGCTTTTGCGGTTTTAATTTTTAAAAAAGGTAAAAAATTCGCATACGGTATGTAAAATATTGAAAATATCAATGGAAAATTTTATTTTGATTGAACAAAAATTTTTAAATCATTCTATTAAAAAGTATATTATTTTAATTATTTTCCATTATTGCATGGTCCTCAAATATGTAAACAATAATTTATCTGAAAATAATTATTTATTCTGCATTCAAGAAAACATAGAGAGAGGGAGGGGAAATGAGGCATTAGGAGAGCTCGTAAAAATGAAATAAATATACTAATTACTATCAAACAATTGATTTTGCTAAAACCTTCCATTCACTTAATAGTCAACCAATGAGTTTTATACTAATAGGTAGGGAAAAAATTATCATTGTTTTCCCATCATAGTCCATTATACTGTATAAACCTTTGCATTTTGTTCAAGTTAAAAATACACTGACAAGTTATTAAATGTTCCCTTAAAAATGTTGTCATGTTCAAAATTTTGTAAACCAATTATGAGTTAGTTATAAGAACTCATGAAATGGTGATAAGATAAATTTCCTTATCTTATTTCTAATGGGTTGATAACAGTTCCAATTTACAGCGAATGTTTACACATACAATTTATTACTATAAATAACAAAAAACCTTTGGTGCGGTAAAAAGTGGTTTTTATAAGTTACGACAAAGTACCACTATGATACTACAAATGAATCATGCGCAGATTAACATTTTTCCCCAAGAGTACAATTTCTGTGGTTTTATTTCAAATATGCCAGATTGGCAATTTCGAGAACCTTATTTTTCGACTAATCTGAAACTTCTATTGCATCACAGTTTGGGGTCCAAGACAGTAGTGTTGAGCAATAAAGATACAGCTCAAAACTCAAATACCAAACTACCCATTGATGTTTCCCTCAATACTCGTGAAATAATTTGTGTCTTTTTGTTTTACTAGTGGAGAGCAACCTCTCATTAAAGAAACTTACTTCTTTTGGAGACTTGGCTCCACAATTCCAAATATCGGCTAACATTCCAAACCTCAACAGGATATATTATTTTAGCAGCAGCATTTTATATTACTTTGATGAAACATTCTCCACAAAATATATGTATAAATTATATAATTGGATTTCAGAATTCATATACATGTGTTTTAATGTTTTGCTTTTTTTAATAAGAAGACATTTAAAAGAATGGAAATAAAAAATTTTAAGGCTGTCCAAAAATAATATGGACTAACTAAAAAAATATGAGTTTTGGTGAGTTGTTTCCTTAAAAAAACAAAACTCAGGGTACCAAGTGGCTCTCAAAAAACTACACAGTGAATGAATAATTGAAAATTAGAAATGCCAAAATAAAAAATAGTACTCCTTGAAGGCCAAGTCTAAAATTGGATGGCTGGTAAATAATATGACCAGTTAGGCTAGTGAGTCTTTTGAGATACAACTCGATGCGTGTTGCAAAATGCGTGTGCATTTAAGACATAATAAGATTTGGCACAACATGGCATAATAAGATGACATTTTAAACTTTCAAATCTCACTTATAATTAGATGTTGTTGAGTTTGGACAGTGAGTCTGTTGGACCTGTTGCAACGATGGTGGCATCTATTGCATCAGCAGTCCAGAGGGTGATTCATCCGTCAACAAATAACATATAATTGTTTGATTCCTGAATGAATATTGTCTTTCTTATGAAAGACCTCCCATGATATGTATTCCCTGGCAAACTTACTATGAAAAATAAAATACTTCTTTTGGAAATCCTAGCAGGAAACCCAAGGACTAAGACTAGATAGTAAGGTTTATTACAGCAGTGATTGATTAAAAAAACATTATTTGATGATAAATTTCTTTAAACAGATGATTTCTGCTAAACAGAGAATGTCACAGTGCAATGTTTCTAGTTGTATATGTAATATTATATTATGCAGTGTGTCAATACACTTTTATTGACAAACTTACATTTGTCTAAGATAGGATTAGAATTGACAAAATTACCCGTCTGCTTGGCAGTGCAAAAAATATACTGTAGTAATGGTTATTTGTATTTTATCTCCTGATTACAAAGAAAATCCGGTAAAACTATTTCTATATCTGGTACTTTAGTTAATAAAATGGAGATAATTTTCAAATTTTATTGCACAAAAATGATTACATTTACTTCACTTTAACAAGTTTAAACCAATTTGACATTTTCCCCCAAATTTACCAATTATGGTGTTTCTTCCAAAGTGTTAAACGTATTGTTATGACAACACAGAAAAAATCTTAAAACATGTGCAGAAGGACGGATTTAGTACTTTGCCTTTAGTCTTGGCCTATATTATTTTTTAGACCCTAGTTCCTTAGAGCTTAGTCCATTTTTGGTTTCAAATTGCTCACAAACCAAAATTAACCAAATATCTATACTAGGCGCCACGAAATTGCGAGCTTGGAAATTTAGACGGCTGGAAGCTGATTTACATTAGTCTTGCCAAGCGATGTTGTCGGTTTGGTTTCTGTTTCATGTTTTCCTACTTTTGCAGTAATTAATAACATATGCAACAGCTGGATGAGCCGGCACAAATTGGCAACACTGTTTTAAATTCAGGCTCGTATTTTCGTGATGCCTACTATAGTTGGTATACGGAAATTCACCATTTCAAGAAGCATAAAACTGTCGATGAAGCCATTAATAATCTTGTACAGGAATAATATGTCCTGAACAAATCTTCTGTCCTTCAGAGGCTGCAGTCGAAGTTCGTTCACAAAAAATTTCACAGGAACATCCGTATAGCGGTAGCCGCTAGGAATCTTTTCAATACAGGATTTTAAGTTCTTTTACCCAACTAACTTTCAATTTTGGTGAAGGATAGCAACTAATAGGCCTATAAAGGCTTTGCTGGCAAATAAGATCACTAACGGATGTGTTTCAAACATGTGTGAGAAGTATGTACTTGAATCGCACACTGATCACAAGAGAACCCACACAGAACGGGTGAAACATCAACGCATCAGTGTGCACAAAAAGTACATAGGTAGCTCACATAGACAGAGTCTTTGGATACACAAGTGCTAAAAGATTATTACTTTCAGTACCTAGGTAAATAGTACAGGGTGCAGCAAAATGATCTGTTGGTTTTGAAATGAAAATAACTAAAGGTTTAAGGGGATAAAAAAGGTTTTATTGCATATTAAAGATTTTTATAAATGGAATTTAACAAAAATTACTCAATAGGTGCTGATTTATTTAGTTTAAAATTTGAAGACAACGTCTTTCAACTGATGTCTGTCTTGCTCCGTGCATTCTTCCAATTTTGCACTGAAGTTGTCAAACACTTTCACTAACTTAGCAGGTTGGCAATTTTTTGGCATATGACTTCTTTCAGGTAATTCAACTACCCAGGTTTATTCATGTAAACTCTAGATTTCAACAGTCCCCAAACAAAAAATCGTAAATGCTGCAATTTGGTTAACGAGCTCGCCATGCAATATCCCCGAAATGCGAGATGACTAAGCCACGAAAATTGCTTCTCAATAATGTCATCACTTTCTCATCAGATGCATGGTCAGCCAACCCATCCTGCTGCAGAAAGATGGGACAGCTGCCCATACAGCCGATGTGGTGATGACATTCTCAAGAAGCAAGTTTCGTGGCTTAATCATCCTCGTGTTTCAGGGGCATTGCATGACGAGCTCGTTAACCAGATCTCAACATTTACAATTTTTTTTTTTTTTTTTTTTTTTTTTTTTTGGGGGGGGGGACTGTTTAGATCAAGAGTTAATAAGAACAAACCCAGCTAATTGGATTAATTGAAGGAAGCTAAATGCCAAAAAAATTTCAACCTGTTCCTGCTATGTTCGGTAAAGTGTTCGATGACTTCAGTGCAAAATTGGAAGAATGCATAGAACAAGACAGACCACTAGAAAGACGTCGTCTTCAAATCTTAAACTGAATAAATCAGCTCTTATTGAGTATTTTTTATTAAACTCCATAAAAAAATCTGTAATGTGCAATAAAACCCTTTTTACCACTTTACATTTTTTAGTTACTATTTTAATTTTTTCCCTTTTTTCAACCCTCTCCCACCAACATATAGAATTTAGCAGGGAAATGTTGGGGGGTAATTTTTGTTAATTAGGGTTAGTATTACCCGATTCAGGAAAAAAATCCAAGGAAATACCCAGGCCCCCTAAGTCAAGGGCCTACCGGTACTGGTATGATTTCTAATAGTTGTTACCACAGAGAGAAAAATCATATTATAAAGATATAGCACAAATACAGACAGAAAGAAGACACTAAGCCAATACCAGATAAGGACTACTGCAAATCAATACCATCAAGTCTAATATTTTTGTCCTGATGTTATTGAGTTACACAACCATAACACCCAACTGTTTAGTGAAACATTACAATCATGGTCTACAATTAAAGTCAATGGTAAAAAATCAGTATTTTCTTCATGTGATGTACAACAGAGATCACTGATAAAGAGTTTAACTTTTTAAATTAGTTTGTTTTTTAAAGAAGCATTGTATTCCCTCGTGAAATTGCAACAATAGTTAACTTATCATTCAAAATTAATACAGGGCCTTAAACTATAGGCTATATGAAGCAAATAAATCTCAAAATTTGAATAGGCCTATAAAACTAAAATATTTAATTTGTTTTTTTTTCATTTTAAAAAAATTGAACATTTTTTAAAACACTAAATTGGAAATGTTTTAATTAGGCTTACCTATTAAGTTTGTTCTGCAATAGAATAAACAATTACCCATTGACCTAGCCTACATGCAAATAAAAAAATTTTGCTATCGTCGTATGTTCTAATTTTTATACTTATTCTTATCCAAAAAATAAATTAGGCTAGCGTATTAAATATATACTTATATTTAATAAATAAAAATTACTGCACCTTTTTAGAAGTTGGCTTTCTGCAAAAACTGGAATTATTTGAAGGCACGATCCCACTGTCTGACTGAGACACCTAAGAAATAATAGAATAATAAGCAAAACAGTGTGTAATGTAATTGTTATAGAACAGACTTTAACAATCACATCAATTAAAATACAACTCATTTCAAGGAATAACACCTTATCCTACTGCATTATGAACCTACTGTACTAGGTACAGTCTATTGAACTAGGCCTAATCAATGTGTGATCTAGAGGGAGTCGATCATAGGATGGAATTACTTATTATAAACTTACAGTAGATGCCCTCAGATACCCTATGGACCAGCCCCTGGATCTCTAAATGGCCAGATTAACTGGAGGTTTATTAAACATGTTAAAAAAAATCTAGGCTATATTAATATGTGTGCCAAACATAAACTATTAGGGTTACTGTATTTTTAGCAACAAAAGGATTTAAAATACTCATCTAAAAGAATGCTTTGTTATTAACTTAAACAATCATAATTTACATTCGGGATGTTGTAATAGGCTCGAAAAGATCATTGGTAAACGTACAAATAGTCACTATCGATGAAGATGTGTTTAATGGATGATTTGAACGTTTAAGCCTAATATCGGCTGTCAATAAAGGTATTATGCAGAAATGGGATCGCTGTAGCACGGAATTTTCCTAATGACCGTAACTTCCATGTAGCCCAACATCAACAATTGGAACTTATTCCCTTAGGCCTAAGCCTCTTTTTCTTTATTTAAAGTAAACTCATACATAGACAAATTTATAGTAGCTAGCAGGACCTTAGTCCTTAATATATGTTCCATGCAATGGTAAAATTTTAAGGTTGCTGGGTTTTAGGCCACTAGGCCTACTGCCATTTTGTTGATTGTTCGAATAATTTCTAAAATGTTACAAACAAGACATTAAGTAAATACTGTAAGCATATAATTTTATAGTGTAAAACAGACTGTAAACAAAACCAGGCAAAATGTTAGCAACCCAGCTGTTTACAAACCCTATGTAAAAATGTTAGGCCTTAAATCACACAACAATAACTCATAACAAAAGATATTTCACAAAGTCACAACAAAAATTAACAGCTAAGGAAAATAAGATGATACCGTATGCAAAAATATTAAGTTACTAACAAGGTGGCCCCTTCTTTAAGGCATCATAAAGCCTAGGCCTAGAATCCCCGATCATTTTTGAATGGTCAGAAGATGCACCCAATTTTGACTTGATTTGTTAATTAAATTGACTTGAACTTGAAACAAATTAGGGCTAGGTTGAATTTATTTCACCAACTGGCACAAAGTTGGCCAATGATAGTCGGCTGAGATCTGCCTATATAGCCTATAGGCAATTTTATATATTTAAGTCCAGGCAAATTTTGATATTTAGGCTGAGTCTTAAATTATATTTGCCGTATTATCTTAATATTTCTTACCTCATCCAAATATGAAAGAGTTTCATCATCACTACTATCAACCTCTTTATCCAAATTATCATCTTCACAACATTCAAAAACAATGAAACTATCTTCACTATCTGCTGAACACTCTGAAGTAATCCTGTCTCTACTACAGTTATTAGTTCTATCACAAAAAGAAAAAACAGGTTCTATCACAGACTTTGCATTGTTACAACTCATTGAAATTTGCCCACTCGGTTGATCTTCGGATCTTGTGGTTATTTCAGTAGAATGATGATCTCTTGAGGAACGTTTGGCTACATCAGCGTAAGACTGTTTTGAAGAACAAGTGGATTCCTCCGGATTGTTTAAGCCTATAAAACTGTTATTTGGCTGCCCTTTTTGCATAATATTGCTCTGCATTCTATCATCTTTTTGGTCAAATGAGGATGAAGACTGATGGTTTTGTTTCCGTGGATAATTAGCTGGAGAGTTACCCACCAGGTTTACTAGGTCACGGATAATATCCCACAGATTGATTTTTCCAATATCGTTTTTTCTTCTTCTACCCAACTGGCTCTTGCTTCCGACAAAACCACCAACAAGGTAAGAACGAGCCAAAGGTATTGTCGTCATGGTGTTACAGTGAGTTATAATTTCTTTACAATTTAGCTTCGATCTTTCAGTGGGAATTGAAAATGTTGATATGTATCTTTTATCTAACAACTTTGAAGTCTCAGTAAAGCTGTAAACAAAATCCATTATGTTTGTTCTGGAATTTAGACTAGACCTACAAGAACTCTTGATATTCACCTTCTTTGAAGTTTCTAAATCTAGGCCTATTTGAATGTGATCTGCAGAATCTTGGTAAGATTTACTCATCAAATTCCTCATCAATCCAATATTATGTGGCGGCTGGTTGCTAAATATTGACTGCTTTTTATTTGGCAAGAAATTGCAGCTTTGAGAAAACATTTCCATTTAAAAATAAATAACTTATGCAAAATCAAAAGGAAACCACTCACTTATGTAAACAGTTTATAGTATAAACACCCTGAAATCTATACTATAGCAATTAAAATTAAGTTCATTATAAATTAATTTTAAACAAGACCTATAATTTCTCTAACAGGTTGACACATTTTATCTCGTTCACTTTTCTTCAAGGCCCGCATTTCATGAGAGTGTCCACGACCACATCCAAACTTTCGATAGTTGATAGAACTCCACACATTGAAACTTAGTCCAAAAAATTCATAGAATAATATAGTGTAATTGCCAGAAATCATTTTCATCACACAGATAGCACAATAACTTGTCAGAAACGACATAATCACACAATTATAACTTGGCCATATTCATTCACTGTATTTCTAGAGTTTCGCCATTACTGAATGATGTTTCCTTCCAGGAGGATGATGACACTCAGTTTGAGTAACATAATGAAGAAGAGAAAAGAAAAATATAAAACAAATTGAGGTAACATGAAATGTAAATCAAAGTTCACAGAAAACAATAGAAAATACATGGATTTACTAAACATATAATCAGAATACTTAATCTATATATTTAAACTATTTAATTGTTATATTACTTATTTTTAGCCAGAAATACCGCAAGCCCCTGAGCCACGAGCCTGCCTTCACAGGTGCTCTACGACCGTCTCGCCGCAGTAATGCACCTGACTTTTTTTTGACATTTTGGAACATGTCCGATGGAACTGTGACTAGGTGCTTCTGTTACGTTCCAGTGAAAAGGAACGGATAGCTACGTTGTAGCATGGCTTCAGAATACATCCAATCAGCCATCTATCTTTTAGGTAGCGTTATAGCTATTTTGATTTGTGTTTTAATTGGTAGACGCTCAACTCAATGCACGGAAAAGCAACAAGACTGAAAGTCTACATTTTTCGAAGTCATTAAACAATACGTTAAACACTCATCCCTCATTTATACTTGGCTATATAGGCCTACAACTACCTATTTAGTTAGGTCGCCAATAACTAAACTACTATTTAGGACTGTGTGTAAAATTGTTACACAGTATTTTTTATTAAATGAGCTATTAATAATAAACTATTTTATTAAAGAAATAGAAAACTTACATACAATTTTTAAACGCTAAGGTCCTTTCCATGAAACATCAACAATTTTACTCGTGGAATTTTAACAGTGTCATGTATTTACATGTTTGAGGTAATCTCTTTTGTAAAGGAAAGACACCTTGTAAAGGCTCATGAACATTCGTACAATACTAGAAACAGAAATCTTAACCCTTCAACATCTCATAGATTAAAATTGTTCGAGCAAAAACCTGAATACATTGGCCTCAAGCGACTTTCTCAGCTTTCGGTAAAACTGGTTCAAATCAGCGACATTAAAAAATTTAAGAAAGAACTTAAAATATTTCTTTTGGAACAAAGTTTTTACTAGCTACCTATTTACCTGACCTAATAACCTAATTACCCAACCTAGCCTAACCTAATCATATCATTTTTCTGCTATCCTAACCTACATTGGACAAACTTCGGAGACAGAAGTGCCAAGATTTTATAGAGATAGGAACATGACAGGTCTCATGCCAGAAGATGGTCAATCGAGACGACGTGGGAAAAGTAAAGTAAGTAAGTGGTATAACAATACTTTCAATGAAACTTGATGGGTACCATAGTGTAAAATCAGTGATAATTGAGACAGTACTTGTGGTTTGATCACTTATGGTACCCAATAATGCATTATTTTAAAGTGGTAACTTATAGGGCCTATTAGATAACTTAAGTTAATAGGTTACTTCAAATTAGAATCATACAATACTTAGTTTTAAGCAAATTTCCTTAAGGGATACACTCAAGAGTGTGGTTTTATTATTAACCTTTTGTTGTTAAAAATTAATATCTACACCATAACAATGACCTGATGTAACTTTGAAAGTCACTTAAAATATATATTTTCTAACTCATAAATTTAAGTGTAGAAAAAGACATAAAGCGCATTAACACATTAAGATTTGGTCACAATCGTACTAACATCTTAGAATCATTAGATAACTTCAGAAAAATATCCCTAACATTTAAAAAGCTGTGATACATACTAGCCTAATTGCTGCAAGCTTTCAAACAAGAATAAATTAAGCCCAAGTCTCAATATGATTATACTGAAATATTTGGTAGGTAGTAAGTCAGTTCAAGGTGGAACTCAGTCAGAAAAGAGCCACAACAAAGGAAGCAACAAGTAACTTAAAGTGATGCAACCGTTCTATCGAACCTATTCCTTACTTTGTCACTGGAACAATCCGGATCGTGAAAGTAACAGTTACAACGTAAAAAAAAGTCAGGTGCATTACTGCGGTGAGACAGTCGTGGTGCTCTTTTCTCTGTGCTGCCATTGCCATTTTTAGGATACTGTATTGCAATTTTTCTCATTGCATTATGATCTTATGTTCAGTATATTATTGTAAATTATGTTTTCCGTGGGAAAAATAAACATTATTTTACTAGGCTGAAGCTAAAATTTAAAATAATGTTGGTAACAACATGTAAGTGAAAACTGCAAGGATAGGGTGATCATTTTCCTTAATAAAAAATATGAATAAGTTAAACCAGCCTACCACACACTTAAAATCTTTAATAGAACAAGCAAAATTCCCCAAAATTTTAAGATTATCTCAAGTTTAATGATCAAATTCAATGTTGATTATATTTTACAAGTCTATCTTTGTTACATTATGAATAATTAGTGTCAAGTTCTTAGTTTTAAGTCTCAGCCATCTTGAATCACCATCTTGTGACTGAGCCGTACTTGGTGACTGTGTAATGCTGTGTATCACACAATGTTTCATTGCCACATCAACTACGGCATACTTCTTTGGGGTCAGGCTTCAGGCTGTGAAGAAGTCCTTAAACTGCAGAAACGAGCAGAAAGGCTAATGACCTTCAGCAAGCGATTAACACACTGTAAACCACTCTTTGTCAGGCTGGGGGCATACTGATTATAGCCAGTATGTTCTAACTTGCCTTCTGCATGTTAAGGTTAATATAGCCAACCTACCTCCTAGAGAAGCAGTACATGCTGGCTACAACACAAGACGGCTAGAGCACCTAGATATTCCCAGGGCAAGGTTGAGTAGGATACAACATTCTTGTGCAGTTGGCTCCATGAAACTCTACAACAAACTAGGTACCACCTGCTATCAAGAATCCTAATGAGAAAAATTCAAAAGCACACTGGTTGAGTAGACCCATATACAGGCCTAGGAGCCGTTGTATAGGGCCTATCTACAGCCTAGTTTTTAAGTTATGAGTACTTGTTTGTTCGTGTCTTTTTCATGGTTGAATCTTTGACGATATCAATCCTCCATAGTGGGGGCAAAAGATGAAGAGGATGGTAGTGGTAATGGTAACCTTTTGTCAAATTTGAAATGAATGTACAAACATGTAAATTTGTCCAACCGTTGGAAGCACACAAAAATAAATAAGTCCATCCTGTTCTCTAGAAAGGGAGTAAACTGGAGCCAAAACTATCGTCCTATACGGTATCTAAATTACCAACTATATCAAAGTTACTGGAACAATTTACAACCAACGAACCAAACAGCTAAACCCCTTAGAAAATAGTAAACTTTTATTGGTTTGTGAACATGGCTTCAAAAATGGCCTTAAACACTATATAGTACAGCAATTACGAAACTCTTTGACGACATAAATGCCATATATGGAAGTAATAAAACAATAAATGTCATCTTACTCTGTTATATTTATATATCATGCTTCGTCATATTTTTAATGAATCTTTTTGACAATATATAATACCGTATACTGTTTATGATCCAACTTAAAGAGTAAAGGCATCGTACTTTTTTCTCTTCATCATGCTTAGTGATATCATGTAATATGTAAAATGAATGTTATGGACAACATTTCTGCATGTGGAGGGAGACGTGTAAAACCACACTGGAACACAGTAGTACCATAGAAGAAATATAATACGTATTATGTATATTATATAGTTATATCATTATACATATAATCATTGACTACCGATTCTAAAGTCAATGATATAATATGTAGTATATTTCACCTATTTTAGTACTCTACGTTTGCGTCGCAACCTCGGCAACGCGCTATGATTGGCGCCAAATACAAAGCGAATCGCGGCAGACTATTCATTCTTCAATTCTTCATACTATAGAGAAAAACAGTTTACGGTATATTACCTAACATTTATTTAAGCAAGTAAAAGTCGAGGAAACAAAAACAAGTAAAGAAGTCCGTATGTTTATTTTTGTCGTTGTCTCATCCTGTATCAATTTATTATTGTTTGGGTAAAAATCAAACACTCTTCACGTTATTGCTTAATATGGTTTTCATATAACATTAAAAGAAATACCTAATTACATAGGGGGGAATGGAAACTCTCTCCCGAAACTCCTTGAATCAAAATTAAAAAAAAAGTTCATGGGGAAATATGTTCTAAAATGCTTTGTTAAGCCACTAGCTAAATTATTTTGTTTTTTACAATTATTATTTCCGATACAGATGAGTGAAATAATATATTTGGAACAAACCTTTATCACTATATCACTATATTGAGACAGGGACCTCACATAGTGGGTATTTTAACCTGAATATGAATGAGAGATGAGTATAGGATGATTGTGGCGCGATCTTGTAGTCTTGTTACTGACTAAGGCCGACATTCTCCTTAGACAGGACTGTTAATTAATAGCCCAACAGCCAATTTTTTATCACACCGATGTTCATTCCCAGGAATTTTCTTTTCCATTGAGTATTTTCAATATGGTGGCCATTTAAGTATTTAAGGTTTTTAAACTCAAATATCTCAAAAACAGAAAAATTTGTTCAAAATTGTACAACTAACAAAAAAGTTGATAAATCAAATTACCTAACCAATTATACCAAATTTTTAAAGACCTAACAACAAACAGGGCCGCCGAGAGAATTTTTGTGGCCCGGGGCAGAGTTTCAAAGTGAGGCTCCCCCCCCCCCCCCCCCCCGCTTGGTGCATCCCTGCCCGTCTGCGTTCGAACCAGATGTATTAATTATAGGATACACATTTTTATTTCTTTGGATATTTATTTTTTATCTATGCACACAATTTGCTTTCTTTTCTCAAGTGATTCATAAATATTTTATTTGTATTATTTTAGATATAGATAGGACAAATGTACTTAGGTTTACTGTAGGCCTACATGAAATAATTTGATCAAACTTGCACTTTGGCAGGGGTTGAGAGTGCTTATCAGAGAGCTACCAAGTGGTTTTAGGCCTAACTTAAGTATTTTAAAATGGCTTAACTTACAGGAAAAATAAAAATTTATTTTATTTTAAAATTGTTCATTAATAAAAATTTTTTGTTTACTAAACGCTTTTTGAACCTATAATTAGTTGCTTTTGCTTTATAATTAATTTATAAGATTTAAAGAATTACGCAAGGTCATCCTATTTACTCGATACTAGCCCCCAACTTCACTAATAAGCCATTATATAATTCAGTGTTAAGTACCGTTCACAAAACCTAACCATTTCGCAAACGTTTCTTTCTTGCCTTCAATATGGCAAATTCATTTATGACATTATTAAAAGACACTTTTTTGTTATATGTCTCTTTTATCTTAAATACTTGGACCAACACAAGCAGACACGACAATATTAGTCGAAGCCGTGAAGAATCTGTTGCAAAATATAATATTTTTGCAATGGTATAGCTGTCAAATACCGGCACAGCACGAGGCGGCGGGCCCAGCGCCGCGGCGTCTGTTCACCGACACAGAGCTTAAAACCACGGAGTATGACAAAGATATACAGGCCTGATATATAAGGCCATTTTATATACTGATATATATACAGGTCATTTGATAGGCCTGTATATAAGGTCGTAGGCTATACTTTGTTACGGTTTGAAGATTTTTATAGGTCTTCAAAAACACATGGTGTTACTACATAGCCTATGCAAAAATTAAATTTTGCTACCATAAAAAAAAAAAAAAAAACTCCTGAAGATGAGGGCCCCTGTCTCTTGAGGCCCGGGGCAAACTGCCCCCCCCTGCCCCCCCCCCCCCTCGGCGGCCCTGACAACAAATAATGGAGTTATTGCCTTTATTCTGCAGAAAAACATAGATATTTGCATTACAATTCATGAAAATATAACTTATTTTGATAGAAAAATCACAATAACTCCACCAGATCCTTAAAAACTTCGGTTAGATAATTTAATTTATAAACTTTTTTGTTATTTGTACAATTTTGATAAAATTTATTAATTTTGATATATTTGAGTTTAAAAACTTTAAATGGCGCCATTTTGGAAATACACATCAGGAAAAAATTTCTGGGAATAAACAGTGGTGTCATTAAGGTTCATGTGAAATATAAACTTAATAAGCCCATCCGTTACGGAAATAAAAAAGTGTAAAAACAAAATGGCTAGCGGCTTAACAAAGCATTTTAGGACATATATTCCTGTGAACATTTTCGTTCATCATTTTGGTCCAAGAAATCACCATGAGTATTGAAAGAGAGTTTCCGAACACCCCGTATATTATGCACAACGAAGAACTGTATTACTCCTACACATATTGTTCAACGTGTAAAAAGGTTACAAGTCGATCCCGTCTTTACGAAGTAAGTGACAGTTACGTATTGGTCAAGCGATACATTAATAACTGTCAACACATCATTAAACTATATGTTATTTACTATTTTTTACTATATCTACATTTTATACACCTGTATGCACACTTCAAATATTATGTTTTAGAGTCAAACACTTTGGGAGATGATTCTTGAGGCTAACTTATATTAAAATAGTTTCGTTCAACGTAGGTGTAAACTTGGAAACTGGCAGTTTTAGGACTTTGAGTTTCTTACTGTATACACAGAGAAAAGTAAGGATTTATTAATTACTTCCCTATGCTGTACAGTATTTATTTGGAATCTCGGGAACTTGGCAAGCTAAAAATAGGCTCCGATAAGTTATATGTTTCTTTATCAATCCATTTGTCGGTAGGCGTAAATGTTATTAATTGTTTGCTCACCGGTTCTAATTAATGAGCCTATAAAACACGCGACTCCTACAACTGTTTGTTCTAGGCCTATTACATTTAAACTGTTTCATAGTCATTTAGAGATTTTTACAATACAACAGTTTGCGCATTTATTTAACATTTACAACTTTTATATTGTTTCAAAATGGCGAAATTAAAAAAAATTCTAATAAATGAATTTATTGACATTTTACAATATACACGCAAAACACATAACACTATATGATATAAAAGTCAATATTGAAAAATCAACATCTTCATACTATATTATAATTAATTATACAGCGGGGTGCAAAAGTAGGTCCCTATACAGTTTTAGTTAGTTAATAACCATCCAATAAACTAGCCGACCACATCTGTTTATTACCATCAGCTGTTAAACCTGTTATAGCTGTTGACGTATAAGCTATCCTTTTAAGAGTTCATTTCGGTATCATAATACTCTTAAAATAGATTTTAAAAGTTTAGTTTTTGTATGAATAAACCTGCTTTTTCTACAAAATATTTTGTTACTGTATACCTACTTTTGCACCACTCTGTATAACAAAGACTGAGTGTAGAATTTGTTCAACAAATGACAGGTCAATAATGATTGACTTAAAAGGAGACCAATGGTTTTTTCAATTAAAATATAAATATATTCTCCTAAATGGCCACCATTTTTTTAGATGAAAAAAGTTAAAAGTTGACATTTGTCTATATATATTTGGCAGCCTATACATTGTATAGCAGAGATAGTAACTTTAGTTTTGGTCATATAAACATTTTAACAAACGTTTTTAATTTATTGCGTTTTTGGTAAAAGTAATAAAAACAAACTGTGAAAAAGATATCTAAATTAACTTATACTCGTGTTAAACTTCATATGTTTTGTAGTATAAAGAAATAAATTCCTATAATCATTTTAGTACCGTACTTCAGACACATTTTGCATATATAATCTGTGTGATGCGATTTTAGATGTGAAATTTAAGTGATGCATATTAGACATTAATTTACCAACACAACTACAAAATTTTTTTCTAAAATGCAAAAAAGTTTTGTCTTTAGGCTTTAGGTCATATTTATCATCATTACCTTAATGGTATTTTGGTAAGTTTAATAGCCTGCAATTTTCTTTTTTATCGAAACAATAATAATGAATTATTTTCTACATGTTCTAATAAGTGTGTGCGTTCTGTAGAACAATAATGTAATGTATCAACCTTTTATATTTTTTTAGAAATCTAACAAATATTTTTTATGAGAGTGAAGATTATATACATATTTATTCTAAAATAACACTTCCTCAATTTAGAGGTTGCCCAGTAGGACAAAGAATAATGATATACAAATGAAAATAAATAGTTTTAATTCACATATGGGCTATTAAAAATTTATTGTGGGATCATAATGCAGAGGGTGTTAAATATAACTGATAGTTGGATTCCTTGCTTGCCTTTCACAAGAAGAATTTTAATTTCACATCGATTATATGAAGCCAAAACCTGAAACAAATTCGTTTTAATAATCTAATATTTCATCAATTCAACAACGGCGGTGCTTTCTTTGAACGATTTTAGGTTCGGTAGGAAAATGCCAATGATCCATACCAATTACCTACACCGTGTTATAATTGACTATTAATTATCTACAAATAAAATTTCGGAATTTATTTTGAATTTGTTGTAATTGGTAAACAACGTAATATGATTGTTTTCAACATAAAGCTGCCCGGAGGAAATTTACTGTACATAAGATGTCCAATTTATGAGTTGAATCTTCACAACAGCCAACTGTCCATTATTTAATCTACTCATGAGTTATAAGTAAAAGCCGACACACGCCCTCAAGGCTTCAAACAAGTACGGGGTGTCAGCTTTGGCTATCATTAAAGCAGACAACCAGCCTCATTGTTGTTGTCTGGGATTCTGGAACATCCAAAATAAAATTCTATATTTCACACTTTTTAAATATGTTAAATAGAATTTAATAAGACTTTTACTCTTTTAACTATATATAAACACTTTTTAAAAAGTGATATTAAGCAATTTTTTTCTATTCCGTATTAAATTTAAAAAAATAATTCTTTATCTTTTTATCCCGTAGTAGGACGATTTCAGGAAAATGCTAGAGAACTGGGAGGAGACTGGACGCCATTGATTCTTGATTGACACTTCGAACGTGCCATTCAAAACTGTCAGCAGGTGTATTTTCAAAACAGACTTTAGTGCAAACGTCAAATTAATCATCTTCGCTTGCTGCTGTCTATTGTAAAAAACGGAAAAGGGTTTTTATTAAGTTTGCTCCAAATTACATAGTGACGTTGATGGTTCTAAGTTGATTGATAGAAACAAGCGCATTCCGAGTGTGTAGACAAGTACAAAGGACGTTCGTGAAATCGCCAGAAGTCCGAATTTTAGAGTTAAAACAAATGTTCTGTTTTTACAAAATCCTCCTTGATGCCATCCAGGAGTATCAATAAAGTAACGTAAGTTTAATTTATCGAAAATATGCCTAATTTTGTTAATGTTTATTGTCGGTGAAGTTAGAATAAAAAGGTTTTGCTCCATTACTCCATTACTCATAACTAGGCCTAGGGATTGATATTCTTTTTTATAAATTAAATTATCTAAAACCTTATTATTATTCCTTTTGGTTATCATTTATGCTCGCATGGGTTTGTATCCAATTTGTAACATTCAGAGCATACAAGGTAGAAGGAGTCATGACCAAACAAGGGTATTGTTTTGAAGACAGAAATGGGGAACAGTCTTATTTATAGGCCCTCAAGTCATAAAAGCCTATTATAGTCTAACCAATTCGTTTCGCTAGATCTTTGATTACCTTCACTCTGTGCTTTGCGATGTTTTGCAAGCGAACTGGACCTAAATCATATCGATCTAAGAGTAGCTGTTGTTCTGAGGTGAAAATAGGCTCTCAGTAGCTACCAGGATGGCAAGCTCGTAAGTACATTGAAATGGGGTTTGCAATTCTAAGGGTTTTAATCAAGCACTTTGGTATGTGTTATTTCCGTAGGCCTATGTTAACTTGCTAGAATGTCACTCTTCTCAGGTCCATATCATAAGGAATTATTTATGCTTAAGTTCAAGGCCTTTCTTTAACTTACAACTAGGCCTATGGGCCTGCTTCTTTGTAAGTTATAAAGGCCTGGGCCTGTTGGTACTGGTATCGTACTCTAGATCAGTAAGAGAGCTAATAGTTATAGGCTAGTAATTGACTTGGTTTTTGTTTTACTATGTAAGGCCTAGCTTTTTACTTAGCTACTACCATAAGTTCCTAGGCTTCTTAATTCCATTTTTTTTATGGCATTTAATTCTTAAATTTAGACACAGTTTAGGGCCCATAATTTTCAGTACAAAACTACTGGTAAACCTTCTCAAAAATCTTCTTGATAGCTTATATACAGTAGAGTCCCGTTGATCCGAACTTCGGTAATCCGAAAGTCCGCTTAAACCAAAACTAAAGTTAGAATTTAAAAAAATATAAAGTTACGAAAGAACACAGTTAGCCTATAGCAGTTCCAGCGGACAAATTTGTAAACTGGTTTTAGGAAGAGATAAGATGCACACTTATGAATAGTACAAAAGGATATTTTTACTCTTTACTGAATTCCATTATTTGTTTACTTCCGGCATTCGGTTATCCCTCTTTTAAGTAAAATACAGTGATAAATTCTTGAACTTGAATGACGCATTTATTGTTTGGTTATCTATTGTTATCTAATTAAAAACCAAAGCCCAAAATCATTTGTGTGATATTCTTTTCATGATCTACTGGCATTTATAAAGAAGCAATCCTTTGAAAACAGGACAAGTAACTACAGCACTCTGTATAAACGTTTAAATTTATCTAAATTTCTAGATAACTTATAAATTTATCTAAATTTTAAATGTCAACAACTGGAGTCAGTTATGTTATTCTTTTCTAGTAAACTTAATTACACATTATATTTATATTAGGTATATTTTTGTTTATTAAGAAATATTTGTTAATCTGAAATAGGTCTGGCCCCAATCATTTCGGGTTATCAGAGCTCCACTGTAGTTGGCGTCACAAAATTGGGAGCCTGAATGATCACATGCCTGTAATTCTTCATATCTGGTACTGTACTTTACATTTGTGTACCGGGGTCACGCAATCGTGCTTGAAGATGTCCTAGTATATTCATAGTTAAGAGATTGGTTGAACAAGAACGGAAATGGAGCTGCTAGTAGGCCTATCAAGCTGTAGAATTTCAGTATTCTTGATGGAATGAAGTTAGGTCCGTGACCTTCATTGACGTCCAGATCCAAGGGCATTGCTAACCACTTACAGAGCAGCTTGACAGTTTGAAATGTATTTGATTGAATGTCATCCATTCACTTTGGGAAGTTGAGAAAACAGAAGCAATGTAATCTTTAAAGAAGTGACATATCAGACCAGGGTTGTTGTTGAGTCTTCGTAGTAGTGTATTTCATACAAGAAGGGGAAACACTTTTTAGCTTCTAAGAGTTTTTAAAAATCGAAATATTTTGGATTTTTGGGAAGTAAGTACAAATTAAACATAATCGGTAGGCTATAAGCATAAAAAAAATCTATTTAGCCTAAATATTTTTATGCATTGAACCTTGAACGTGAAGTTCTTTTAAGAAGAAGAAATAGATTTTTAGGCTCCAACCATTCTAGCGGGAGTAGTATGTTGAAAAAGTATCCTCAATATTTTCATCAACAGTTAGAGAATTTAACTGTCAGGGATAGGTCGGGGATGGAAATAAAATATTTTTGGTACGATAGCTACATGCCCTGGTATAGCTAAGCCTGAGATTGTGAGATTAAAGCTGGATTGGTGTTGACCAATGTATAAGATCTCAAAAGTCCTGCTTTAAATCACCAACTCAGAAATCCATGATCATTTTAATACCTTACCTTTACAAATAATTCCTATTTAAATTTTATTGTTGTTATCCCCCAGATTAGGCTAGATTTAAAGAGAGGCCAATTTGACCTAATATGTGTAAACACAAATTGCTCCCTCCAGTAACGTTGTAAGCAAAAAAATCCAAATTTGACAGAAAAAACATATAAAAAAATCAAATAAATTAATTTTTAGGTTTTATGGGTTATACATGTAGGCCTATACAAAAGTATAAATTGGACGTCTTCATTAGGAATAACACAACAATATCAATTGTAACAAATAAGTTATAACAAAAAATGTGATTTAAAAAAGGCAATAATGTTAAATGACAGTCGTTAACAACTCTTTTGCCGCTTTTTCAGGTTACCTAGATGGCGGTTGCAAGGTTATTGGACATAAAAAACACAGCTTGGTTTTTGTACAAACATTGGGGTACTGTATTCAATATTAATAAGAAATAGAAAGAAATACATAAATCATAAAATTTAAATATATTTTAATACAGGATCTTATTGGCGGTACTGCACATACTTTTTTCATTTCATTTTTATTTTTTATTTTAACAAAATTCCACTGCCCGTCATTATGGGCCAATAGGCCTGTGCGGTAATCTAAATACAGCAATGTACGGTCACAGCATTAAGTCACATAGGCTAGCTAGAGGTGACCGCTCACATTTGTGCGTGTAATGTCGTCGCTCGAGATCTAACCGTGGACCGCTGGCATATGAGGCCAACCACTACCACTGAGCTGCCACTCCCGTAACTTCCCGTGGCGGCTGTTTTCCTGACATTGATTTTTTTTTCTTTTCATTTATATAGGGTTATCCAGCATTCCTGTGTGCCTTAGGCCTACTAACATTTCTGGTTCAGTCTGTAATGTTTATAGTCCTTTTTCTTGACCGGTTAAGCCGATTTACAATCTAACTCCGGGACGTCGACATGTCTGGGTGCTCACGTTATTGCACGGTGAGACAAAAAACTTGTGGTTTTTCACTGGTCTCAGGGATGCCCAACTACAGAGATATCAACAACTACCAACCGTGATGCAGAATGGCATTTCCAACGTTATTGCGTTGAAATCTCAATTTTTGAAAATGTTTCGCTTACAACGTTACTGGAGGGAGAGCCATTCACTCAAAGAAATAACAAAAACTCAGTGTGTAGGATAGATGATTTATAAATAATTTTAAAATGATTTTTGTTTGAGATATTTAGTACCAAAATACAACTTAGGCCAACTTTCATTATATCTTAGCACAAAACTGTGATAGAGTATTCTAAAATGTTATTTGAATGTGTTCAACTTACACAACGATAGCAAAAAAACTATTCATAGCAAGTTCAACTGATCTTATTACTTTAAATGATTTTCATAAGTATAAATACCCAAAAATTCCTGGGTATTTAAGTTAGAAATTCTAATAAATTTACAAAGACTCATTTAGCTTAGTTATTTATAAAATGATACAGAAATTGAAATAGTCATAGCCTATCTTCAAAGAAGCCATAGCCTATCTTTAAAGATATTACTTATTGGCAATATTAAGAGTATCAGTACTCATCCATAAGTAAGTTAATTGTTAATGCAACTGCATACCCTGTTTAATCATTTCAGTACTATGGAACGATATATCGTTTACCGTCTGTTTCCCGTGAAATGCTTAGGAATGAATATCGTCGCGCCACCAATATCGATACGGCGGACTTAAACGAGAATATCGGTCGTCTCGACTATCATTTCGAAACACTGTTGATTTCATTTGATTGGGGCTATTTACCTAAATTATCCTAAATATACAAAAGTATTAACTATAAATTAAATAATTCTTAAAAAAGTAGTTATTTAACAAATACTGTTTTTGGTTTAAAGGACATAATTGATAAATTAAAAAAAAAAAGTTACGATCTGATGGTCATGCGTTTTGATGAAACATCTCTTTCCTTACCTTAGGTATAGGCCTAGTAGTGCCGCAGATAGTGCTGGGGAGTCCTAATATTTATTTCCTAATATTTGTTTATTAACAGTTTATTGTTTAAGGGTGGGACTCACTCGACCGGATAATGTAAAGGTAGCTAAGTTCACCCACCCCAACTCCCCAGTGCTCCTTGGAATTTCGCCCTTCAGATCATACGGTTGAGTGCTTCCATCCCAGCAATAATGAACCATTAATGAACAACTCTTGGACCTCTCTCTGCACTACTAGGCTTATACATTTGGTAAGGAAAGCGATGTTTCATCGAAACGCATGACCATCAGATTGCTAACTTATACATATATCAATTATGTTGATAAACCAAAAAAAATATTCGTTCAGTTACTTCTTTTATTGAAAAATTATTTTATTTAGAGTTATAACTCTTTCTTATTTAGGATAATTTAGATAAATAGACTTAATGTAGGGCGTTTCATTGTGTTGACCATCAGATCGCTAACCCTGCATCAGGTTGCTAACTCTCAAATCAAATCAAATCAAAATTTCTTTATTTTACCATGATATATACAAAATAGCGTAACATTTTAGTTTTCCAATTAAGAAAACATATAAGTACTTATTTATAAAAACCCACAACATATGGTACAAAATATACATACAGTAGTGTTACATTTGAGTTTTTTTTCTGAAATAACATACAGTATGTGTAAACAAAATAAAAAAAAGAAACATGACATTCTTTTCTAATGGCGGCTGCCCATCAATTTATGATCAATACCTATAAAACTAAAACAAACTTTCCAAAATTGATAATCCAAGTAGCTACTTCTAAAATTTGCTAATTTGTTTTTAATTCCCAAAATTCTTCCAATGAGTATAATGATAAGCCAATTAGATAACTTTTCAGTAACTTTTTGAATTTGTTAACGTTAATTTTCTTCTTGCAAAATATTTTTAGGTAAGGAATATAAAAATTTGGTACCCATGTGAAACTAACTTTTTTTTCGTAAAATTTCAGATTGTGTTGTTCGACAGTTCTATTAAGTCTGGTATTATAGTGTTGTTGGTATCATTCAAGACTATTGTTTTTGTCTGACTTGTTTTCACGTACATTACGGTTTCAAAAATGTATAAAGCATATACAGTTAAGATTCCAAATTTAGAAAAATATTCCTTCACAGAGTCTCTTTGTTTTAAATTAAAAATTATTCTAAGGGTTTTTTTTTTGTTGTAAAAGAATTTGGTTTAAATTTCTTTTCGATGTAGCTCCATAAATGGCAATACCGTATGACATATGGGAGTTTATTAGTGAAAAGTAAATTGTTTTAATGGTTTCAATATTACAGTACACTCTCGTTCATCGGAACTAATGTGGCGGACGGCCGGTTCGGATGTCAAAAAATTCCGATGAAGCGGAGTCCGTCGTGAGTCATCATTTCCGCCCGTACGGTGAACTATCGTGATTGTATTCACTCTTGTTTTTAAGATAACACAAGAGGTTTTATGAAAATAAGGCACTCAAACTTTGAACACGGTAACAAAGAACAGATAGGAATAAAAACAACGCAGGAAATAAAGATCCAAAATCTTTATTCTCATATTCTATATTCATATTCCACTCATCAACTCAGCAGTCAACTGACTTCCACGTAACACAGGTGCAGTCGCGACGCAAGACAGACCGAATGACCGTTTGGGAAGCGGTCGAACCGGATGTTCACTTCCTACCCCTTCCTCTTTCTATTTTTGTGCGAATACTGTACTCCACGGCCTCGTAAATCACATCGATGGGTAAAGATTATGGAAAACGCCTGATGAAGTTTGATGCAAAATGTGATACTTCACTGTTGTGCGGATAGAACGAATGGAAATTGAAGGCGCTAAAACGGAAAAATTATTTATTTCGTAAGAAAAAAAGTTAATAATATCCAGATTTTCAGTTCCGATGAAGCGGAATTCCGATGTCGCCGAGTCCGATGAACGAGAGTGTACTGTACAAACTACACACATCTGGCAGAGTGCATAAAGTCCTGAGGACATTTTGCTGATGATATGATTGACATGCTGATCCCAACTTAAATTCTGATCTAAAATTAGTCCAAGAAATTTGCAAGAATCAACCTGGTCAAGACTTGAATTATCAATGTGTATATTTGGCTGCAATTTAGATCTATTTTGTTTTATAGACAATGATATAAAATTTGATTTATTTGTTTTTAGTGAAAGATTTTTATCATCTAAATTTCCTTGACAGACTAAAGGCTAATGAAGGAAGAGAGTTCAACATCATCCTGTTTATTTCCAGAAACAGTTATATTAGCATCATCGGCGTATAAACATACGGAACCAAAACCTTTTGGTATTGTAGTGGGCAGGCCAGTTAAATAACATATGAATAAAAGTGGGCCTAAAATTGAGCCCTGAGGAATACCATGTGTCATAGTTTGAAAATTTGAGTGACATTTATGTTTATATTTGTATTTACTATTTTGATGATAAATATTACTGTCGAGTTCTACACACTGAGTTCTATTTTTGAGGTATGAGCTAAACCAATTAGCCTAAGTTCCTTGCCTTGAACATTGAATTTATTAAGCTGCATTAGTAATTTGTCATGAGATACGCTGTCGAAAGCCTTTGCAAGGTCTAAGAAAATTCCAACGATGTTTTCCTTTTTATCAACACTGTCTATAATTAAATCAATAAATTTTATAGCTGCCGTAATAGTTGATTTACCTGGCCTGAAGCCATGTTGTTCATTATCAAATAATTGATTACTGTCAAGAAAATCTAAAAATTGGTTATAAACAACTTTTTCCAATATTTTTGAAAAAAAAAAAAACTGGTAAAAGTGATATTGGTCTGTAACTTGAGGGATAGTTTGGGTTTCCTTTTTTTCAAAATTGGTACTACTTTGGCAGTTTTTAATTTACAAGGGAAAAAAACCAGATATTAAAGGAATTCACAACATGTGTTAATGGTTTAAGGATGAAAAGAATGCACTGTTTTACTACAGTCATTGGAATTTCATCAACTCATGCAGAGAATTTATTTTCAAAAGTCTTCACTATACTATAAAGTTGCTCTTCACCTATTGTTTGAAATTTAAAAATATTGGGAGTTTTAATAACATTTTGGTCAGATGAAGCCTAGTCATCATTTACAGTGTTTTGAAAATTTTGCATTACAGTACCAAAGTATTTACTGAGTTGATGAAAAAAATCATTCAATATGTTAGCTACAGTAATAGGTTCTGATGTGATTTTATTATCTTGAATGATTTTAATACCGTCAAGTTTTCGAGTGAGTCATTGAACTCAGACTATGATCCTCCACGTTGATCTTGATTTGTTTTTAGAGGACGATATTTTGTTATCAAAAAAAGTTTTCTTTTCTCTAATACTTTGAGATTTTATTTCTTGTTTTATTTGGTGGATTTCTAATTTTAGATCTTCAGTTTTTAATTTTCGTTAACATTTCTCAGGATTTACTAATTTTCTTTTTTTATTTCTGATTTCATCTGAGATCCATTGATTAAAATTGGTTCCTTTCTCCGTGACCATTAATTTTGGAAAGCTAGTTTCAAATGCATGTAAAAATATGGAATAAAACACGTCATACTTTGTCTCTACTGTAGCCTGATACACCTCAATCCAACTCTCTTTAGCCAATATTCTACAGAACAAATCTACATTTTCAGGAGAGAATTTTCTACAGAGTTTTCTATTTACATATTCTTTTGCACACTTAACCCCTAAAATTTCAAGCAACTGACCATCGTGGTCTGATGTTAAAGTAATTAAGCCAGATATTTTAAGTTTTTTGTGTTTAATGTTACATATAAAATTATCAATAGCAGTTTCAGACCCTGAAACTACTCTAGTTGGAAAATCTACTTTATACTCTAGGTTATAAGAATCTAAAATGTTTACAAAAGTATGATATATTTGATTTTTATCCAATACATTTATGTTAAAATCGCCTGTAATTATTATATTATCAAATCTTTTGCTTAATATTTCACATAAAATATCAAATTTTTCTAAAAAATGGTCAACAAAGCATTTCTGAGGAGTTTTATATACGCAGGCCAAGATAAAAGAGAAATCATCAATAGTAATCTCAGAAAGACAACATTCAAATTCTTTTTCCGACAGAAGTTGTTCAACTGCAGGGATGGTTACTCGTTTAATTTTTACAGTTTTACTAACCAGAACCAGAGAACCACCACCACCAGACTTACTTCTGGTATAATATGAGCACAACTTATAATCTTGAATATTTAAATGTATTATTTCTTCTGCAGACAGTTTGTGCTCTGTTAAAGCAAAAATGTGTGGCTGAATTTCATCTAAGTTAATTTTTAATATATTTAAGCGGGAGGATAGATGCTGGACATTTTGATAGAATATTTTTAGTGAATGATGTGGCATGTTTTCATAAACATGTTTGTTTACTGGTGAAGTTATGTATATTGGTTGATTGGATTTGTGGGAAAATTTGTTTTTTATTGAGTGGAATTCCTCAAAAATACTATTATTGCTACAAGCTACTTGCCTATAAATACAGGTAAAATCAGGTGCAGACACATTTTCTTTGTCGCCTAGACTCAGTTTAAATCAACAACTGTAGAACCGAGACCACTTTCACTATATTGCCCATTTCCACTGCCACAGGACACTGGCTTGAGAGATGTTTACATGACGTGTGGACTGCTGCAGTTGAGGTGTCGTCCAACCCCGCCAACATGGAGACATCTGCAAACCAACATGACTCCTCCCCATTTTTTCTTGAGATGAACACTCTTGCGATGGGATAACACCATGAATCAAATTTTCCAGCTTACGATTGAACTCGTCATGTGTCATTCCATTTCTAAGTGTTCTGCTTGAATTTTGATTGTAAGAGACAATGGTGACGTGGGCTCCTGTATGTGACTGAAATTTTAGAAGGTTATTTGTGAAGTCTTCAAGTTGGACATTGTCTCTCACACAGCCTACTGGTGAGCAAAATAGTGTTTTGTAACCTTTTACCTTGAAGTCATCAGCAAGTTGGGAGAAGGCAGTATCATAGTAGTTTTTCTTCGGTTTACTGTGATATTTAGGCTTGGTAATAAGCCTCTCCATGTCTTTGTTGGAAAGCCAGGTGGGAGTTTATACAATCGCCAGAGGATGGTTTTCCAAATTCTTTTCCAAATGTTACTGCTACACCAGCTGTCATGAAACCATTGGCTTTAAAATCTGATGAAATAGAATGTGCAAAAGCCACTGATGAGTCATGCCGATACTTGCTGATCACGTTCCTCATATTTTCTTCAGAAATTTGGATAGTACCCGGAATCTTAGAGATGTCATCTGTAGTTGAGAAGGTTGATTTAGCAGATTCAAGGGGCACTTTAATGCTGGTTTGCGTAGCAATATCGTAGGCTTGGATTTCTTTAACTATTTTGCTAGATACGATCTGTTTTCCTGACATGTTCAGGTGAATGCCATCTTTAGCATAACATTTGCTGGTCACTGCAGAAAAATCTATGAAAGTAACATTTTTCATTGATTGGGCAAGTTCAAACATGTAGAGATTCAGTTTCATGATTTCTTCGTTTATTCCATGAAAAAGGGGGAGATCCTTCCTAAATGGAATACCACCCAAAATGACCCTATTATTTTTTAGGAAAAGTAAAGTTGGTTTTAAATTCTTATAGACTGATTGGGTTTGGTTGTCGTAAGCATTATTGGCTCCTGCAATTAGAATTACAAGGTGTTCTGGAAAGAGTTTTGAATTTCTCACCAGCTCCATCACTTCCTCAAATTTAGCACCTGGTTTAAGAGATTGTTGTATGTTTATTTCTTCTTTCAGATGGTTATTATTGAGGACAGATCTCTCCCGTGACTGTCACTGAAAATGGCTATTCCGGGTTTATCATGAGTTTCATCAGTTTGCATTAGCGCGACACTGGTTTCTTCTGTTTGCACTGCAGTGTCGGAGACTGTCCCTAATGATATCTGTTCCAATGAGTGATTCATCCTTCGACTTGTAGGAATTGATGTTTCCGTAGGTGTGGTAATGAGAGCAAGTAGCTTATCAACAGATATTTGATAATTATTACACATTACGTAGGCTGTAACAGATCTTCTTACTATTAAATCTACTTCAGAAAGAGTTAGACTCTTTAATATTTCTGGATTGACAGTTTTAGTAAAAAGGAAACTCGAAATTAGAAGTTCCACAGCCGAAAGAATAAAAATGCCACAATCATGCCCGTTTTGTTGTTGTTGCCCATCAATCTCTATGAGATCAGGTTTGACATCTTTCCCAGTAATGAATGACGAAATCTTTCTAGCTAATGTGTTAGCTGAAGTGAAGTTTTACCCTTAAACTGAGTTGTAATGATAAAATAGGTTAGTTTTCTTTATATATATAAAAGTGTGCTCCAGTGAGAACCTCCCTTTTCCATTAATTTTTCAGAGTCGTTAAGTGGCATCAAGACAAAATTTTTTCACTGAGATTAAAAGACTCAAGATAGTCTATGTAACTATCTACACATTTTACAGCTTGTACTATTAAAGGGGAAAGAATGCAAAGATCATGATTTTTCAATAAGCGGTCATTTAACAAATCTGTATGTTTTACAATGATGTCATCTGACAACCAATCTGTACTCAGTAGTTCTTAAATCAAAATTCTTTGATTAAGTGTAAGATCTGAATCTGTTTGCATTCCAGTATCTTTAGTGGTTACTCTCTCCATTTGTGATTCACCTGCTTTTGAATTTTTCTTCAATAATGATTTATTTCTAGTTAAAATCCCACCTGGAGATTGGGTTGGTTTTGGACTGTTTTTGTTTGAATGTTTAGTATTTATTTTACTTTTGCTTGTCATTGCTATGTAATTGGTATAAATACAAACAACACTGTACCGTATATTACTTTATATAATAAAGAGCAAGTCTATATATAAAACTTGGTAATGTCTATTATTGGTAGAGAATCATATTATAAGGCTTAAAGAGCTTCAAAATTCTGTTAAATACAACAGGTAAATATAACAGAAATATAATATTAACTGTTGTAATTTGCCAGTCCACGTTGACTTTAAATCCTATTGATTTTTTATGTCAATTATTTTAAAAATAAATAATTCAGTACAGAGGTTTCCACTATTTACAAAATATACAGTCACTGCTCACTTCATTGTTAAAGTCAATAAAACAAAAATAATTCAAACAATATTTGTTGACAAACAAAACAAATACAGAGCCAGGAAATCTGAGTCAGTTATCTGGATAGGTCAGTCAGTACTTATTTACAAAAGGCTTGCACTGATAAGCTGACTACTCCAGTGTGACGTAGCACTGATAAAGAGCTTTGTTTGACCCAAACAAAAGCTGGAGTTTGACCCATCAGTTTTAACAGGAATTAGTGCCGGTTGGGATCAAGAGTTGTAGTTGTATTTCCTGTTTCTTCCATATATTATTCAGATAAATTTAGTTTAACAAGTGTAGATACTTTCAAAATCCCACTAATTTTTCATAATAACACAGTGTTTTATATAGGAATTATGGTATTTACATAGTAGTTTCTGGTGTTTTACTGTAAAATTCATATGCAAGAAAACATGTGCTTTTGGTCTCAAAAAATGTAAGTTTTAAATTTAATATATTTTTATCCTGCAAACTCAGAAAACTTAAATTCTTTATTCAGAGGCTTAAACTTACTTTACCAAATTCTTTAAATGCAAACATAAAGCACAGAATAGTCTATTCACTACATAAAACTTTAAAAAATATTCACTGATTAGTACTACCAACACTTAGAGGCCATCTTCAAATATCCCAATAAAATATATTCTAACAATTGAATATATTTTGTTAACCTAATTTTGTATTATGTTTCTGGTACAGTAGACTCCCTCTTAACCGGCCACCTTTTAACCGGTCTCCGCTTTAACCGGCCTACCCTGACACAAAATAACATCTTTTTAACCGGCCATTTTTTATCTCAACATCGCTTTAACCGGCCGCTTTTCGCCGGAAACGTAGTTTTCTTATCTAATGTATCATTCAATTCAACTTTATTTCATATTGACGTTCTCAAACCAATTAAACTGTAACGTCCTGGATGGAAGTGCCTGCCACCGGAAGTCAATGCGTTTGGACCTACTATCCAGTAGACCACAGTAAAGAAACGAATTATTATTAGTGTAGGTTTGTTGTGGATGTCATGGTTGGGCACAGTAATGTATTTAAGGTTGTATTTAAAGTAATAATTATATTTAGGCCGTATAAAATTGTGGTTTGGCGATCTTAAATGAACATCGATTTAACCGGCCAATTCATTATCCGGCCGTGGCCTGGTCCCGAGGTGGCCGGTTAAGAGGGAGTCTACTGTACAGTTAATTCAAATATTTAATTGCCTTTAAGGGGAATTTTACATAAAAGATGTTACTTTATTATAGTTATTCTAACTCTTTAACCCAGCTTCATGTAATTTGTTACAATGTTAACTTTCTACAGACTTTTTTTGTATTGAATAAAAATTTATTCATATTTTAACCATTCTAATACGTTGTTTTAGGAACAAACTAAATGTTTATAAATTTATTTTGTAATTTTTGTTATTATTTGAGAATGTTACGAATGGGCAACGAGATTCTGTCAGGTTGATTTCTTTGTCTACATTAAAGTGGAAAACACCATATTGCACCAAATATTTAGGATAAGACAGATATCAGTGGTTGTCATGTATTGAAAATCCTTGAATGATTTTATCTATTAGTATCAAATTTTTAAACGTTAGCGACCTGATACATAATTAACATACTGTTCAAGATTTATTTATAAAATGCACTACTGTATGTAATGACTTTGCCTGGTGGGGACAGTTAGCAACCTGACCAAAATGGCTCTAAAATATTGTTTTGACCACCAAATTAAAAAATTCATATGTTTTTCATAGCCATAGGGAAAACCAAACATAGAACTATAACTGGAATATTAATTTGAGATTTTAACGTATTAAATAACTTTAAAATAACTGTGGGACATAGATTCTCTCTCAATTTGATAATGATCCTAAAATTACATCATGGCACAAGTCAGCCAATTTGATGGGTTCTCCTCAAGACTACATACAATAGCGCTGGGGGAGTTTGGCCGCTGCCCGCCATGTTGGCTGTGTGGTTAAACTTCAGATATATTCCTCGCCCATTTAGGATTTTTATACAGACAGTAGTTATTTTGCATGCCTAAATCAATTATGGATTTATAATTATAGTATAAGTTTAATAATTATATTATAAGTTTAATAATTATATGGACAATAAACTAAATGTAAATTTCTAGGAAGATTTCTAACAGGAATTTGTATAAATACATCATACATTAATTTGTGAAAAGGTTTTCACTATCTTACTTACTTAAACTCATACAGTTTGTGAACTGGGTATGTGTTAATTGTGTTCAAAGATGGAAAATATATAACTGGTGTACTTCACATGTCCTTGACATTACGCTGTTCTAGGTTAAGTAGGTTATTTAGAATTCACCTAAAATACTCTCGCAGCAGACTAGCATACTTACTGAATTTCCATCTGGAAATTCTCTTCCATTGAAGTAAATTGTATTCCAAATAAATGGCAGATTCTATTAGTCTAAAGGAAGTCTGCCCTCAATGGGTTTTTGTCATTAGTTTTTCTCCTGATGTATTAAAATGTGCATAAATACAAACATGAGAAAGACATGTGAAACATATTCTAGCCCCTCAAAAATTATAGTTGAAATTTACTGCATGGCGTACATAAAAAATTGAAAGTTATCAAGAATATATTGACAAAAGGAAGAAGTGTATACTCTCCTACGCATATTATTTTGATTAAAATTCATGGAATTTTTTACACATTATTGGGTTTATCACTTATATCTTAAAAAATCTGAACTAAGATCCTAAATTTTCAGCCCCTTGAACTGCCATATAACTAATTAATGAACCTACACCTATAACTAATCAGACTACATAGTCCAGAATCTTGCATATAAACAGTTTTTTGTATGACTTGACTCTCAAATGGAGGATTGTCATTTTAAAATGATAACGAAATGTTTTATGTTTCGAAATGTCACTATCGTGTGAAAACCTAATTAATGTAACACGGTTTACTTTTAACATTTTGGACTGCTGATGGAATTTTGTTCTTAAATTATCAATTAAATTTTTGATCACAAAGTATTTTGGTGTTTGTGTGTTCTTAACCCATTTTCAATCTTTAAAAAGCCATGATAAAAATAACCTCTGCTGTACAAAACAATCAGAAAATATTTTATATGACTGTAGCCCACATCAAAAAACCTTATCTATACTTATTTAATACGCTAAGGGTTTTTTTGTCTTGAGAACTCCTCCTACAATTTTCAACCGATTTTCAAGTTTTTGGTGTCGTTGGATAGGGCTTGGTCTGTAGTTGTTTCTGCCAAAAACTGATGAGAATCAGACTAAAAATAAAGACGCTATCCACCATTGAAATCTCAAAATTTCCCATTTAAATAACATTGGGATTGAATAAAGCATTTTAAACATCTGTTAATAATCAGCTGTAAATATGTGTTGTTTTGGTGATTAAAGATATTCACAATAGTGGATTGGCCGGATGCCGTTGATTTTGAGCTAAAAGTAACATTTTTATTAAAGTAAATTGCTCGATTTCGAGCAACACGTATACTAGTAATTTTAATCCTGCTACATTCTTTGTTTCTTTTTTCTAAGTAAATTCAATGACATTACCTAGCCTTTGACATTGTGCTACTTTCTTTTACAATAGTTTGACAAGGAAATTTATTATTTTACTGTGTGTGGCTGATATATTTTTCACTTGTAAACAAAATTCTACAGTTGAAGGAAAACCTAAATGTTTAGATTGACTTTTATCTCTTAAATTTAAAGGTTGATTTTATTCTCTACAGGATAGGTTAATATTTTATTTTAGTGTGCTAGTATCTTCACACAAAAAGTTTATAAATGGGTTGGGGTAGATAAATATTTTTCAAATAAATGTTCTCTTACGTTACAATATTTAATATTTTTTTTCAGATGGGCTGAGATGCAACAGAATCCCGGTGTCGCGATGGTGTCATACCCGGAAAACCTCAATTCCAGCGGCCAACCGGCCAACAGCGCGCCGCCCGACCAGGCAGTGTTTGAGGCTGATAAGAGGGCGGTCTACAAGTTAGTACCTTCACAACTATAGCCTATAAATGCCCAAGAGCTAATCGAACATCTAACCCTTAACCAATATTTGATTCTGATAAATAAGAATGAAGTAGTGTGGAAAGAAGATGAACGTGTATAAAAAATAAACCATTTTCTTTTTCAAAAATTTTTTGAATAAAAAAATGCTGAGGGAGAAAAGTGTTATTAGTGGGCTGTGCCTCTCTCAACATTTTTAAAAACAGCATCTGGGTGGTCTTGAACTCTTAACCCATAATCATTATGAAAAAACTAATGAACATTCATTTTTCTTAAGTATTCCGAAAACGTAATATTAAATCAAGCAATAGGTAGCGTACAATGGCGGCTTTGACAGTAATTTCCAGGTCATATCAGTCTTACAGTTCACTTGTGAATTACATTTAACGTGAAATGGTATTTAGAGACATCTCCATTAGAGCAGTATCTTATAGAAGAAGAACATAAGATCAGTGAAAAGAAGCAATATTGATGATTTGTTGTGTACCAAATACAATTTTTGCTGTTGGAAAAACTTTTACACTTTTAAGTGCAGGAAAATACTTCCTTTTAATTGTTAAATCATCAAAGTATGAAATGTGAATAAACAATTCTTTATGATTTATGTAAGCTGGATTTTAATAAGTTGTTGATCTCTCTTTTGTGAAACTTTTTTATGAAGGCCCTCATTGAGGCTAATGTTTTTATGTTGTGGAGAGGTCTATTGCTATTGATTTCTTCTTGTGGTTTTATATTTGTATTTAAGTAATCTACTTTTACCAATATTGTTGCTATTGTTATCACTGTATGGAATGTTCCTTGACCGAATGGATTAATTTTATATTTACAAGTTCTCCCTTGCAATGTTTGATGAGGGTAGAGCTCACATTGACTTAGCCAGCTGGTGGTATTCACTTGTGATGTTTTCTGCAGACACCCGCTGTTTCCGCTGTTGGCGCTACTGTTCGAGAGATGTGAGCAAGCCACTCAGTCCGCAGAGACCCCCAACTCTGAGAGCTTCAACATGGACATTCAAGCTTTCGTTCAGCATCAGGAGAGGGACTGCAAACCTTTCTTGATTAATGATTCCGAAGTTGATGGATTGGTAAGTTTTTATCTCTGCTTGTACACACTAGAACACTATTTATGGCTCATTTCACATTCAATTTTTCATGCATATGTTAAATAAATTAAGGAATTGGGTCGATGAACACTGGTAAGCTTACTTTGTTTTAAATTGTCAACCAAACTTATTACAAAACTACTATTAATGAAAAACTTTGCAAAGAAAACAAAAGAACATCGTTTAACTTCACTCTGTATGACTTACATTTTGTGTTGAGTATTTTTAGCCAATTTCGCTCTAGGAAATACGCTATTACGGTAGTAGCCATGGTAAGACCTTAGCCCGGGACCATTTTATTTTATTTATTTTGAGGTCCCCAGAAGCCCAAAATACCATTCGTTCATTTTCATATATATATTTATATATTATGGGAACGGGGTTTTGTGGGGTTTCAAAAGGGTCAAAAATGGGTTTTTGGCATTTTTTTACCTCTATTTTTAAAACGCATAAATTAACTAAAACTATTTAAAAGAGCTTGAAGAAAACAATTTGGTATTTTTGATTTGTATCTAAGCATAACTGGTTACGGAGAAAATAAAAAAAATGTGTTTCCCATGTTAATCTTATGGGAAATCAATAAAACCCTGTATCTTGCTTATTTATTGACATAACTTAATCAAATTTGGTATGTACATTATCTAGGGTTTAACTTATACTTGCTTACAAAATCCATATGGCGGCAAACCTACATACTCACCTCCATGGGGTTTATGGGGAAAATAAAAAAATTGCCAGATCCTGATACAATTTTGTGTTTATCTTCATAAATTATTGATTGACTTAGATTTTGTAACAAAACCCATAGCATCAAACCTACATAGGCTACTCGATCCTGTGGTATTTTATGGGGAAAGCAAAAAATCTGAAATTCCATTGGAAATTTGCTGAGTACGCAGGTCTGCTGCGACAGGGGTATTTTATTTTGTGACCTAACTTACCGTTATTCTAACTGAAAATACCAGACTAAAAAACTAACCTAGAACTTTTGCACACTGTGATTTTTAATTTCTTGAATACAGCAGTCTAGTATATTTTAAATTAAGAGAATTTCCAAAAATTAACAGTTTCAATTTGAGGTGTGCGGATAGTGAAATTTGACTTCGGATCGGATTTGGATCGGATAGTCTAGTTTCGGATCGGATTCGGATCGGATAGTAGGAAGTTCGGATCGGATTTTATTCGGATTCGGATACTCGCGCGGACAGAGTGAACTGTTATATTACTCAGAATTAAAATACAAATTAATTAACATTAAAATTTTAGCACTTTATTCCTAGGAATTAGAGGTGTGCGGATATCCGGAAAACCGGATCGGATTCGGATCGGATCGGATATCCGAATCCGATCCGAATGTACAACAGGCGTCGGATACGATCCGAAAAATATCCGATTTTTTCGGATAGATAGTGTCTATGAGCATAAAATCCTTTAAACCCCCAAAAACTACATTTGGAATGATGATACTGACGATCGCGTACGTTCTAGGTATGAATACAATGTTGGATTAAAACACGACTCAATAAATTATTATCATCTCTCTCGAAAACTTGAAAATTGAAGTTAGTCAATCAACACTAGTATTGACACTCTAGGTATTAGGGTGTCCCCAAAATATAGCGCACTCAAGGCAATGGTTGTCAAAACAAATCTGATATATTAGCGACTCAAGCGGATGGAGTAAACAACAGTGGTCGTAATTGGCTGTAGAGTTAGGTTCAGATTAAAATCACAACGCGCGCTAGTGAACCCTCGCCAGCACTCCACAGCCACCGATTTGGAATTAACTGGTATGGTGGATCACCAGAATTGACCGAGTGTCACGATTTTAGTCTGTGGTTATTTGATTCTGTTGTCCTGCGCAGTAGACAACAGTGTTTTCAAGTACACGATAATACTTAGTTATTGTACTCATTCTCCGACTTCACACTGATTTTCCTCCCAAAGATTTGCCGTAATTTTTCAAGATAATTAATGATAGTTTTGAAAAATAATTGATTTTTCGTGTCTAAAATATTACAAAATCAAATCATTCCCGACATCAATCACTAATTACATTGATGGACACGACATTTTTGTGGCGTGCAATAATTTATTATCGTGTGGTACAATGTTTTGAAGTCTGGGAAAACTGCTACAGCCGACAGCGTACCAGCGTACGAGATAAAATTTGAATTGAAGTTATGAATTGTACCTTTTAATGTGTTTAACTTAATTTTCTGGAATCGGATAGGCTAGTTGTTAACTACTCAGTTATGGAGCCAAGAAAGAACACGAGTTTGATTTGGAATTATTTTGAGAAAAACCTAGAACTGGCGGAATGCCTATTGCGCAAGCTGGTTCTAAAGGTAAGGGTAGGGTAACTAAGACATCAGAAAATTTTCTTTGTTGAAAAATAAAATAATGTAGTTTTATTATTACTGAAATTAAGACTTGTGACTTGCTTCCACTTCATAAATTCTTTGAGATAGGAATGTGTTTTATTTTTTAACCGAGCTCATTGTAATAGGTAGGCCTAAAACAAATTGGGATGTAAGTTTAAAACCTAATTTGTTAAAAGTATTACATGTTACTGCATTATTGAACGTAAGTAAGCTTAGCAATCTACTTTTAAACATCAAAAAAGACTGTAGCCTACATGAAGGTGTAGGCCTAGGCTACTGTTTAAGAGTCATCAACTCACAGTGACTCAAAGATATCATAAGGCTATACTGCATATAGGCTAGGCCTAATCAATGAAATAGACCTTTTTGGTCATAACCCTAAGTTATTACTCAAAATATTACTATCAATGTAGTATTCAAACAAAATATGAGCGTGAAAATTACCTAATTCTGAGAGAGAAAAATTTATCTGGGTTGTAAGCAAATTTGTAAATAAATATTGAAAAAGATTTTCTCACCAAAAACAAATAGGTAGTTACAAATGAAGCCTATTGATTGACCGACTTTAGAGCTAAACAATAGGCCTACCTTAAGTTAAAACTTGGTTTGATACAGATAGCCTTGTAGTGAATTTATTTTGGATGAGATTTACTGTAGTTAGTAGAATATTTGAAACTATATTATATAGGCTATGATATATTATAATAGGCCTATAATAATACACAAAATCATACAAATATGAAAATGGTATTATACTTAACATAATACTCAAGGACAACTCAAACATGCACACTAAAAACACAATAAAATTCTTTATACATCATTGTAAAGTATTTGTCAAAAACGTAAATTATAATTCTAGTCTTGAACAAATACTGAACAAAAAAATCAATATATATGCCTACATTTCTATATTAAACAAAAATCTAATTAACATTTTTCATGCATTTCTAGGAATAAAGCGCTAGGATTTTACTGTTAATTAATTTGTATTTTAATTCTGAGTAATATAACAGTTCACTCTTTCCGTGCGAGTATCCGAATCCGAATAAATCCGATCCGAACCCCTTACTATCCGATCCGAATCCGATCCGAAATTACACTATCCGATCCGAATCCGATCCGAAGTCAAATTTCACTATCCGCACACCTCTACTAGGAATGCATGAAAAATGTTAATTTTATTTTTGTTTAATATAGAAATGTAGGCATATATTGATTTTTTCTTGAGTATTTCTTCAAAACTAGAATTATAAATATATATTGGACGAATACTTTACAATGATGAATAAAGAATTTTATTGTGTTTTTAATATGCATGTTTGATGTTGTCCTTGAGTTTTTATGTTAAGTATGATACCATTTCATATTTGTATGATTTTGTGTATTATAGTCCTATTATAATATATTATAGCCTATATAATATAGTTTAATATATTCTACTAACTACAGTAGGTCTCATCCAAAATAAGGTACAAGGCTATTGGTATCAAACCAAGTTTCAACTTAAGGTAGGCCTATTGTTTAGCTCTAAAGTCGGTCAATCAATAGGCTACATTTGTAACTGTTTGTTTATGGTGAGAAAATCTTTTTTGATATCTATTTACAAATTTGCTTATAACCTAGATAAAATTTTCTCTCAGAATTAGGTCATTTTCAGGCTCATTTTTTGTTTGAATACATTGATAGTAATATTTTGAGTAATAACTTAGAGTTATGACCAAATAAGGTCTATTTCATTCATTAGGCCTAGGCTATATGCAAGTTTTGATATCTTTGAGTCACTGTGATGACATTACTGTTTAACAGTAAGTTTAGCCTAGGCCTACACCTTCATGTAGGCTACAGTCTTGTTTGATGTTTAAAAGTAGATTGCTAACCATACTTAGGTTCAATAATGCAGTAACATGTAATCTTTTAACAATTTAGGTTTTAAACTTACATCCCAATTTGTTTTAGGCCTATTACAATGATCTTAATTAAAATAAAAACTTTCCTATCAAAGAATTTATGAAGTGGAAGCAAGTCACAAGTCTCAATTTCAGTAATAATAAAACTACATTATTTTATTTTTCTACAAAGAACATTTTATTATGTCTTAGTTACCGTACCCTACCCTTAGGCCTACCTTTAGAACCAGCTTGTAGGCATTCCGCCTGTTCTTGGTTTTTCTAAAAAGATTTCCAAATCAAACTCCTTTTCCTTCTTGGCTCCCCATAACTGAGTAGTTAACAACTAGCCTATCCGATTCTAGAAAATTAAGTTGATCACATTTAAAGTTCGTAACTTCAATTCAAATTTTATCTCGTACGCTGTCGGCTGTAGCAGTATTCCCAGACTTCAAAACATCGTACCACACGATAATAAATTATTGCACGCCATAAAAATGTCGTGTCTATTAATGTAGTTAGTGATTGATGTCGGGAATTATTTGATTTTGTAATATTTTAGGCACGCAAAATCAATCATTTTCCAAAACTATCATTAATTATCTTGGAAATTACGACAAATCTTTGGGAGGAAAATCAGTGTAACGTCGGAGAATGAGTACAATAACACATTATTCTCGGGTACTTGGAAACACTGTCGTCTACTGCGCAGGACAACAGACTCAAATAACCACAGACTAAAATCGTGACACTCGCTCAATTCTGGTGTTCCCCATACCAGTTAATTCCAAATCGGTGGCTGTGGAGTGCTAGCGAGGGTTCACTAGCGCGCGTTGTGGTTGGAATCGGAACCTAACTCTACAGCCAATCACGACCACTGTTAGAATGGGTTGTTTACTCCATCTGCTTGAGCCGCTATCAGATTTATTTTGACAACCATTGCCTTGAGTGCGCTATATCTTGGGGACACCCAAATGCCTGGAGTGTCAATACTAGTGTTGACTGACTGTCTTCTATTTTCAAGTTTTCGTGAGAGATGATAATAATTTATTCATTGAGTCGTGTTTTAATCCAACATTGTATTCATACCTAGAACGAACGCGATCGTCAGTAGGGGTCTATGATTCCAAATGTAGTTTTTGGGGGGTTTAAAGGTTTTTATGCTCATATACACTATCTATCCGAAAAAATCGGATATTTTTCGGATCCTATCCGACGCCTGTTGTACGTTCGGATCGGATCGGATATCCGAATCCGATCCGGTTTTCCGGATATCCGCACACCTCTAGTTTCAATAGTTATTCAGGGTGAACAACTTAACTGTGCCACCATTGGCATATCCTAAACTATGAGATTTAGAGAAAACTTTAAATGGGGAACATCACCTATTTTTTAAGGCAATAAAAAATGTGAATTTCATTTTCTTCTAAATGGCCGCCATTTTCCAATATGGCGGCCAACTTTAAAATTTCTTATAGGACACCCTATATTTTATGGTGTTTTTGAAATGTACATGTAATTTTAAAACATTTTTATTCTTTAACATTCTTCTATAAACTTAACGGTTAGGGAGCTACAGGTAATCATAGTTTATTTTTAGATCCATAAGAATAAC
The DNA here is from genome assembly GCA_030545055.2 of Neoaliturus tenellus. Taxonomy (NCBI): domain Eukaryota; kingdom Metazoa; phylum Arthropoda; class Insecta; order Hemiptera; family Cicadellidae; genus Neoaliturus; species Neoaliturus tenellus. Next base: position 103,266,650 of record CM061535.1, read on the forward strand.
ATGGGCCGAACTTTATCTCTCCATAACTCCGAAACCATTCAGTAAAATGAAAAATGCTCAAGAATAAAAATGTCTTAAAATTATGTTTGAAGAACATTTCACACATAAAAATTATCATTAACGCATAAATTAACTTCCAATATGGCGGTCAAAAAATGAAAGTTAATAAAAATCTATGTTATTATGAAGAAATGGCATTAAAACATAATTTTAAGACATTTTATTCTTGAGTATTTTTTATTTTACTGAATGGTTTCGGAGTTATGGAGAGATAAAGTTCGGCCCATGTTATTCTTATGGATCTAAAAATGAACTTTAATTACCTGTAGCTCCCTAACCGATAGGTTTAGAGAAAAATGTCAAAGAATAAAACTGTTTTAAAATTACATGTACATTTCAAAAACACCATAAAATATAGGGTGTCCTATAAGAAATTTTAAAGTTGGCCGCCATATTGGAAAATGGCGGCCATATAGAAGAAAATGGAATTCATATTTTTTTATTGCCTTAAAAAAATAGGTGATGTTCCCCATTTAAAGTTTTCTCTAAATTTCATAGTTTAGGATATGCCAATGGTGGCACAGTTATGTTGTTCACCCTGTATATGTAATATGGGGAATGGGAAAAAGTTGAGTGTATTTCAGGATTAAAGTTCATTGTTTCAATTAATTGGAAAAGTTGTCTTAGCACTTATGGCTCAAGGGCCAACAATTTCCCTCAGGGAGGCAATGTTGCATTTTACCCCCAAAATATACAAAATACCGAAATCCCAAGAAAAATATAAAATAAGCACTCACTATTGAAATCTATTGTGTTGGTTACCTAACCTTCATACTCAATTGTTGAACAGCTTATAATCAGTTGACTTTTAACCATCCCTCCAGTTTAGCCAGTGTTGTCAGTTTGCACTGCACTGTGGGGCCAGATGGACATTGTTATTTTTTATGAATTACCCGAGAGAGACGAGGACGCCCTTTTACAACAACCCCTTTTACAAGGAGTAATGTTTGACTTAGTATAACAGTTGGGTAAAAGATTTTTCTTTGGGAACATTACAGATGATAAAAGCGATCCAAGTGTTGCGCATCCACCTGCTGGAGTTGGAGAAGGTGCAGGAGTTGTGCAAGGACTTTTGCAACCGCTACATCACCTGCCTCAAGGGCAAGATGCAGAGTGAGAACCTGCTGCGTTCCGACTACTCGACCGGCTTCGTGGAGAACAACAACAACAGCCACTCGAGCAACTCCAACTCGCCCACCGTCTTCAGCCCGCACAGCTTGCAGGTGCGTCACTCACCAAGTAACAATGTCCCTTAACCTTCGAGTGAGCGTTTAAATTTCAAAGCAAAATAAAATAACATGTCTCCCAACCATATTTGATACATTATATTTGTGCTGGGTAGCTGAGTGGTTATAGAGCTTGCCTTTGAATAAAGCTTGTCGTTTCGATCTTGGGACAAATCAGAAGCTTTTTGAGGGTTTGAAACTGGCTCCAGCTGCCTATGTTCATTGGGCTACAGTGGAACCTTGATATATGGAACCTCAATATATCGAAATTCTCGATGTAACAAAGTTTTCTCATTCCCCTTGAACCTGCATATAAATCTAATGTCATTTCTACCTCTACATATCGACGGATTTGCGAGGAAAACAGCAATATAACAAGCTTTTGGAGTGCCAATGCACTACCTAACCACCTCTAAGTATCAAAGTTTTAACTGCAAAACCTCAACATATCAAAGTTAAAAAAGAACAACAAGCTGTTGCAACCTGTCGCTCTGCAGACGTTGACTTTTGCCATTAATTGTGTTCGCAGGGCTGTTCTTGTTTCCTGCATTTGCAGTCAACTTATTTTGTTAGTGTTGTTACATGCATTACTCTTAAGTGTCCATCAATGTGCCATTAGCATTTTGTTTAAATGCATTTTCAGGGTGTCTACTGATACTGAAAATACTTGAAATACTGGAATTATGCTGGAATTTGATTTCCATACTGGAAATACTGTAATTATACTGGAATTTCAAAATAGATACTGGAATTTTAGAATTTTGTTAAAATGCATATTTTTTTAATGCATAATACATAGATTTTGTCATTTGATCCGTACATAATAATGTAAAAATATTTTACTAGTCATTTTTGCTGTTTAAGTATGTTTGCAAATCAAAATCAGAAAACTTGTAGTTAGTTCTCTTCAAATAGTTAATCAAGAAATGTAAACATTTGTGTAGTGATGGAGCCTAGAAAATGTTTGATTTTATACGGTAGTAAAAATTTATTTTTCCTTCTTAAATTTTAATCATATTTTTCTTTTTTTACTTTTAAGTATTAACCTATTTCATTATTTTTTAGTAGTTAAATGTTCTTTATGCTTATTTTTTATATTAAATAAACGCAAAATAAAGTGGGAGGAACAGAGGGCTATACAGTGAGTTAAGGGCCTTCACAAAAAAACTGACAAAAAATTTAAACAAATGTTATTGTTGGAAAATACTTATTAATCATAATCATAAGGGCCTTTATCTTTATACAAAATTTATTTCAATATTGATTATATGAATTAATTGTTATTTTTGTTACTCCATGTTTGAATTAATAGTTTGTGAGTGATACTGGAATTTTTGAAAAAATATACTGGAAATACTGGAAATATACTGGAATTCTAAAATCAGATTTCAGTAGACACCGATTTTACATTATCCTGATGACTACTAATTTAACAACCACATGTTAACTGCATGTCTAAGAGTACAAGCGTCTTCCAGTCCTGATCGATGCTTATTAGATGAAGCACTGTTTACATTTTTGCATCACCATTTAAGTTATAGTCTTTGTCCTGATCAATTCATGATAAAAGTTCCATAGAAAGGTTCATACAAAACTTATAATGTTACAGTGGACTGTTGTGGAATAACAAAATGTTTGTTATGTAATCACAGTAAACCCGTATTTATTACTCAATTGCTAGGCCTTTGGGAAATAAGTAATGCTATTATGAGATAGTCGTGAACTTTAGTATATTATATTGAAGTTTGTAAAAAATGACCATGATATAATGAAACCCAGTATATCAAGACCGTGATATTACAAAGTTTTTATATTCCCCTTCAAGTTCGATATATCGAGGTTCCACTTTATTATCATATTCACCTTTCCCTAAAGTCATATTCACCTTAAAATTTACACACCAGATTGTGTAGGTGTCTTAAATAAAATATCACCTATAGAGGAAGGTATGCCTATCTAAAAGATGTCATAATGACAATCGATTTAGACCAGTCTACAGTAGTCTTCATCAGACCCAATCAGAGACTGAAAGAACAAAAATAAGTTCTGGCAGAAACAAAGTTTACTTGTTCGTTGATCAATCTGTCCCTATCTTTACACAAAGATAGGATAAGATAGTAGTAAAGATTGTGAAGATATGAAAATTGTAAAGAAAACCTTCACAGTTGGTCCACAAGTCACTAAATCACAACTCACATTGAACCTAAGTGAAAGAAAGGGGTAGTGGTGTGAATAGGATTTTAACTTGGGGGTGATTAACATGGGAGTAGACACTATCGAGGGATTCTGAAACATTTGACACTATTACAAATCTTTATGGTTTGTAAATAAAGAGATTTTGATTTTGATTGATTCTCCCACTCAAATAAGAGACTAGGGGTCTTTTGAGCTGTTAATATAATGATCCTGACAAAAATCAGGTCCTATTTGTCATCAGTAACATAGCCACACCTCGTCTGAGCCATCACACACACTCTTCAGTCCAACAAGGTTAAACTAGATAGATTAACACATGTTAATTTGTTGCCCCCTTTTAAACATCTCCATTTTACCAATGTTTCCAGATGTTTCCTTGGTTACCAACAACACACACTTGCACCCCGTTTCCTTGGTTATCCACTTATTCTGATTGGTCACAATCTGAAAAAATCATAGATTATGCTTATAAATTATCTTATTGTTTTTTTCCTTTTTTCCTTTTTTTTACCATTGGTTTGATGGGCTTTGTTATCTATTGAGATTGGACATAGGGTTTAAGTGAGAGTAAAATGGTAGTTAACATATGGGAAAGTGTAAATAAAAGATGATTACCAGGAAAACGGGAATCAAGGTTAAAATGAAATGACCATTGTGAACAACTAACATGGACTATAGAGATTATGTTGGATTGAAAAAAATTTTGATACAGTAATACACAATAATTGAATTTGTACAGATTTTGGCCTCTATTACAAAGCTTAGGCATATATTACAGCTGACTCCCTTAAACAATCTTTAGAGAACAAAAAACTTTAATGCATTGCCAATCCACAATCACCATAAAACTAACCGACTACTCTCAATAATAGCTGCTACACTTTCCCACTCCTCAAAAGCACTGTCTCCCCCAGCCGGTGGGTGTTTCCAAAGGCCTAAAGGCAAACGCACAACACTTGTCTTATTAATGGCTTGTAGATATTAACAAACTATTTTGAAACTTTAAGATTTCTAAAATTTGCACAAAAAACTTATTAGTGTTTGTGGTGTGATTGGTCACCCTTATCATCCCTCTTATTTACGCCACTGGGTATGGATAAAAATTGTATAGGGAGGTTCTAGGAAGCCCTTGGAGTACAAAGCCGGGTATGATTGTCTACATCCATTAAGCAGTTTTATTATTTTAAAGACTTATCATGTGGAGCTAAACTCTATAAATGCCCCCTCGAAGGTTAAAGGCAAACAATGAAGGACTTATTATCTATTCATTAAGGCATGCTCTTTTTAGGAAAGAACGTTCCATGAAAGCTGTTATACTATAAAAAGGCTTATACATGTTAGAGTTTTAAGGCTAACTCAGGAAAACCTTGAGAAATGTGCCAGAAACTTTGAAATTTGGTTTAGTAAATAAATGGTTTATTTAGCATTGTATAATAAACAATCCACTACCTTAAAATTTTCCACCATGACTTGTAATAGGAAACAAAATTCCACATTTCCAACTAGAGAACCTAAAAAATTTACAATTTTAACTATTAGTTTGTATTTTTTTGTCAATTTCCTGACTACCAATTATTAGTTATACTCATACAGGTGATCTTTACTCTGGTTTTTCATTGTCATATTTGCTTTCTTTTAGCATGTTAAATCTCATTTCTGCTTGGAAAAATTGCTAATATAAAATTACATGTAATTTTAATTTTAATTTTTTGTTTACATTGGTAGTTAAATTATCTGTAATAAAATAAAATGAATCAGCTTAGTTAATAAAACCTGTTTTTTAGTGTAAAGTTTTGTACCCTTTTGCAAAAAAAAAAAAAAAAAAAAAATTCTAGCATAAAATTAATTATTTTTGACAAGCTGGACGTTTAACAAAGTTATCTATATTTATTTGGTGACTAAATTTCACACCATATCTCAGATTTATACAAATTTTCACTGTTGAAAAATTACAAAAAGTACTTTTAAATGTTTCTATAATACGATTTTTTTTTAAAGATTTTATATATTTAAATATTTGATTTTTGCTTTTTATAGTGTGGTCGCAATAATCTGAATATCAAGGTACGGTAGTTCAAACCTACAATTACTAAAATTTACTACAGTAGATGTTCGATTATCGATAATTGTCACGTAGATTTTCCCTGATGATTTTATGGTTAGTTCAGAAACCACCCAAATAACCTAAAAATTGCTAAACACAATCGCTTAGTGAAAAACTGCTCAGTAAACGAGAAAAACCCTGCTAAATGAGAAAAATTATCGCTCTATGAGAAAAACGCCTCCAAATAACAACAAGATCATTTAATGATATCCGCTCACTGATAATCGGGAGTCAACATTCAAGCAAGTTTTTTTGTTCATTTTTTTTTATAGTTATCCATCCTCAGTTACTTATTCCAGTGCCAGAATCACTTTAATCTTGGTAGAAGTTTAAATTATTTCCATTAAAAAATTTTTGATACAAATTTGAATTTAGTTTTATACTTTTCGTGCTTTTTCAGATTGAATAATATAATGTAGGGTACCGATGCTCAGATCACCGCGACCACACAGTTTGATTCATTGTTGTTAGGCTTCACCACCAACTGCATGCTAGTCTCAACTAACACCTGCTCGCTATACTGATAAGTACTGACACACAAAGACTATCAGTATGAGTGGGAGTTGTCTTTTAAAACAGGTGGTGTCCCCCACAGGCTCGTTTGGAGGGTGCGAGGGAAGTTTTGTGAAGAGTGGACCCATGCTGGAGCCAAGCCCCCACTTCCCCCCCGCCACCTCCCCCCCGTCCCCCCGCCACTCCCACTCCCCACAACACATCATCCACGGCAGCACCCCCCTTTCTCAGATTGGGGCTAACTGCTTACCCCCCGCCTCTGACCTCAGTCTTCACCAAGGTAATAATCAATATTGTATGTTATAGAGAAATTACTGTTTCAAAACGTCAGGATATGAGTCAGTAGTGGTTGACCAAAAGGCTCAAAAATTTTTGGAATTTGTCTTATAAAGTATCAAGTGCCTGGGTCAGTGCATTGGAAAATAACTTAGAGCCAGATCACTATAATGGCCAAAGTCTTAATAAATTGTTTCCTTGATGTAATCGTGAAATATACCAAGATTTTTTCAATTCCTCAAAACTATTAAAAGAGTTATTTCAAAACTCCATTTGAAACCAAAGAGAAATGAATCCTCATTCACCTTTGTTCAAAATTGCATAATTTACTGTATTAATGTCAAGAACAAATTAATTTCCAAAACATGTCCGGGACAAATCAGGGGCCAAAGTTATAGTGTGACAAACGTACATAGGCTACAATTAACAGGTTTTCTAGCTTTTGCCAAAACCTTTGCCTGTTAAAAAATAATCAGGCCTAAATAGAAATTTATATTTTTGTAATCTGAACAAAAGTATGCTCCAGTTCCAGTTAACTTTTAATGGCAAACAAATTTATAATACTTATATGTATTACATAAATGTTCAATCAACCCATTTTGAAATTACTTTCTTAATTTAAGTTACAGTTTAAATATTTAGGAATTAGACAGTAAAACAATTTCCTTCACAAATTTTTGTAGATATATTAATCACTAAATCAAGTAATTAGGCTTTCTGTACCTAGCTTTAAGATTATGTAATTTTAATCTATAGCCTATTAGATCTATCTATTAGTCATTAATCTATCTATTAGTTATCAGTGGAGCTGCAGACATGTTTTAATGGTGTTTTCATTGGCTGCTCAGGCTCTCTCTCTGCTACTAGCGGTGGGTCTGGGGACGAAGATGACGATTTGTTTGGGAGCAGGAAAAAACAAAAACGGGGTGTTCTCCCTAAACAAGCTACCAGTATTATGCGTTCCTGGCTTTTTCAGCATTTGGTGGTAAGCAGTAGTAAAGTATATTAATGATTTAAGAACTAAATTTTAGTTATTATTTGCATACCTATTGTTGAGTTTTAGTTACTCGTGAACACATTGCAGTTGGGGATAAAACCTCAAATGGAATTTTTAAACATTTCATAATACTGTCGCTCCTTGCTTAGTGGCTGTATTTGTCTTTTTATCCTTGTTAAATTAATAGCTTGATTGCTATCTAAGAAACATTATGTTTTTGTTTCCATAACTCATTGAATACTGCGTTAGCTTGTTTGTTTACTGCAATATTCAATTAATAGAATATAACTTTGAAGTTCAAGTTTTTAAATTTCACAATGACTGTGATGACAGTGACTGTAAAGATGTGTTGCACTTAAGATATTATCAAAAAATTAAGTAAAATTTCAGTAGCCTAAGTTCCTACATATCTTTTGTCATGGTAAAACTGTATTGGATTGATCCTAAACTTGGATGGAAACACATTGCTTTAACAGAGCTGAATTATTACAAAATTAACTTAGTTTGTAAGGTACAGCCTTTTGGCTGATTGGGTTTACAAAATACGAGAAGGATTCAGCTAGCTTACAAGAGAAAGTTGTGTTCAAGCAGAAAATAGACACATATAAAAATTATACATTTTCACTCATATTTTCTTCCTATGGGGGACTTGTTCAGAGAAGAGGATAAAGTGAAGTGGCTCGAGTTTTCAGTACGAGTGGGGGTTGTCTTTTAAAACAGGTGGTGTCCCCCACAGGCTCGTTTGGAGGGTGCAAGGGAAGTTTTGTGAATAGTGGACCCATGCTGGAGCCAAGCCCCCACTTCCCCCGCCACCTCCCCCCCGACCCCTGCCTTCGAAATTAACTTGTAATTTTCAGCAATTACATTTTATGAACATAATAATTACATATTTATAATATCTTCTCAACACTTCATCATTACCAAAAGTTATGTTTATGTTTTATTTTTTATTAACTGTAAAATTTTGATATTTATTTCATTATAGTTTGTATTTTGCACTCTGCAGAATTTTTTTATTTTATGAAATCAAATTAAAATGTAAATGAACATCCAATTTTTGAATGATATGGGAAATACTGTAAGTAGTTGCCCTTGAGCAGAATTAAATTATAACTGTGGTACAAAAGACTACTAATTGGTGGTTAAATGAGGAAAAATGTTATCGGACAGCATTATGCGGATTGTTTAAACGACAATAAAAATCTAGGCTACTCTCTTTCATACTCTACATAAACTAACCTAATTCATGAAAAATATATAAATAAATAGAGCATTCAATATATAAAGAATTTCTAATTTTCTAGTTGCATTAGATGCTGTTGGGTCTGGATTTCTCATAGTGCAGGCATTACTGAATTTAGTTCCATTATGGAAATGACTCAAAGTTGTTTTATGATTTACAGTAGTTTGTTTTGTTTTGTTAAACAGAATCCATACCCAAAAGAGGACGAAAAGCGAGAGATTGCCGCTCAGACAAACTTAACTTTATTACAAGTAAACAATTGGTTTATTAATGCGCGGCGAAGAATCCTGCAGCCAATGCTCGATGCTTCGACCCCTTCGGAAGTGACAGGTTAGCTCTCCATTTTGCCAAATCCTGCAGGGTGCAATAAATATTTTTTTCTTTAAAAATTTTGGAATATTTGTTAAACATTAAATGCATTTTTCTTCTTATTTGTTTTATCATTCACATATTGTTCATCTAGTGGCCATAATATAGTTTGAGTATGTGTCCTTCGATCTGCTCTGTTACAACTATGTTGAATGCATTGACATTGCAGATTCGTCCTTAAGAATCTACAAGAATCCTAGATATAATTTAGAAGAATAATGATTAGTGATGATTTCTATGCATAATTACTGTAAAGAAGGTATTACAAAATAAAATATGGGCTTTAAACCGCTTGAATAAAAATCACTAACAAAATTGAATGGACCATACCTATTCTTTAAAAGTTAAATGAACTTTGGTACTTTAACATATGACACATATGTATGTTTGCTCCTCCTCAATGGGTTTGAATCATCCAAATTAGAATTGTTTAAAATTTTGATTCATAACGAAATTTGCTGTATAAAACTCCTTAGGTAATAAAATATTAAGTAGGTAGTCTAAAAATGAATATGAGAAGGTACTCTTTAACATTCACAAAACAATTATTTTGTATGATGACTTCTGTGAGGATAATATATGGTGCTTGGAAATTTACTAGGCCTACTTATCTAAAATTCTCATGTTATTTTCTTAAGAATTTCTATTCATAATAATAATATTTATTGTATTGATTAGGTAGCAAAAGTAACTAAGAAGTTTTTGCTATAAAGGTTAGCTTCAAAGATTTCTTTTTAGAATTTAGCAAATCAAATTTAGAAGCTATCATTAACCCATTTGTGCCCACTGGCGACATTTGTCTACGCTGTATTTTAATTTATGAAACTCCATGGAATTTTAGGTTTTTCATGATTTAAATTGGCATTTTGGAGTGAAAATATAATTATCTTTCATATTTCAAGGCCGTAGTGGCACACACACATAGTAAACAGAAGTAAAAAGTAGCAATATCAGTGTTGACCAAGGTGCAACTCTCAAAGAATCAACCGATCCCGTCAACTTCCATGCAAGCCTGCCACCGTTTTTTTAACGTGGGCCCTCCCACCAACTTTGCCACAGTTCGGCTAACCCTTTAAGAGTTGCACCACCAGGTCAGGGTTTGGTCGTCAGCGGATTCGGACCCGCGCCGACGCAGACATCCTGGCCAAGGATGCCTATGCCTTAGCCATCTGAGCTATCACGACCGGCAGCCTAGACATGAGAATTTGGGTTTTGAATGGTGCATGCCCCTAGCGGGAAAGACTGTAGGCCTTTAGTATGGGAGTTCGATACATGAACACAGCACTAAGCCACTGCACCCAATTTAAAAGAAACAATTTGGGCATAAATGGGTTAAAGTAGGAGCCCTCTAGTCCGGCCTCGGATGGTTCAGCCGCTGGATAATCCGGCCGAGGTCCTCCGGAAATGAAACATTCGGCCGTGGGCGTTCCTTAGGCTGAGACACTGGTCAACTGGTTCATGTTCAAAAGGTTCAGTCATTAAAATATTTCACTTCAATTGCCGATTTCTGGATGCTCCTGTTTCATAGGTCTTCTGAATTATTTTGCTCCTGTATAGTTTACGTTTTTACATGGACGTTACTGTCTTTAGACGGATTTCATTGACACTGCGGTCCCTTTTACGTTGAGACATCCGATATTAGGCTAAAACCGTTGTCCGATCGTCATTTCGGCCCTATTACACCAACATCTTACCTATTAAATCATTACTGTTAAAGTCTATAACAAGTATGCTACTAAGTCAAACATGACCTAATAAGTTCACTTTTAACACACATTAATATGGTTCTTGATTGACTTAACAAACCGTTGGTTAATCTGGCCATTTGGAAGTCCTGCTGGGTCCTCGGTCCCGAGGTCACCGGGTATGAGGGTGTCTACTATAGTTAAGTGTAAAGACAGCCATTTACCTTACCCCCACTGAATGATTTTGATGTAAGAATTTTTTTGTTCTCTCAGGATCAACCGGAGGGGCAGCGGGAACCAAATCCAGCAGTTCAAAAACCAATAAGTCCGGAAGTAACGGGAATCAGCGCTTTTGGCCAGCCAATATTTCAAAAGTAAATTCTGTTGACAACACTGAAGGTAATCATTTTGTTTAACAGCTTTGCCATTTGTACATTTGCTTTTAGATAAACATATCACACATCACAGGAAAATATATAAATATTTAATGTTTATCTTACTAAATATTTAAATGAGATGTAATGTTGGCCTTGTATTTAATCTGAAGGTAATAACACAATCAAACCATTTAATAAAAATTTCCCTAAGCAAAATCTAAATTAAATTTTGACTGAAAAATAATAATTAAATCATTAAATATATTAAATACTTGAATATATTGAGGTAATTATTTTTATCATATTTTTTTTTTAGTTTTCCCTATAATAAGTTTAGTAATAGTAAAGTAATAATTTAAGTAGTAATTCAAAATAAATACAGTCGTATAAGTCGTTTTGTTAAACTTAGTCGTTATTGTCGTTTTGTTAACTCCTCGAAAATACTGGGGTGGGGACAGGGGATAGAGAGTCTTGATATACGTCTCGCTTTTGTCTGGGACTATCCCGGTATTTAGCTCTTGTCCCGGTGTCCAGGCCGGTTATGCTTTTGTCCTAGATTTTGTAAAAATAGAAAAAAATAGTAAATCATTATTAAAAATTTTCTATTTGTTTTGTATTATATCTTAAAATAAATATTCTTTTGGAAATTACAACAGTAAACAGCATTGCACAACAATTAAATTTTCAGATGAAAAGTAAATTTAAAGTCAATGTGAAATTTGACGTCCGTTTTGTGGAGGATCAGAATTCGATGGAGTCTAGTGCCCTTGTAACATGGAAGACATAGTAAAAAAGCATCTATTCCAGTCAAATGTGAATAACAAGAAGGGGCGTTGAAAATGTTTGTAATTTATTTTGATTTCAGGTCTACCGTTTGATTACGTGTTCGAATAATAAACTAACAAAAAATATAGGCCTACATCTGATATAATTTTATTTTTTAGTTTATTCCATTAACTAAACTTTTCTTCTCGATAAATGAAAACATTTGAACTTTTCAAGAATAAAAAATATTCAAAGCTAGAATGTTTTTATATTAAGTTAATATAAGCTAAATGTTTCATAATAGAGACCACTGAATCTTTCCAGGACTTTTTAGGAACACCTCCGGGGAGGGAGTTACATACTGGTCGACAAACATTTTCGAGTTGCAGGTTTCCTTAAATAACAATTTTCATAATTTCTTTCAGTGACTCCCTAGTCAGCTGTTTTATTTTAAGCCAAACCTATGCCTTGTTTAAAAGTATCAGTTCTAAAGTAAATGATTAAAAAGCATCCGTTACAAAGAATATTACAAAACTGATACACAAAATGTGATGTAAAATTGTAATATCACCAGTTGGTATGCAATGGTGAAAAAATATGCATCAGTCAATAAAATATTAGGAACGATAAACCAATTTGTCCTCTCCCACAAAGGATAAAGTTAAAAAAAATTATTGAAGTTTTATAAACAAATTAATTTAATTAATTCACCTATCTTTGAACGTAAGATCCTACAACTTTTTTTGACGTTTGATTCTATTTTCATAGTTATAAACTCAGACGAAAATGAGCCTTAATTTGTTTTTGTAAGACATTTAATTAGTTAAGCTTCTTGCAGTTCTAGTATCGAACCATATATCTAAGATCAGATAAGGCGACCTCAGCTCCAAACAATAGGGTAGAGATTTTATTGTCATGTTTTCCTTATTTTACTAGCCATCTCATATTACAATTAGCTGTATTGTTATCTTCCTAGAACCTTGGACTTGCTATTTTTTAAAGTGATTTCATTTTACCTTTTCATTTTTTTCATAAAAAACTGATAAACCGAAAACAAAAGTTTTGCTGCCCATTTTTGGTTATTTTTTTCTTTGTGAAAAACTGGTAAAACCGACTATAATGAATTTGACAGCTAAAATATCCCTACCAATGATATAATTTTTTCGGTTTTAATTAGTTAATTAAAAATCCTACATTGAAACTCTTTTTTGAATACAAATCAAATAAAAAACAGTTTTGTTTAAAATATATACAAATATATGCATCTTTACAAATATTTCATTGGTCAGCATAATACAAATATAAGTAAACTTAGTCTACCTTAACCTACCTGACCATCAATTATAATGAAATGAAGAATATACAAGATGAGTATATACAAAAGGGATTAAAAAAGACAGGTATATAAAAGAGAGAAATGAATGTATATACAATGGAATTACGAGTTGTAGTAGTTTATTTTGTCAGGTGCTTCATCAAATTGGGTTTTACCAGGTAGTTGAAGTTGCCACACGAAGAAAGGAAGGGGTAGATACTTACATGTAGATTTTTGCTTTTCAACATCCAGTCGATTATAAGATTTTCATTCTTTGGAGTTGGCAACAGTGAAAGCACGACAAACCGAGGACCAATTGTTAGTTTCTAACTGCTTTATCAGTACAGTTAAGCACTACTACCATAAACAGGCCGGCAAAAGGATGGATAAGAGCAAATGACAGATAGTAAGCAACAAAAACACAAGTAAATAACACTGATAAATTTGAATAATAAACTAAAGTGAAAATTAACCTAAAAACATGACATTTTAGAGTAATAGCAATAGTAAGTTACAAAAGAAGTAAAATAAAATGGAGCATATACTCTTGCTGACGCAACCTTGAGCGCTTAGCTAAAGATTTTTAAACTATTTGCTGCTTAATATTAATGAAATAAAATGCCACTGGTTCAGCGGATAACACAGAATGGCGAATAACTGAATGTTGGATAAATGGCTGTGGTGTTTACAAGTTGTGGAGGTTTTGTTGATTTTTTTCAAATGAAATACAACAAATTATTTCGCCACCTATACCACACAATAGTTAAACTCAAAACCATATAATAATTCAGCCCTTAAAGAGTTAATATATTTGGTAACTACATTTGGATTGTTTCAGTTTATCAGACTGTTTAGGGAACGGGAAGGCTTGACACCAAAATCTGCTTTGTTGTACCGTATGTTCACATTGTAAAATAAGTGTTTTTTTTTTTTTTTTTTTTTTTTTTTTTTTTTTTTTGCAAAACGCTAACTTAACGTTTTGAGGGTTGTTTTCAGATTCTAGTTTGCTGAGTGGAGAGGAGTCTGAGAGCAGTGGCAGCGGAGACGACACTAGTGACATCGGCAAACCCCACAGTGAAGAAGAGTTGTCAGAGCAATAACCCTCTGACTGGACTCACCATTTGCTCAGGAGACCCGTGCTGTCTCTTCTTAGTTTAGTTCGTATTTGTAGAGTAAGCTTTAATGCAAAATGTTTGCCATTTCCGATTTGGATACAAACTCGAGTGAAATTTCCCTTCCTGTTAACTTTCTTATTACCGTAGACTAACTACTATCGGGCCATGTGATAACGGAGTCTGTTCCAGGTTACCAGGTGCTATGTAACCTTTGTCGTTCTCGGTGCATTTGTTATTGTGTCCGATTTTCCTTAAATCGAAATCCGTCTTTTCTTTATTTTTAGATCGTAAATAGCTTCATTAGCCGTCGCACATTTAGTTTTAATCGAATTTACACTGTTAAGCGTCTACTAGCTTATTTTTATAGATTTGTATGTTAGTCCAGTTAGTTTTAGATATCGATTTCCTCATATTAGAATTGTCGAACGATTAGGCCCGATCCGTTATACTGTTTCATTTGTGAGGAAGACCAATTTTAAAACCAATAAGTGTGTCTTCCATATGTATGTCGCTTATGATGTTTAGCACTTGAAATTTAGTGCCATGTTTTAAGTAAACGCGGTGTAACATTATACTCACAGTTTATAAGACTTATTTTACTCTCTGTTCATATACATAAATTTTTAGCTCTCTAAAGCAGCAATGTCAAATTTGTATTTCTTTCTATATTTTCTATCGTCAAAACTCAGTTTGTACCCAGTTTTTTATATTCCTGAGTGCAATTATCTGTCCCACAGCCTGATATATTACATTCTATAGTTAAGTTTGATTTTATTATCTTTTAACCACCTCCTTACTTAACCATTCTCCCAGATTGGAGAAACTTAATTTTATAAAGGAGGATAAAAGGAAGGCACTTATCATTTATTAAAAAAAAACTGAATAAGTGATGTTTTACTATAAAACAGTTAATTCAATTTCTTCAGCATTACTTTTCACTTCAGATAAGATGCATAACTAATCATGAAATCAATTAATAATCATCAATTAAATGTAAAGTCATAAATCAGCGTCTTTTATTGATAGATGACTTGTTGGCTAAAAGTCAAGAATGATGATAAAGGTATAGAGATTTCTCAACCGATTAGAGCATGAACAACATGCCCAGGGGAGGAGGAACTACCATTGAAGAGAGGGAACAAAAAAAATGCCACTAATAAACTATGAGTAATAAACTTTAGGGTCTAGATAAACTGAAACAGATGGGAAACTTAAAACGGCTCCAAAAACAAAAGTTCAGAGTAGCAAATCAAGAACCCAGAAATTTCCAGGTGTAAGTTCTAATAATCTCTGACAGTTTATTGGGGGCCTAGGAGCCTCACTTGCATTTGTTTAGAAAGATTTTACACTAAAACCTGGTCAAATTCTTCTACGTGGAGAAGATCATAGATGACAACGGTATGAGCATCTTGAGTATCGTGCTGTACGAGACGCGGGTGGACAAATACATCAACATCAGCGGCAGCTTGGTGAAGAGGGGCCACGCGCTCTCCACTGGACAGACATCGGCCTGTGCTGAGTACGCATCCATGCCGGGATATGCGATGACATTGGAGCCCACGCTACCTGACTCTGGATCAGTCTATTCTGAACACTCGCTGTCCTCTAAGACTAGCAGTAAGACCAGCAACACGACAAAGATGGTCACCAGAGAAAATTCTACATCAATCGAACTACATGACATAGATGAGAACTTACACCAAGACTAACAATTTTAACACAAATTATTAGAACTTACACCTGGAAATTTCTGGATTCTTGATTTGCTACTCTGAACTTTTGTTTTTGGAGCCATTTTAAGTTTCCCATCTGTTTCAGTTTATCTAGACCCTAAAGTTTATTACTCTACAGTTTATTAGTGGTTCAAGTTAAGGGGTGATGTCTGGGTTGTTTTTTAGGTGTTTGAAGTTGTGTAGTTGATCTTGGGTTGTTTTTTTTTGTGTGTTTATATTTTTTTTTTTTTTTTTTTTTTTTTTTTTTTGAGGGAGAGGCGGAAAAATGCATTACGCACACAGGTGGCCAGCCTGTAGTGTGGGGCTCCCCTAAAAACGAGTTTACCCACTAAAAAACCTCCTCTACTCTTTAGGAATCTAACCTGGAATTGTTTGTCACATTACGTCAGGCTAGGCCTAAATTTGGCTTACGCCCGTGGGGCTCGCTCCTTATCCAGCCGCTCGATCAAGGGATCTGGGCCACTTCACGGTCCAGATCGGTTTTCTTTTCCAGGAGGATGCCCCGGACGAACTGTGACAAACAATCCCAGTTGCCCTCATCCTCCAAAATCTTTTGGCAGACCGAGTCCACCGAAAATGCACCAAAGATTTGTGTGGGTGTGTTTATATTGTGTGTAACAAGTATGTTGATTTTGGAAATGTCGGTCTCGTCGACCTTGAGGATATCCGGGAGCTGTTGCCTAAGTTTATGCGGACTGCAACTCAGGCTTTGAGATGTTCACTGAACGACATTGCGCCAAAGAATCCTCTTGGGTCACCCGCGTCTGCCAAACTGGCACTCGAGAACATGGTCCTGAACAAAGGCTTGGTGTAAGTTCTCATCTATGTCATGTAGTTCGATTGATGTAGAATTTTCTCTGGTGACCATCTTTGTCGTGTTGCTGGTCTTACTGCTAGTCTTAGAGGACAGCGAGGGTTCAGAACAGACTGATCCGGAGTCAGGTGGCATGGGCTCCAATGTCATCGCATATCCTGGCATGGATGCGTACTCAGCACAGGCCGATGTCTGTCCAGTGGAGAGCGCGTGGCCCCTCTTCACCAAGCTGCCGCTGATGTTGATGTATTTGTCCACCCGCGTCTCGTACAGCACGATACTCAAGATGCTCGTACCGTTGTCATCTATGATCTTCTCCACGTAGACTCTCAGCAATCCTTTGTTCAGGACCATGTTCTCAAGTGCCAGTTTGGCAGACGCGGGTGACCCAAGAGGATTCTTTGGCGCAATGTCGTTCAGTGAACATCTCAAAGCCTGAGTTGCAGTCCGCATAAACTTAGGCAACAGCTCCCGGATATCCTCAAGGTCGACGAGACCGACATTTCCAAAATCAACATACTTGACGTGTACTTTTCTATATTGTTGGATTTTAATAATAATTGCTCGATACCAACTAGTGTCTTTCAAGTATCTGGCTGCAACTGGCATACCAACGTAAGGTTTGAAAATTATGCCTTGATTGACGTCATAGCGTGAGTAAGTTTCAGAGAGTTCATTCATTAGTCTAACCAGGAGATCACCACCATCAGCAATCTTCTGCATTTAAAAGTGGGAGGGTGAATTCACATGTGTGACATTACCATCAAACACCTCATGTACTCTGATAATTGGATTCTTGAATGCAGTTTTTCACATGCCAAATGTAGATTGCTTAAAGAGTCCCTCCTCTTGGTTTGTGCTCTCTTTCTTTACAGCGTAGCCGCCATAAATTAAAAGATCTAAAAGACTGCCTCTGTTGTCTCCAGCAAAGCATAAGCACACCTCGTGGAAACCACTTCTCTGGTTGAATCTATTTATGTGCATCGACAGTTCTTTGCCTTCACACTTGGAAAACATGAGTTTGTATGTGTTGGGGTTCCATTGGCCCCCTACTGGGTTGCAATCAGATAGGCCAAAATGGATGGCATCTGTGATTCGTGGATTATCTGTGCTGAAGTGGTCTGAAGTTGGTTTTATCTCTAAAAACTTACTTTGATTGTACTTAGCAGCATTGTCAGAGTAGGTCATGTGAGTCTTTTTGAAGTCGTAACATCCCCCGGATAATTGTGTGTTTGTCTCAACTTGTCTTAAGTTTGTGTTCTGTGTCTGATGGTTGTGTTTTTGTTTTTCGTAGAGGTTTTTTTAAAGAGGTTGGCAGACCTCCTTTTGTCTTATTTTGCCCCGTCCACAAAGACTATTGATCTGTGCGGGGATCGTATTAGACAAAGTAAGGGGGTGAGCCACTATAGTACAAGGTGAATGGTACTGATAAACTTCACTGGCAGAACGCGGAATCAAACCCACAACAACGCTGCCATGGTCCCAAAGTCCGACGCGCTAACCACTACTCCACCAACTCACCCTATCCCAAGTGATGCAAGTATTAGTTCCCACAAAAAAATTACAGAAGAGAACAATCCTGCCACAATTGTAGTAGCTCTATTACCTGAACAATTAATGGTAATAGAGCTTTTGCTATTCTATGATGAATATCATAGTTTATGATGAACTAGGATGAATTATGATGGTAGATCCTTAATGTTACCATCCAGGTTGTATATTTCCCACTCTCCCAGGGAATGAGAGACTGGGTTATGTCCAAGGCCAGTTCAAACACTTGGTTCCAAAAATGATAAATGAAATAGTTAAAAAAAAAGTCTTTACCCTGTCGCCTGTGCTTTAGTTAGCCTAAATGTAGACTAATGGTGTCAGCCCAAACCTCAACAAAAACAATTGTTACAAATGCATAGTTCCCCACCATTTTCGATCCATAGCATTGTTGACCAATCGAAACTTGCGTATCAATCTACCCAAGACAGTGAATTTTGAAATTAAATCAAACTCAAAATGTATTCAGTGTTCTGACGTTAGAATAATAACTATTTTTAAAGTTTTATAAAAACAGTGGTATTTTTTAACTACTAGGCTGTGTGTAGCAGAAAGTGGTGTATTATAAAAATTCCCGTAACTGGTGACGTGTCCTCCCCATCCCATTTCACTTTTTGGCCAACAAGTCACCTACCAAAAGTGCAATTTCCTACATTTTTAACAAGTAAAAAAAATAAATCAATAAATAAAACTCAATATTAATCAGTGTTTACAAAATTGTTATTCTATAGGTGCTTGGAATAATAGGATATTCATTAAAAATCAAGAATTATAAGTCAAAATATATTTTTTGAGATGAGATGAAACTTGTGAGAGTTAATGCTGCATCGCGGTTCGTAGATGAAACCATATACGTATTATTATAAGTAACATAGTATACCGAACTTGTATACGACATAGATTAAGGGTAAAGTCTATTTATCGGATAGCTTGTGTCTTCACTCTAGTCTGCCTCAACAATATTTTCCCCGTTATGTTGGTTTCTGCCCGTGCTATTTGTGTGTACAGTGATACTGTGATTATATGTGTATACGAATAACTTATAGGTAAGATAAAGTTATATTCTTTTAGAATAATCCGAGTATCTTAAATTTAAGAGTTTAATTAAGTTTTAGCGAGTAAATGGAATGCGTGATTTAATTTAAGCAGTAAGAAATAGCCTCTTCTGAAACTTGGGCGAAAGTAGTTCCTCTGGCCTCAACTCTGGGATGGGCTCTCCTTGAAGCCAGGAAATCTAGATTAATTTTTGACCCAACAGTTATTTAGCTGTCTTGTTTACGTATACGGTATTTCAGAATTTGGAAAAGTCTGATGTGCATTACTACAAGTTGAATTATTACAAAGTTTTATGACAATATATGTAAATTTGTTCATCTCTATGTTCCCCTTCTTCCCTTTCTTCCAACCCTTTCTAAGATCTTCGCAATACTTTTAAGTAATAGATTGTAATATAAGTATACAACATTTTAATTATTTTATGTCCTCCTATACTTCCAGAGTAAAATTCCACTTTTACTATAATGTTAATGGCATATACAGTTTTTGCATGACTTGTCTTTGTTATAATTTTAAGATCAGTAGAATAAGTACAACGATTCCTTTTCCTAGTGATATAGGTAAATTTTTGGTGAATTTCACTACAAATCATATGTCCTATAAAACTTTTAAAAACTTTTCCTTAATTAAGGTTTAGAATTTCATTTTTAATCCAAATTGTTTTACACATACTATACATAGCCCTGTTTATTTGTTATCTGAAGCCTGGTTCAGTTTGTGTGGTTTAGGTATTAAGAGGAATTGCTCAAACTTACAATCATTGGTTTGCTGCAGTCAATTCTGGCGGTCCTGTTCTTAACATTGAGTCAATCAAACAAATATTTTTGGACTAAAAGTGGCTAACCAACTTAGGCAAAAAGTAAACAGATTTAAAAAATTAGACCCACCTGAAATTAAATCATTCAGTGAAATGGGGAAATTGTTTGAAATTATTTCACTCAGGATTAGGTTTGCTTTTTAGGCATGAAATTTAAAAACAAGGGCCCTGATACTTGTCATAGCCAGAGCCCTTGTCTTTATACGATTATGATAGTATCAAGGAGTATAAGCATTTCAAGAAAATAATACATCAAGAAGGTTTTTCACATAAAAAAATATCAGGACTCCACTATATCAATATGTTGAAAATTATAGTAAATGATAAACTTACTTAAAGAATTTGAGGTTAATTTTCTGGACAAGGATTTTGTAGTGGGTTAGTGGTGTGTAGGACAAACAGACTTCAAGTGATATGCATGGGTGAGAGAGACTCAAGTTGGCTCAGGTCTACCGTAATCATTTCCTTTTCGACATTGCTTTACATCCATGTTGTGGATCAGAAAATGAAAGTAGAAACGGGTATTATTTATTTTTGTTAGGGCCTTTTAACATATTGTGAGTTGTTGACATTGACAATTAATTAATATTTTCATTATCTTTATGAGCTTAGCAGAGAATGACAAACGATTTATTGGTTGTAGGTCGTCTAGTTTGATTTATAAAACACATCACCACCCATGGCAATATGTTTTTTAAGAGATTTAATTTATAATTTTAAGAAATTCAGGTTTCGGACAACAGAGTTGACTGTATTTTTAATAAGCTTTTATTGTTAATATTGTTTAAGTAAGTGTTCTAATTTATATTTTTATAATTTTTATATAAATTCTATTGTTGTTATGTTTTCTAAAGATGTTTGTTTTCTCATGATGTTTTACGTGTTTGGGAGCTAAATCTTGTCGAATTGCCGTTTAGCATGATGTTTTTTAATTCATACCGGTAAGTGATTTTTACTTAGAAGTGTTATTTTTGAAGCAGCTGCCAGTAG
The DNA here is from genome assembly GCA_030545055.2 of Neoaliturus tenellus. Classification (NCBI taxonomy): domain Eukaryota; kingdom Metazoa; phylum Arthropoda; class Insecta; order Hemiptera; family Cicadellidae; genus Neoaliturus; species Neoaliturus tenellus. The sequence continues at coordinate 103,287,849 of CM061535.1, forward strand.
ATGTGTAAAATATAACAAAGTGTACATGATATGGTTTACTATTGTACAGTTTTGTAATTTTGTCCATGTATACAGTTAAAGTTAGGTTAGGCGTGTATAGGCAGCTGCTTGCTGGCTTTTGGATGTCAGGGAGTTATTGTTATCTACAGTACAGTACTAAATACTTACATTGTATATGATCTAATTACAATTTATTCAAACTGATTTTATTGCTGTTCTATGAATTCTCCCTTTGCTCAAATCAATTCTCCGTTCAAAAGCATTCATGCATCTTACCGTTACCATGCTGGTCGGGATAGCCGCACAAAATTTTAACTACTTTGGCTAGGAAGGCTTGTTGGGTTTTAATTCCCTCTGAACAACTTAAACTGAACAGATGGAGAAAATCTTAAGGGTTAACCTATGTGTTTGAAAATAAACGGAAAATAACAGGTCAATATTCCCAGTGGGAAGGAACTTATTATGGAACTTATCACCCAGGAACAAATTCTTGGCCTTCATAAATTCACGAAGAGTAGGAATTTATGATTTTTTAAATAAAATTCAACATATTTAAAAATATTTTTACAGGTTTCTGAAATTTTAACTTAATTAAACTAAGTAATAGGCCGATTAAAAATATAATATTCATCTTCATCAGTTATACATGTAAAAGCCACAATAAAAACCTGAGCCATTGATGGACAAAATAACTATTTGATGATGTTGGGTTTAGCCAAAATAGATAAGATGTTTGATGTGTGAAACCCAATTATATATGACGCCCATTGAAGTTATTTAATAGACTAACCTTGTTGAAAGAAAATTAAATGTTTTAGAATTAATTTTCAGTCTTTTCAAACGGCTGAAGAAAATAAAAGTACAGTATAACCTCAATTAAATGCCACTCTTCTAACCGTCACTCTCTGTTATATTTGTCACCTCATAATAGTATATTTTAATACTTTGACTGTATCTTGATTGACCCGTACTGAAAGTCTTAAGCACCATTTAGATCAAATGCGATGTTAATGGCCTTGATTTTGCCGTGAAATAGGTTGCCACATAGGGAGAGTTGGGCAAGTCCACTGAAGATGGATTCAGTTGCTGTCAATGTAGCTCAGTACCACAGCTACTACTGTACCACAGCAGTAGCGGCTCGTGGCCCGTGCGCCTGCACGGGGCACCAGGAAGGGGGAGTCAAAGAAAGGCAGGCGCTTGTAAAACCAAACAAAGAGAGAAAAAATGACAGTTTTTATCATGTAAATTAATAGTTTTCCTCGATGCGCAAGAGCAGGTCAATGGGCTTATTTGTTTTATTTTGAAACTCGTATAGATACAGGGAAGCGCCCCCTGAAAGACTCGAGCGCCCATCCAAGGTTGCGGTGCCGGTGCCACTCTCCTAGGCTTGAAGGTAACCTCTTCTCAATATGGGTATTCTAATAACGGACCAATAGTACAGTACTGTTATTTTATTTTATTTTATTTATGTGCAGGAAAAATAATTTCATAGTTCCAATTGTTTATGATTAGTTTTATTCATTTGTTATTTTAATGAGTTAGTTTTTTAATTTATTAATAATTTAAGAGGTTAATTGTAAGAAAGGACCATGTGGTCCTAAATTCGCCTCAATAAATAAGTATTTTCATTCATTCATTCATTCATTCATTCATTCATTCTATCATTCATTCATTCATTCATTCTTTCATTCATTCATTCATTCATTCATTCATACTACAGATGGCAGTTTTTTTGAGGAGGTGTGCGTACTAGCGGACATACCAGCGCCGACGAGCGCCGGAATATTCTATCTGTGATCCCGGAAATCCGCCGTAGAACTATAAAGAACGTCAAAAGAGAGCAGTATGGGATGATAGTTCATTAAATAGTTTGCATGTGGAAAAATAAATTGGTGTTGATTTGTTTAATTTTTGCAAGTGAATGAATAAGATAACAATATTTATATAGTTATTTTATTTTTGAGGATTTAAGTAGTTGGAATGTTTCATGATGTTCAACTTATGGTATTAAAACGATCAACTTTTTAGGTCAATATTTGCCCAAGTAGTCGTCGTTTCAGCAAGTTGATAACCATCCCGCCAGTGGGGCAATGGCTGCTGAAAATATTTTCAAAATTGGAAAATAAACACCAATACTGCCAATATAAGAGACAAAAATTGTTGTGGCTTGCATGCTGGACAAAATTGTGTCGCATCGCATCAATATATGTCTTAATACACCAATCCGTGTAAAGTCTTCCCAACTAAATTTTCCTTTGCGAGCTAAAAATAGGAAGATCTTATACTGGCCGAAGTATACATATTAGGCCTACACTCAATTGTTGAATCCAGACAATACCAGAAAGTTTTACCCACTCCACGATGTGGACAACGCAGAATACCCATACCGCGGAGTGAGCATTTTATTCGGACATTGGCTAAAGCAAACTACCCAGACTGCGGGGTGGGTAATTGTAAGTGCCCAAATGCTGAAATAAAACATGTTCTTTGGCTGTTGAGTAAAACCACAATACTCACACCGCGACTTGGGTAAATTCTTTGATTGCCCTCGCATCGATGTGGGTATTTGTAGTTTTTGCAAAAGCCAAAAAGCGTTTCTCACAGGCCAGATGTTTGATCTCTTTCCACCCACTAATCTTATCACTAAACTCAATACCGTGACGTGGGTAGTTAAATTTACCCACGTTGCGGTGTGGATATCGATTTTTTACTCAACCACCGAAGATCATGTTTAATTTGGTTATTGCGCACTTACAATTACCTACTCCACGGTATGGTTAGTTTGCTTCGACCAGTGTCGGAATAAAATGCTTGCTCCGATGAGGGTTTTCCGCATTGTCCACATCGCGGAGTGGGTAAAAACTTCGGGAATTGTCCGGATTCGGCAATTGAGGATAACAGATTCACTGCCGAGTGCCGATGTTGGGTATGGCCGTCCGTCCATGCATCGATGCGGCCGGCACAGCAGCTCGGGAATGCAAAGTTTGTTCTCCCGGACATTTTGCAAGACGGTGTGTTTGTGCGTGCTTTGCTTCAGAATCTGTGTTAAAAATTCACGTAGGACTATCACAATTAAAATTAATTTATTTCAAAAGTTAAAAACAGAATCAGGAATTGAAGACTGAATATTGAAAATTAAGCCATTCCATCAATACTTGATGGTTACAGATAACATGTTTTTATTGTGTTACACAATTATTGTAGAATCAGAACATAGTCTTTGCCGGAAGCGGCGTAATGTTATCTGCTCAGATAACACTTTGGGTAGATACTAGACAGTATCTACCCAAGTATACACTCTTGTCCCAAGATTCCCAATTGTTTATTATTTTTATTTTTTTATTTATCACATGGCATTACATTATACAAAACATGATAGGACATACAGTCAGATGTTACAAGAATTTGACTTAAACTAAACTAAACTACTATAAATAACAAAAATAAAACATTTGTCTAAGTTTAATAATTTTTTGTATCTCTTTCTATATACTGTGTAATAGAATACAAATTTTTGGTCTTTAGCCAGAATATCAGGGTGGTCCTAAATTTAAAAGAAATTTAAATATTTTTATTTTCAATGGTAAATTATTATAAATTTTAGGACCTGAATATTGAGGAGATAAATGGAATTTTTCCAATCTATGTTTTACTGGTTTGTTTTATTTTTATTTCTAGTAGAGTAATTATGGTTTCGCTGGTCAATAAAAGAGATAAGATTTTGTTTCACCCAATATGAAATTTCTAATATGTAATGGTCATAAAAAGTCATAATTGAAAATTACTGAAAAATATCCTTGCAGGAAGTTCTAGGAGCAAATTTAACAATAATTCTTAATGCTTTCTTTTGCATTTTAAATATTTTCTTTGAGTGGCAAGAGTTGCCCCAGATTAAAACTCCATTGTAATTATTGATGCAAAGAAAGTGTGATAGGTTAACAACTGGGTTTTCAAATCTGCAGCATGCCTCATTATGCGAAGAGAAAAGATACAACCATAGATGAAATTACAACTATTTAAAAGCTTTATTAAACTGTCAATATGTGGTTCCCAATTTAAATTTTGTTTTATTGTTACACCTAGAAATTCACATGTTTCTGAGGGAATATTTGAGAATTAGTTGGGCCTATTGTTATTTGATCCATATAGTTTTTGTTATTAGAACTACATTTTATTAACTGTGTTTTATCCCCATTCATTACCCGCCTATTTGCCTGGAACCAGTCACCCAGAGCTTGTACCTCATTATTTAGTGTGTGCTGCAGGGCATCTATACTGGGCTCTGTACAAAGCAACATAGTATCATCTCCATACTGGAAAAGTTCTATACTAGAGACTTGTGGCAAGTCATTGACATACAAGATAATCAGATGCCCAGGATTGACCCCTGCGGCATGCCACATTGTTCTTTTTTCCAAACAGAGTAAACAGTTTGATTACTTTTGGTTAGCTTTGTTTTCTAAAATCTATTTGTAAGGTATGAAGTGAACCATTTATGTTCTTTTCTTCTAATGCCAATTTTATCTAATTTTTCTATACCATGATCGACGTAATCAAACGCGCTGGACAGATCACAGAGAACACCTACTGCCCTCTGAGATCCATTCAGAGCCCATGCAACGCTTTCGACCATTGTACCCATTAAAATTTGACTATTTAACCTTTTTTGAAAACTAAATTGAGATTTATTCTAAATATTATTATTTTGTAGAAAAAAATTAAGTTGAATCTCGATGGCTTTTTCAATTATTTTTGAGAATGATGTGAGTAACGCAATGGGGCGATAATTCCCCATATTGTTTATCTCATTATTTTTTATGAAGCGGTTTAACTTCGGAATATTTGAGTTTTTATTGGAAAATTCCTTGTTCTAGGGATTGGTTGACTAATTTACGTAATGGTTGTTGGACTAACTCTATTACATGTTAATTACAAATAAAGGTATTTCATCCCACCCTGAGTCCTTTGTATTTTAAAAAAGAAAAAACTATATTTCTAACATCAGTTGTCTTGATCTTTCTAAATTCAAAATTACTCACATTTCTTCTTTCTATAGTCATGAAGTTCATAGCATTATCTTTATTTGGATTACAGTGCACATTATTTTTAACAGTCAAGAAATAACCATTAAAACTATTGGCTAATTTTTTGTGTTGTGTAATGTTACTCTTTTGTGTTGTACTATTAAAGTAATATAGAATTTCATTTTATTTTTTATGTTGACCAAGTTCTTTATGTACAACAGCCCAGGTAGCTTTTATTTTATTTACAGAATTTTGTATATAAGTTTCATTTGACCTTTTTTGGAGAGTGCCACACAAAGCCGTAGCCAGGAAAATTTTTTGAGAGGGGGGTTTGGGCTTAGGGCCTATAGCTTCGCGTTTATAGGAAATAACTACCAAACTTTAATTTTATTGCAATTCTTATAATGTAATATCAAAGTAAGATTTTTAAAGTTTTCAATGTGTTTAAATAGTACTATATTATGTATATATTATTATTATAAAATGACTCAGAAAACAGCAGTAATAATCGTATAAATTAAATTTGATTTTCTCATTTTTACTCCAAGCTTGCCAACTTAAAATACCTACCTCTGTAGGCCCTTAAATGTCACTGCTAACATGATATAACAACATAAAATAAATTTATTTTCATCGCAATCAATATCATGAGTGTTGTTATCAATCATTCCTCAGTCTATTGCTAGGTTGGTCTGAGAAAAATCAAACAAGCAAGGTATCAAGGAAAATCAAGTTTTATGATTACAGATAAACTAAACACATTCTTGAAAGAAGCTACTTATATACAAAACAAAGTTAAGACTCCGGTTCTTTAATTTTAAAAATTGATTAAATGCATCTTCGGAATTTCCCCTCCCATGAACGGATATCAGCCACTCAAATCACAAGAGACAATAATTCCTCAAATAAGTTTTCAGCCTTCTGAGGGTCTACATAACTTTTAGAGTGTAGTTGTTCATTTGAAGTTTGTAGAAAATTCTAAGCTTAGAATGCTAGCATATAGCCTAGGCCTAATAAATATTTTGGGAAATATCGGTCGCAATCTCCCAAAGATTTCTATGACACAAGTAAGCCGTTCGTGGACCACAGAGAGTATGTTGCCATGCCATCAGAAATGTATAAAAAGTAACAATTTGACTTGCCTTGCCTAGTCAAATAAAGGTTAGGGCGAGGGCCGTTAATACAGGAGCAGGCATAATTAAAAATATATTTACATAATTAAAAATATATTTACATAATTTAAAATATATTTCGTTTGGTTTTTGTTATCTTATTGAGAATTTATATTGTCTTGAAGTCATTTAAAAAGACCGCACAAAGCTTTGCGGAGACTAAATGTCACTATCAAAACTTCACCATGTAATTTACGTTTTTTCTCGGCAGAAATTTGTATTCCTTATGCAAGGAGGGGAAATCCCGTTTTATAAAGGCTCAAACACTTCACAAAAGTTGTAAAAACTGCATCAATAAATATTCTAGAAACAATATTTCAATAATAATTTTCGTAATACGTTCAATATGTTGTTGATTAGTGCCGTTTTTGAGAAATTTTTATTTGTCACTTTTTTGGGGGGGTTTTGGGGGTAAACTACACTTAAAAATAAAAAATTACAAAAAATGAAAATGACGTCTCGAATTATCATGGGTTTGGACCTACATACCAAATGTCACCAAATTAGGACCATTAAGGCATTTCCTACCTCTGTTTACAACCAGACACACAGACACACAAACACATGTTTGTATAGCGTCCCCCCTAGTACCCGCCGCCGACGTACCACACCAACTCACAAACTTTGAACGGCAGCAGCGGGGACTCGTAAACTCTCAACGGCTCTATCAAGGATTAGATAGTCAAAAAAAATTTTTGAGTTGAAAATGGTGGATATCGGACATGATTTGTACATATTAATTTGTACTCCTCTTTAATAGCAGACTATTTAATAAAAAAACCAGATATCTAATTAAATTTTCAAAACGTGCTCGATCTTACACGTTAGCAAGTACCTGTTAACTCTGGCCATTACTAGCGCGAACCTTGTGTGTAAGTGAAATGTTGACTTTGAATGGCATGATCGAGGGCTCATCGGTACGTCCGCGCTATCGTCGCGCAACTGTTTTTCTCGATGCAACTGCAAGGGTTTCTTGAATTCTGTTATCTCCTGCTAAATTCAGCCTAGAGCTATAACTAAAGTGTAAGTGTCTTATTAAAGAAGAATAAGGTGCTAAATTTGCCTTGCTACACTTTGGTAGTTTCATCAAAACTAATGGAAAACTTTCGTTAAAAATCGAGAAAAATTGATAATTTTAAACTGATTTTTAGCTGAAATTAGAAATTTTATTTAAAAATTCTCAGAAAATGAGATATGTCTTTTTACTTTTAGAAAAAGTTAAGAGCCAATCTCTATCTTAATTGGTTAGTTTTGAAACACGACCTCTGCATCTATAAAACTTGCCACTAGAGAAAAACACATGATTTTTGACAGTTATAATTGAAATTTGAAATTGTATTTAAAAATTCTAAAACCAGAGAAAACGAGATCTCTCTTTCTACTTTTAGAAAAAGTTAAGAGTCAATCTCTATCATAATTAGTTATTTTTAAAACATGATTCCCATAAACCTCTGCAGCCATCAAACTTGCCTAGTGCTACGGCCGCGAGGCGGCATTGGGTAACATCGTTCGGGCTCAGGTAGACCAGAGCCTTTTCCGAGTGATGAACAACGTTTTTTACCATAATGCGGAATTACCACATTTAATAGTTTAAAATGTTAACTGAAAAGTTGTATTTTCGAGGTTATATTTACAAAGTAAGTAATATACAGTGTTTATACATTTCTGTTATTTACAAACAATTCTTTTTATAATGTTAGAATTTAACTATTCTGCATAGAAAATTAATAACACAGAGCAAACAGCTGACTCTTCAGTCCTAGGACCTAAAAAATATTCCAGCTGATTTTCAAGTCCTAGGACAAAAAAGAAACGTTTTTTGTACTATTGAGAGAACAAAAAAACTGATTTGGTGCAGAATGATTAAAATGCTATTTTAGTGCTATCCATGAGCTTTTTAGGGAGTTATAAATTGCTAATAATAAAATAGTTTTTAATGGGAAAAATACAAACACTGACACTTAACCTAATATTTACTATTTATTTTATTTTTATTGCTTAAATCTTGCATTAATATCCAATATTAAAGTTAATTAATCTAATAATCAACATAGTTTCAAGATATAATAAGTAAATTTATCCTTTATGAATCAAAGTTTAGATTCTTAACTACATCATTCAGATTCTAATAACAAAGAGAAACGTTGAGTAGTTATTGACGGGTCGATGGTAGAAGTTCCGTAAAAATCCACCAGCCCTCTGTATGGAAGTGTTTTACAAACCAATTTTCCTAAGTAGAGGGTTGGTACTTCTCAAATTACGAAGAAAATACTTGCTCTAGTGAAGTTTTATCTATCAGAATATGATTTTCAACAAATTAATAATCTAGGCTTTCATACAAACAATAATCTTTGTAATTTTGTTATCTGTTTTATGATTGATATTAGTCAGTTAAAATGGTTCGATTTGATTCTAGTGTTCTGTCTGACACTTCAGATCTCGTTCTTCATTCCATTACTGCCTAAGATCAAAGTTTGTGTACAGGTGACCACGTTTCATATTGTAATTTGTAAGTAAATGCACAAGAATTAAACAAATCACCATGTAGCTTCATCTTCCACCGATAAAAATCGGTGTTATGTGTGAACGGTTTGATTTTGGTCGTCCGATAAAACGGTTGACCGACTTTTTTGTCGGCCAATAAAAATTGGTGTATGTGAAAGGGGCCTGCCACATTGTTCACCTGCGCCGGTGTCAACACTCGCACCATGGTCGCAACACTCCAACGACACTTCGACACTGGACTGCTTCTTAATATGCGAGGTAAACTGTGTGATGCAGTATTTTTGCCGATGCTGCCCTATGCCGTGCTTTGCTGTGCTGCCCGGACCGTACCACACAGCTCAATCGTCATTCTCAGCAGCTCATCACCCACAGCGCAGGGCTTTTTTGGGGGAACTATGAACCACACCGCTACTCTCCGAATATTATTTGCTTTTAGGTATCATTCTGAATTTGGGTTTTATTTTATCTCTTGATAAAGCAGAGGTAAAGTTCTGGAAGTATAATTAAATACTTTAATTATAAAAAGGGGAGTAAAAATAACCTGTTTATGTTGGGGGGGGGGGGGGTATTGCCCCCCTTACCCCCCAAAACTCTGCTCATGATTACACATTGTAAGTATAGCCACAAATGTCAACATTGTTGGACAAAATGGGGTAAGAGGGATAGTTATTAAAATTTCCATTGGACTATTTTCGGGAACCTTACTGTAGTATGGTTTTATTGTTTAATGCAAATTTCCATCTCTTTTATGCGTTTTGTTGGTATTATAAAAATTATCTGCCTTCGGTTGGAAATAAATATTATTGATTGAATATTAATGAACATCTATCTTTCAGATGGTTCCTTGGGGTTTAAGAAAACGGGCGATGGCATCCAACAATTCAAGACTTCAAAAAAGTGGGACAAGAAGCAAAGCTGCTTATTCTGTGGAAAAATGGTGAGCAAGCTGCCGAGACACTTTGAACAGGTTCATCACCAGGAGCCAGACGTTAAAAACTACTTTTGCTGTCAAAAAGCAGTGGCCAGCGTATAGCTTTGCTGAATAAACTTAGAGGAGTGGGAAACGACCTACACAACAATAATGTGATTGAAAATAAATGCAACACTTTAATTCCTCATAGAAGAACTGCTGTTCCCCCCAGCCCATCTAAGTTCTTACCATGCACACACTGCCAAAACTTTTTTCTTAAGTACAGACTCTACAAACATTCAAGAAATTTTTCGTCGTTAAAAAGTAAAATGTCCTTAAAAAGAAACACAGTTTTAAATTCGGCTCATCATCTTATAATTCAATCCGACCCTGACAAATAGGGACCAACGAATAACAGTTACATAATTGATGGTATGATGGAAAAAGATAATATATATCGCAAAATTGTAACAGATGAAACTATAATTCAGTATGGAAGAGAATGGTCGAAAAATTCGAGGGAAAGATTCATTTGAAGGGAACTTCATCAGAAACAAACTATGGGGCAAGATTCATAATTGAAGTGGAGAAAATAGACAAGACCCTTACAAAACTAGATCAAATCTACTCATTAGAACACTTTGATAAGGTCGTCACTGCCACAAAGAGTGTTGCAAAATTCTACGATATTACAGGTAAATTTGATATACCAAATTTGGCAAAGAAAATCGGCGCAACCATTAAAACTTGTGCAATGATTGTTCTAAAAAATGCTATCCGATTGAAAGAGCCAAGGGAAGAGATTGAAGATTTCATATCACTATACAAGCAAGACTGGTCCAGGAAAATATCTTCAAAAGCAATGACCACCATATCCGAAGGGAAATTAAATAGAAATCCACAGCTCCCAGATGAGCAGTTAAGGAATTATCAACTAATCAAAACCAATACACATACTCCAGACTTTGTAGAGTTGCACTAGCAAGCATTATTGTTTTCAACCGAAAGCGAGCAGGTGACGCGCAACACATTCAGGTAGATTCATATACAAACAACAATTCAGATGAAATTCATCCAAGAGTATTTAATAGTCTACCGGAAAAAGAAAAAGAACTTGCACTGAAATTTAGCAGACTAGAAACCGTCGGCAAGCATGGAGAAAAGGTCCCGGTTTTACTACATCTGTACTTACATCAAAAATAGAAGAAATTACAGATCTCTTGGTGCAGAATAGATATAAATGTGGTGTATTACATGAAAATCCCTACTTATATGCTGTTCCAGGCACAATAGAGTCTCGCTACCGGGAGGGGGGGGGCAGACACAATTCGCTTTAAGACAACAAAGTCCCTTAAAACATCCAGAGCGAATCACGACAGTTACGATGAGGAAAGAGGCTGCAACACTGGCCGCCACCTGCTGCATTACTGAGTCCCAAGTTGACCAGCTGGCCACATTCCTGAGCCGAGTTCTTCTACCCATAAGGAGTTCTACAGGCTTCCAGAGTCGACTTACCAAACCGCCAAAATAAGCCAGTTTTTAATTGGTATTAACAGTGGAAACACTTTAACTTCAAACCATAATTTTGTTGGAAATTCCGAAGAAGCCACTAATGAAGAGGAGTACCTTCGACAACAAGTACCAACCAAGAACAAATCAAAACTAAAAAAGAAAGGAAGTAGAAGACAGCTTTGGTCTGATGAAGAAAATTATGACCCCATTGTGAATGAAAAGAAGAAACCAAAAGTAATCGTTAAGAGGTGGTCGGAAGAACTAATAGTGGCTATCAAAAACAACAGGAAGGAGTTGATTATGTTGAAGAAAGTCCCCAGAAAAGAACAGTGTTTAAATGTATCGCAAATAATCATTGCTTTTCGGATTGCCTTTTTTCAAAAATTATGTCAAGAACCTAGTGTATACACTAAGAAGTACAAACTAAAGCTGTTGGCAATTTTAACAAATCATGACTGCACAATCACTGTATAAGTTGATAATTGTGGATGTACTTTAAATGTATATGAGATATTAAGTTGTGAGTTTGTCCCCTTGAAACAAATTTATTATATAGTTAACTTGGTTTTGTTTTTTAATAACAATACTGTCTATTATTTATGTGTTTCACATGTGCTTTATATGTTTCAAATATTATATGTTTCACTATATTAAGAATAATATTTTTGTAAAATAATATTGAAACAAACTACTATTTGTTTCAACAGTGTGATTTACAAATACTCATTGATACTTCTATACCATGCCAACTGCATAGTTATAATCCCGTAGTATGGTATACCTATAGTTAAACCGAAGTTCTGATGTAAATGTTTGGGAGGTTTTGAAATATAAATTGATAAACTTTGATATCAATATATTATTATAATGAAGTAAAAGGTTTTTTAATAACTTTGTAGTAACAATAATTTTATATCTGTCCATAACAAACCCTAATACTTTATACTTATGTTTTAGTTAACATTTAAATACACCTGTGTATTCTTATTAATTTTGAAATGTCATTTATAACTATAATGTCACTATGCAATTTGCGAACATTAGCTTATTAAAAGTCTTACAATATTAGCTTGGTGTATTTATTTATTTATTTATACATTTACGGCAGTCGCCATTTACAATTGAGTTTTTCGTTAATGTGAGTACATCTAGATGGTGGTGCATGCTAAACCTAGTTACAAAAAAGAAAATGTCATGTTGGTACATACAGTGCAACTTGAATACAAGGCAAAATTCTACTTATATCACATATACCTACTCAACATACAGAAAGGTAACAATAACTAGAATGCAACTGAAACAACTAGAAAACGTGCTTATGTCTAAAAAATGCAACAGATACAAGAGTGTGACAATAATAATAAATGCAATACATTGTGTGTGATGCATGCAAAAGGTTCATACAGAGAAAAAGAACAATACTTAGATATTTAAACATGCAGTGGCCAGAAAGGCGAAGATTTTGAACAAGTTGGTTACAGTCAATAACAAGAACATACAAGCGGTGGGACAAAATACAAAAAGCGAGACAAAAAAGGATCACAATGACGGTCTATTATTATTATGTATTATATTACCCTTCAGTTAAGTTTTTCCCCTTTTAATTAGTACTACAAAAGTTTAAAATCTTATTGTATTCCAAATTATTAGTTGATTTTATTATTATTTTGGTTCTGGTATGTTCCTTATATAAACTGTAAAATAAAAAATGTATGCTGTTTTAGGTGGTTTTAATGTTTTCTATACAGTATTAAGTTAATGAACAATTTTTTAACATTGACTTGTCAGTTTTTAAATTTAGTAGAACTTACTGAATTTAATAATTATAAAAAAAGATTCCATGGTGTTAAGTTTATCCGATATAGTACAGCAGTTGCTTAGGCTCGCTCTTCCACCAAAAAGATTTGATTATAATTGTAGCCGGAACCCGGAAGATCATAGCAAAATAATTTGGTGAAAAAGATCTCCTTCGAACAAGACTAAAATGTAAAAATGTTAACATTGGAAAGGTTATGCGACAGTTCAGCTGTCTTTTTCATCTTATAATTTATATTTTCCAACATTGATTAGTTTTTAACTACTGTATAATACTTGCTATTATGTTTTATGCAATATTTTGGAGATTATGAGGTTCATCCAATTCTTGTGCTTGTTTTTCACTTTGTTTCATTTGTTTGTTTTTAGTAATACAATGGAATTTGCGATTCTGATGCGTCAAACCACAAGATAAAATAATGCTATTCTAATTAAAGTGATTGGTAAAAAATCAAATAGTTATTTGTATTAAGAGACAACTTTTATTCCAAAAACCTATATCATTTGTGAAAAGAGACGCGTCATAGCCTTATTTGAGTTAATTAATTCACCGTCTTGCATTTTACACCAACAAAGTTCTCAGTGAAATCATTATTATTAAAAAGTGTAATAATAAACATAATTGAAAAGCATAACGGTTTCCCATAATATAGTTATACTTACAGTAACTTATATTATTTGACTAGTAGAACATGCTAACAAAATTCTCCATGCCGAATTTTACAGGCACGTTTCTTAGGTGATTTAAACCCAAACAGGTCTTAGAGTTGGAGAAATATTGAGCTTTTAATACTTTTATGTTTTATATGTTTAATCAAGATTTTAAAACCAAGAATGTGTTTAAAGATAATACTAATTTTATCTTTGTCAAAAATATAACTTCTAAAGATTTTTTAAGTTAAAATACTACTCTAAGGGCCGATTTCTCAAAAAATGTTTATTTTAAAATTAGTTTAATTCAATGTTAAACATATTGACAATTTTGGTTTAACCTTGAGTTTAGGTTTAAACTTGTTTTGAGAAACCGGCCCTAAGATAAGTATTCTTTTAGTATTCTTGTATGATCATATTTTTTAATCAAGTAGGCTTACTTAAAATTTATCGTTTAATTGAATTGCACTCATTGCACTTGAATTCTTCTTCATTGCAACTTTAATGAAGAAGAATTCATATATTGAAGATAAAGAATGTTTTTTTCATAAAAACTTATTTTCCTAACAATATTATTTTGTTTTCTACTGAAATATTACAATCAATATAAAGAATATATATAAAAAACAACATTATAAGATACATAAGTAATAAAAGGGAAAACTATAAAACTACTGAAAATACTATGATTCGTATGAAAATAATATTTGATTAACAATTGATATTAAATTCAAATTGATAAAATTATAAACATACCCAAGCGAAATAAGATTTAAAATAAATGAATTGGAACCAAACTTCACAGCTTGATAAATATTAGTCTTAAATAGAGAAATGACGTGGCAGCCTGCAAATGTTGCACTGGGTATAAGAGGTACCGCAACCCGCAGGTTGAGGAGTGTGTATTTTGACCGGAGCGCATAGGTGAGGCCGAACTAGGCCTTAAACTCGGAACAGCAGCACCGAGGACTATTATTTTAGTCCTCGGTTGGGCGCTAGTCTTTGGTGAAGCCTCTCAGAGTTTACGTGACGTCCGCACTCTAGCCATATTCAAACCCACAAACACACACACACAGACATCACTCTGAAAACCACTTTTTTGGACTCAGGGGGCACCAAAATGGATAAATTCACCAACAACTCAAACTCGAAAATTTTGACGAAGACATTACTTCCTCCATATACTACGGTATAGGGGAAGAAAGTAAAAAGTATAAATACATATCAAACTCTCTTGCTTTAATCAACACCACTTTAAAAATCATTACAATTTGCTCATAAAAATTTTTATTCTATATAGTGAACATTTTTCCAATGAGGGACTCTGATCCTTTTACCTTTTACAATACACTCGTATACTGGACTCGTCCTGTCATGTGTGTGACCCTCAGTTGGCCAGACTGAAAAGCCTCACTACAGTGTAGCTCAATCAAATGAAAGAGACATGTTATGATTCAAACATTCAAACCAAAATATAATTACCACAAAATGGGGTAAATAGAAACATCAAGGTGAACAGAAACAAAACTTCAATGAATAATGAAAATTTTTCCTGCTCGGCTTATGATGAAAATATATTTGGGGGTAATTTTTGTCCATTACAACAATAAACTGTCTACCTGGGAAACGTATTTTTGGCATGTTTCACTGTATCACTGTTTCTGGTTGTTTTACAATTATTTGTGTGTCAACAAATTTTTGTTGAATAATATTCTCTCCAAAACTTTATATATGTATGAACTGGTATTAGATAATAGATATAGTCATAAGATAACCATTTTTATATACTTTTTCATGTTGTTAAGCCTCCGAAGCTGATAAAGACAATTATGAATAGGTTACGAACCTCAGTCTTCAGCTTCAATAAAAGCTGTTTATTGAAGCTGAAAACGGAGGTACCGAGGTACATAACCTATTTATAATCATTTTTATATAGTATGAGCTATCTTACAAAAACAACTACTGAAGTAGTTTAGCCTAATTATAAACCATATAATTCTATTTTATTATTTTTGTAAGGTAAGTCATGATTTTGCAAAACCAGGGTCAATAGAAACACTTAATTTTTTAGGGATGGACACCTTTTGAGAGACTAGTTTATTTTTAGGAAGATCCATCTGATTTGAATATTAATCAAGTTTATGTTTCTTGATGATTTAAGCTCCCCTACTATTAATGTACCCTACCCTACTATTATTCAAATTTAAACATCACATTTAAGGTTTTGACTATTTTAGATGAGATTTTGCTGACAGAATTCTTTTTTCAATGTGTATTTTCAAAATGGCGGCCATTTTTTAAAATTAAAATATCTCAAAACCGATAAATTTTATAAAAATTTTACGAAAACATTAAAAAGTGGTCAAATTAAACAACCTAACCAATGGTGCCAAGTTTGTAAGGATCTGATTACTGTTGATGAGAAGACAAAGGCAAAAGGCAAATGTTTATTGATGGTCGGGGCTTATTTACCTCCAGTCAGGGCCCTCTTGACCGCTGAACAGGGGCACTATTTACCACCTATTGGGGGCGTAATTTAACTCCGATTAGTAGTGCTATTTACCTTTGTTTGGAAGGCAAATGTTTACCGCTGGTCAGGCACGCTTTTTACCGTTGATCAGGGGTGCTTTTTTTGTCTGGCCAGGGGTTATATTTACCTCCAGTCAGGGCCCTCTTTACAGCTAAACCGGGGCGCTATTTACCATAGTTCGAGGATGCCGTTTACCAGCGGTTGGGGGCGTAATTTAACTCTGATTAGGGGCGCTATTAACCGTCGTCGGTTGAGGCGCAATTCAACTCTGATTAGGTGTATTTTGCCTATCGGAAGTGCTGTCTCGCTCTGGTTTATTATGACAATTGGGGCGCTTTTTACAGCCAATCAAGAGGCTATTACCTATCTTTTGAGTGCGCTCTTTACCGGGAATCAGGGGCGTACTTTGCTGCCGATCAAGGGCGCTGTTTACCGCCTTTCGGGGGCGCTTTTTATCGCTTATTAGGGACACTACTGCAGATTATCTCCACCGCAATGGTGCCCCTTTCGGGTCTCGGCGCCCTAGGCGGTCGCCTAGTTCGCCTATATAGTAGAGCCGGCCCTGAAGCTAATAATGCTTCTCCATATCTAGATGCACGAGATCAAAACCTTGTTCTTCAGAGGTCATCTTCCTAACAACTATGCACAAAACCGTGGAATCTCAAGAATCCTGAGGATTGGTGCTGAGGTTTCTCCTTCTGTCCACTGCTTCTGTGGAAAATCGCCTCTGCCTCTTTTAAGAGAGATGTCACTCAGTTCCTGTGTCGTTAGTTCTGTGTTTTGCTAAGAGTTTGTAGGTGGTGCCTTTAGAGGGCCACACCCACACAGTGTTTCTTGTGTCTTCGACCAATACCTGTCCATCAAAAGAGCTGTTTTAGGTGGTGCCTTTAAAGGGCCACATGGGAGAAAATGTGAACGAGTGTATTTCGGGATCGCGTGGTCGTTGTTATTGTTAAGATTTTTTTCTTGTTTAGCTAAAGCTTTTTGTTTTTATTATATTTATATATTACTCATGTATTAAGATGTCATTACTGTTACCATCTCAAGAAAGAATTTATTGTAAACCCCTGTTATTTATTGAGATTTAAAAGTTGTTGATTTATCATGAATTTGCATGTTTATCGCATTGTTATTTACCATTAGACTTATTTATTGTTATTGTTGATTTTTTTCCCATCTTGTTAGCAAGGATTGAAAAATGTAAAATTCTGTAACCGTTGAAATAAATAAATGCTATACGTTTCAATTAAACATAGTGATATTACACAATGTAGGCGATTAAAGTTAACAGCGCGCGACTTCCTCCGTTAAATGCAATATGCGCCTAATTCCTCAAGTGCGACCTTGCCATTTCTCGCTCGCCATAGCCTTGCTCTAGAGATAGCTGTGCTTAGGATGCTTAGAGAGGTCGACAACAAGGTGACTGTAGGCCAGGGCCAGGTGAGCTACATCCCATAAGAGCAATGGTGTCACTATCTATGACGATCCGTGGATGTCGTCATATGGATGTCGCATATGGATGTAGAATTTATGGTTTTAGATTTACCTTCATGGATAATTGTTAATTTGGTCATTACATTATTATTTTGTTATTAACTAATAATCCGAATGTAAAATAGAGTAATATGGTGTCGTTACGATGAATATCGTACCCGTGGCAAGACTGCTTAATTCTCTTTTCCAATCCGCTATGTAATGGTAAATATTATAATGTATCATGACTCCCGTTTTAGTTTAGTCTCTTCATATACGGAACACAAAAAAGCTATTCAGCTGACCTTAGGAAGAAGTTATGCTTCTTCCTCTACAGACCTTGGGTCGACAAAGCAGCCAATTAATTGCAGTCTCAACCCTTCAAAGCGTCGATGCACGTATTGATGAAACTTATCAAGGCTTGATTGGTTGGAATTTTTCTTTTGATATCCAAACTGAGAGCTATAGAGAAGGTTATTTTTTTCTAAAAAGTTGATGCGTTGGTTACAAACAACTTTTTAAAAGATTTTTGATACGTAGTTGAATGATTAAATTCGAAGACACTTTTATTTTATTGCATACATAAAAATTCGAATTTAAGAAACCACGAGCGTAGTATCTATGAGACCACACTAAAAATTATATAACTTAATTTTACACTTGACTTTGTATAGTGCTTGTGTAAAAGAATAAAGTTGTTAACTTGATTGTCTTTGAGTCATTTTGTGCAGAATGCTGAAATCAAACAGCTGTTGCATGTCTAACGTCAAAAGCTGTTTGACAGGTTGTTTTGTAATTATTTTGGTATAGTCTGTTCAAAATAGAGGAAAGATTTTATTTGAGTTTTAAGCACGTAAAATAAGTCAAATTAGTGTTTAGGCCTAAGAAGTATAAAAAGTACTTTAATCATCCCTCTATTTTAGCCTAAATTATGATGTAGGGTTAACTCAACAATTAAATACAACATTAGAGTTTAAATTTTTGTTGTATAGTGAGTGTACACTTCTGCTAGTGAACGGTTCCGTGGTAAGTTCCAGATTAGTGTTTTATTGTTTTTAATTTATATTATAAATCAAACTTTATATTAATGAATTACAAAATCGCTATTCTTATTCAATCATACTTTGCCAACCGTTCAATTTTTTGATATATGCAGAAAATTATTTAATAAGTAAGCGCATTCTTAACCTGTCCATAACCTCTAAAGAACAAAGAAACTGCATTTTTTATTGTTTTAAAGTATCATTTAAATTTGCTATATGAAGTATGCTTGGAGATTAAAAATTACTGTATTAACTTGTATATAATACCCAATATAAATTGAACTCTGAAAATCAATAGGCCAAAGTTAAAAATGTAATAATAAACTTTCTTACCTAGGCCTTATTAAAATTTAATAGTGTTTACAAGATATCAAGGTAGCCATTAATAATTAATGTGTATTTTGAATACTGCTCTAAATATTTTTCTTCAAACATAATGGTTTCAGGCGGTGGGCCTACTGAGAATCTTTTGAAGTGTCAAGATAAAAATGTTATTGTGTGTTTGACGGTAATTTTTTATCCTATTCAATCGATATATCGATACATATTTTAATTCGATAGTAGGCCTAGTGTAGGTGCTATATGAAACTGTAACCTCATGAACAAACCAAGATTCTTGACAATATCACTCTTGTAGCACACTCAGCAACAACATCTCACATCATTGGCTTAGTTTATCCTACGCGTGGTTCTATGATTATTGATTTTCAGGCTCTATACGAGGCTTGTTTCTTTTTGATAACATCGTCTTGATGTATAGTAGGCCTACATCCTATAAACCAAACAAGTCAATGTTTTGTGTTAATGTTATTTTTACATGAAACCTTGTACTTACTTACTTGACTTAATTCCTGTCGTTCCAATCGGAACATAGGGCATCCACGAGACGTCTCCAGGCCTGTCTTTCTCCAGCTAATCTTCTAAGCTCCCCCCATGTCTTTCCTTCTGCAGCTGCCTCCTTTTCCACCGTTCTTCTCCAAGTGTTTCTTGGTCGGCCTCTACGCCTTGCTCCCTGAGGATTCCATGTGAGGGCTTTCTTTTCTATGGAACCATCTGGCTTCCTTAAGGTGTGTCCAATCCAGTTCCATTTCCTCCTTATTATTTCTAGATGGACTGGCATTTGACCACTTTGTCTCCAAAGGTCTTCGTTGGTGATTCTGTCTGGCCACCATATCCGGTTAATCCTTCTAAGGCACCTGTTAATAAACACTTGCAATTGGGAGGTAATTTTGCTGTCTACTTTCCACGTTTCACACACATACAGGAGAACCGCTTTAACATTTGTGTTAAAAATCCGGATTTTAGTATGAAGCGAGATGTTTCTACTCTTCCAAACAGGTTGCAATTGGACAAAAGCAGCATTTGCTTTCCTGATTCTGACTTTAACATCATCTCCAGCTCCTCCTCCATCTGCAGCTACAACACTTCCTAAATAGGCAAAGGACTCCACTTGGTCAATCCTAGAGCCATCTACCTCCAACCTCTCTTCTACTTGGCCATTCACCCTCATTTCTTTCGTTTTCCTTGTGTTTATTTTCAAACCAGCTCTTTCTGCTTCTTTTTTAAGGTCTTTTAATTTACTGCTGATGTCGTTTATACGATGAGATAGCAGACATATGTCATCGGCAAAATCTAAATCTTCCAGATGATCAGCAAGGCCCCACCGAATACCTCTTCTCCTAGCTGCAGTCACCCTCCTCAAGACACGGTCAAGTACCATCAAAAATAAGATTGGCGACAAGATACACCCCTGCCTCACACCAGAAGTCATCTGAATTGGGTCAGACACTTTTCCACGGTGCAGTACATTACAAGAGTACCCCTGGTACATGCTTTTCATTAAATTGACAAGTTTGGGTGGGATTCCAAAACTTTCAACCACTTGCCATACAACTTGGTGGTTGACGGAGTCGAAAGCTTTTTCGAAGTCTATAAACGTCAAATATAGAGTCGCTTGATATTCAGTACTCTGTTCAAGGATGATTCTCAAGGTATTGATGAGATCTACACAACTTCGATGTTTCCTAAAACCTGCCTGATTCTTGCGAAGCTGATTTTCCACTGAATCTTTAATACGGTTTAGTATAATCCTTGTTACTATCTTGCTAGGCACTGACAGCAACGTGATACCTCTCCAATTGTTGCACTCTGCAATATCTCCTTTTTTGGGCAATTTGATTATCAACCCTTTTTTCCACTCTTCAGGTACTTCCTCCTTCTGCCAAACTGCTCTTATCAAAGGATACAAGAGGTTTGAAGCTGTAATACCATCCGCTTTCAGCATTTCAGCAGTTATATTGTCTAGTCCTGCTGCTTTCCCATTTTTCATTTCTTCAATTACTCTTTTGATTTCATCTATTGTTGGATTTTGTATATTTATTTCTTCCCTCTCCAAGTTTTCATCCATTCCCTGCTCAAACTCCAAATCTTGTGTGGGTTCATTTAGATTCAAAAGCTCCCTGAAGAGTTCAACCCATCTTTTCATCTGATCCCCTTCATGTGTTAGGATATTTCCGTTTCTATCTTTTATTGGTCGATCTCTCTTCCAGCTTGTTTTGGATAATACTCTTGTTATTCCATATAACTCTTTCAAATCGCCTCTTCTCACTGCATTTTCAGCTTTCTGGGCTAAGTCGTCAATCCATTTTCTTTTATCTTTCCTGGTGCTTCGTTTTACCTTCCTGTCTGCTTCATTGTGAAGCCTCCTGGCTTCCATTGTTTGCTGTCTTGTTTTAGCTTGGTTTAGCTTCTGCTTCAATCTTTTCCTGTTTTCAATTTCTCTCCAAGTCTCTTCTGTTATCCATTCTTTTTTCATTGGATTTTTGAAACAAAAAACACTTTCACCTACCTCTTGGAAAACATTTTTAACTTCTTTCCAACTTTGATCTACATTACAGTCCTCTCCTTCGTTTATGGCCAAAGCTTCATATCTATTTCCTAGCTCCAACTTAAAGCTCTCATTTATTTGAGCATCTTTAAGTCGATTTATGTCTTACTTCCTTCCTCTGCTTTTCCCATGGGTTTTCTCTGCAAGGATTTTTAGCTTGAACTCAGCTACAACTAGATGGTGATCTGTACCCATATCGGCTCCTCTTTTATTACGTACATTTAGTAGTGAGTGCCTAAACTTCCTGCTCACAGCAATGTGATCTATCTGATTTTGGGTAACCTTGTACGGTACCCAGTAAGTACTTTTCTATCAATTTTTTAATAAATACCGGTATTAAGTTTTTTCTCAAGCAGATCGCTTGTTTTTCCACTGAAAATTATATTCTTAAGTTACTTGGATACTTACTTGGTTCTCCGCCCAGTTGACCAGACATTGGCGTTAGGCGTCTTCATGTATGTGACCAGTGGCCAACATAGCCACCTCCGGTTATCCATGAGGAGAGGGAGTCAAGAGGTTGGAAAAGAGCGTGGGTATTCGCTACAGAACTCAACAAACTCTCACTCAATCTATAGAAATTGTGTTCAATAAAAAAATGTTTTTAATCTTCTTTAAATGTTAAACATTTTGTGTACCGTATATATGGTTGTTAAGGATAAAGTTTATTTGATTTTTTTCTTACCTAGTAAATTTTAAAATAAATTGACTTACTTTAACTTGATCTCTGATGTGAATATTCAAAAGCTGAAAAATGTATAAACCAGAATATTTAGGCGTTTCTTTCAAACAATGACAGGTTGTGTTGAATTGCAAATTTATTTTTAAATCTGGTAGTGGCCTATTGTAATTAGCCTAGGCCTATGTGTGTTGTTAGTGTATTCTGTTGTATGTGTTTTGATATAAATTGCTACCTCAGATGGAAACTTATACGCGTGGTACGATAAGCTACCCCAGTCTAACAAAATGGTCTTTGCAATGGGAGTTGTGAGGCAACCTCAACATAGGCCTACTCGTCAGCGCTTTTTTACGCTAAACACAATTTTTAGATTTGATACTACAGCCCCCCACAGAACGACTGAGACTGGAGCAAGCATAAATAGATAAAATCTGAAGAGATTGAGGTTTTTGAATTTTGAGAGATTTTTCAGATTAAAAATTCCTTTTGACAATTTGCTTTCAATCTTGTCAAGCTGCTCACCCCAGTTCGTACCACCGTCCAACCTCAGCCCAGAAAAACAACTACCCCTGCGCATTAGATTTAGCTTTCTTCGATAAAAATGTTTTGAATTCTGAAAATTTATAATTTTGTTTTTTATAGCCTATGTTTGGATGCAAAGATGTTGTGTTTTTCTGGATTCAATTTCAATTTGTTTTCACAATAAATTTGTGCTGCTTCATTGATTTTGAGATTGGAGTAAATTTCCAAATTTTCAATGGTCCTGTTCCTGGCGACGATTGTTGTATCGTCAGTAAAAACAAAAAGGTTGTCCTCTGGTGCTGTTGTGGAAATGTTGTCGATAGGCTATAAATCAAGAAAAGGAGCGGGCCCATAATCGATCAATGTGGAATCCACATGAGATCAATTCTGGAGAGGATTGGACAGATTAGCTTTTGAATTTTGAAACATGTTGAATCTCAGTAATCTGTAGCCTGTCGGTTAGTTAGGAGGAAATCTACCTCAGCACACACCACCACTAATACCAAGTTCAGACAATTTATTGATGAGAAGCCCTGTATCGACACAATCAAAAGCCTTGCTGAGATCGGTAAAGCATAATATAGTAGGCTAACAAAGTTGTTATAACATGTGTAAGCCATTTGGTTGTCCACTAAGACAATTTCCTTTTCCTCATGATCCATTCATTTTCCAGACCAAGGGTGGGGGGTTGATGTATTTCGGAAGGTCTAGAAAACCCTAGTTGAGGCACATGAGTGGACGTCCAGTCGGTTGGTTGACCAGTTAGAGGGCAGAGCAGAAGCTCTGTTTGAGCCTGGAAATCAGTTGTCACAGGAGCATGGGAGTTGGCCCTCTGAGTGATCAAGCCTTAGCAGTTCAGTTGGAGGTCTGTTTATCCACCAGTAACAACATGATGTGATGGCTTCTTGTTGTGTAACATTTCCATAAACCAAAAGAAGCTTTGAAGAAGTATCAGTACCAGTATAAACATTTTTTGGTTGCTACTTTCAGAACACTAAAATTAGCATTAGGCTATGACGCTGGTCATTAAATGTATGACAATACTTTAGGAAAAAATGGAAAGCAGCCAGGGCTGTCAAATAGGCAGTGAACCCTAATGACAAAAAGCTCGCTATGATATGATAAGTGACTAAATGTAGACATTGTTATTTAACTTGCGAAATCTAGATTAATATAAAGAATTTCATTACAGACTGTAAAAAAATTACACAAATAGTTTACTTGTTTAGTTACAGGCCCACACCAAAACGGTAGGCGTACTTCCCTCTCACCTTGTTAGCACTAGAAGTGCTGTATAGGGCTTCCTATACAGTAAGTAAATTCAAAAGGTTATTGGAAGAAATTAGACCCTTGTACCGGTACAGTGTACAAGTTTAAAATACCATATATTGATATTTAAATTACATTTGAGGAATTATTATGTTCATTATGTACAGTTATGCTTTTAATTATACATCATCAATTACGATAGGGTACATTAAAAGTACGGTAACAAAATGTGCACCTGTGCAAATGTTCAGTGATGGGTCTAAGTTAGAGACCAAGGTTGTACGGTATTAGCTTACAAAAAAAAAAAAAAAAACTTGATAGCAATAAACAATCAAGCTATGAGTGGTTAGCACTATATAAAATCTAGTTTTTCGAGTCATGCTGAATTAGTCTTCCATTTCAATTAACATTTTTCTGTATTGAGGTAAATTTTTAATATTATTCAACTTTTTTTAGGAATAACAAACGTGGCAAGAAGAGAGGAGCGAGGGATTCCTTAAAGGTAAATTTATTTCCTAAAATAATTGTTTCTGATGCTTGATGGTTTTAACGTGGGGGTTAAAATAATGTTGATTATTCAAAGACGAGATGATGTGTTGCTTTGCATGAGGTAAATATTAATTACTCTCTATTCAATTTTTAACGATCATGGATACTCCGATGAGTCAACAATAAAATAAAAAAAATGAGCGATTAGAAAAAGACCTGACGGACCGGAGTAGCTCAACGCCTTTGCTGCTGAAAGTAGCATTTGGTGCCGCGCTGGAATTGACTCGCGGGATTGATTGATTCACATGGGGCAATGCCACTTCAGCTGCAGCCATTAAGCGTGCAGCTAAACTCTGGTGTGCAAGTCACACAGCAGTGGTGGGACACAACGCTTCTACCGGTGGAATAATATGTAAAGGACGAAAAGGTCCCAATTCTGACTACCTTACATTGTGACAAATTTAAATTCTCTTACAAATTCGATCGATTAGATCTTATCACTGTCACATCATTGAGTAGTTTGTGTACAAAGTGCGGGGGAAGGGGAAGGTTTGTAGAGGCGGCTACCATCTAATAAAATATTTGGGACCCAAACATGACACTTGGTCACACAGATATACCGGTGGCTTGGAGGACTAGTGATGGTAATAATCGTTATTAGTATGTATGGTGGTCCCATGTGCAAGGCTTGTAACAGGTTATTTTTTTAAATTTTTTTTGTTTTTTTGCTCTTGGTTATTTTTTGTTATTTTTTTGGAATTTGGTTATTTATGTTATTTTTTGGGGAATTTTGGTTATTTTTATATTTTTTTTGGGCAATTATTTTTTTATTGCTCAATTTGGACGAAGCTGGTAAAAACTAAATACATTTAAAAAAAAGGAAAAAATAGAAAAAAAGTAAAAAATGGATCAAGAAGGTTTTTTTTTTCTATTTTTAAAATTTTTTTATTATTATAATTGCTTTAGTACATGATCACTTATCTAGTTCAAAATTATCTTTCATAATTTTTTTGCCTAGATATTTTTAATATCCCGATAAAACGCCGGTTTTAGGAATTTTTTGCGACATTTTGGTTTATTAAAGGTTATTTTTTGGTTATTTTTTCTATCATTTTGGTTATTTTTTATATTTTTATTAACCTCAAGAACTGTTACAAGCCCTGCATGTGGGGGACACCCTAATACATGTAGTTTCAATAGAAGTGTCATGACTGTATAGATTAGACTGTGGGGGGTGGCACTGTTGCACACGGCCCTGATAAGCTCAAGCGCTCGCTCGACTCAGACTCATAACGCGGTGACATCTGTGACGGGGACGGCAGTGATACAGTCAATGCTATATTAAACGAAGCACAATGAAAATAAATGAATTTAAAAAATACAACCAACACTTATAATTATATAGGCTTAAACATTTTTTCACTTGCATTTAGTTAGATTTTTAAATATTTATTTTGGGGTAAATAATTTTTAATTTTCACTATTATTGGTGCCCTGCCGGAAAGTACTGCCCTAGACTGTCGTCTAGTTTTCCTGATAGTTGCCTGCCCTGGGCATATTATTTAGAAAATAAACACCCTTAGAATGATTTAAAATATGACATAGGCCAATGACATTTCCGTTAAGTCCTCATTCAGCGAATACTTACTAGAGGTAGTCTCGAAGAAAATTATACTGTCCAGTATATTGTCCAATATCATATTGTAAATAATTTTAGAAGTCTTTATTTTATAAGTACCGTAATATGCCTTAAACTCAACCTCAAAAGGAAAATTATGTCCGATATTGTAGAATTTATAAGATTCAGCAATATTGATTTCAATGAGAAGTTTAATTGCCTATCATTTAAAGATCATTTATCCGGATGTGAGGTAGGGTTTGCGGCATTGTAGTCTACTAAATGAGACCTTAAATTTTATGTATGTATGCTTACATTTAAGATTTTCTTCTTACTCTTCATGGGCCGATCCCCTCAGACTGGGACACTCAGTTATAATGTTAAAAAAGAGGTTTGTGGCCCCAATTGAATCCTCAGAGTTTAAATTTTATTTAAACTTCTAGCTAAGTTATTGATAGAATATTAGGCTGTCCTGAGACTTTTCATCGCCCCCGTATGGTATATTTGTAAGTGATAAGGATAGGAAATATGCCTGTAAAGTGTAAAGCTCTATAAGAGCTAAATATGGGAGGAATCAAGTTGTACTCAAAGATTTCATTTCTAGAAGGTAATCTGTTTGTGATTGGTAGTCTACGTTATTTTTGCAGCAAATATAAAATATTTTGATCTTGAAAACTGTAATTTTCTGCCTTATACAGAAGATATAACAGTTTAAGATTAGTATTTTTGGGTATTTAACATGATTTCATCTCTAGTGACTGCTTTCCTGCGGTCCGATTGTCATTAAGAGCCGAAATGACATGGTCTGACTGAGTAAGAGTGGGAGTATTGGCTGTGGGAGACTCCATATTCACCAACTCAACAATGCAAAGTTCACCTGGATAAAGTTTCTGCATTTACTTGATCGAGTTTGCGAACCAGAATGATCGGACCACGGGAACGGGGTTTTATGGGGTTTCAAAAGGGTCAAAAATGTTGTTTCAAAAGGGTCAAAAATGGGGTTTTGGCATTTTTGGACCTCAATTTTTAAAATTCATAAATTTTAAATAAAACCATTTGAAAGAGATTGAAAAAAAAACAATTTGGTATTTTGAATTGTTATCTTAGCATAACTGGTTATGGAAAAAATCTAAAAATATGTTTCCCATGTTATTCTTATGGGAAATCAACAAAACCCTGTATCTTGCTTATTTATTGACATAACTTAATCAAATTTGGCATATACATTATCTAGATATGGCTTAACTTATACTTTTTTTACAAAACCCATATTGCGGCAAACCTACATACCCAACCTCATGGCGGTTATGGGAAAAATTGAGAATTGCCAGATCTTGATAAAATTGTGTGTTTACCTTCACCAATTATTGATTAGATTTTCTAACAACACCCCATGGCAGAAACATACATACTCAATACTATGGTGTTTTTATGGGAAAATAAAATAAATCTGAAATTCCATTGGAAGTTCGCTGAGAAAGCAGGTCTGCTGCGTTTTTTTTTTTTTTTTTTACCATCATACACATGAATATACCTTTTTAAATTTAGCCCCCATTTACCAATAAAAAATTATATTTCAATTAAAATTATGAAAACTATCATATTACATAGTTTGGTATATTTTTCTTGTGTGTTAAAGATACTAATAACTATGATAAGGGGTAAATTAGAAAGTTGAAGGTCAAGTCTTATATAGTAAGAATGATTAATATAAATTGAAAAAATGTTAAAATGTTATTCAACAATCCCAAGCATACTTGGAAAATGCTTCTAAAGTATTAACCGTTAGGTTTTTGATTTCCAAATTTCTCAGCTCTAAGAGAACTTGTTATCGTATATTGTCTGCTGTTTAGAAACTTGCTGAAATTTTCTTGAAAAATATGGCCCATTATGTTAAAACAACTTACCGTATCTCTCCTCTCTATTATATATCACATAACTTGTGTTTCTTATCCGTCACTTGTTAATGGTAGAGAGCACCTGGGAATTTCTATCTTACCTCTCCATTAATAAGTACGGTAACTTTCATTCTTTTTAGCGAATTTCCCCTAAGGGAATACACTATTATAATAGTAGTCACAATAAAACAGCCCAGGACCGTGATACTTTTTCTTTTTGAGGTCCCTAGAAGCCAAAAACACCGTTCGTTCAAATTAATATATATATATATATATATATATATATATATATATATATATATATATTTCTTATGGCTAGCCAGCTACCAACTTAAAATAATAATAATAAAATAAATAAAAGATGTTCTGCACTGCAAAGATGCTTAATAAGCACATGTCACAATATTTTTGTGTATTCATTGTTTTTTTTCTTTTTCATTCAGCTTGAATTCACAATTTAGTCTTTTAAACATGAACATAAATAATGTATTTATCTTTATAATAAAATTCCTTCTGAAGTAAAAGATTTCTCTCAAGTAAAGTTTAAAAGAACCCTCACTAAATACCTAGATAATAACATGTTTTAGAGTGTTGAAGAGTTTCTCAGTGCTGACATGGGAAAAATACTTAAAACAACAACTTAGTTTATTCTGCCTTTTTTAATCAGTATATAAGTTATGTTGTGAGCAGCGATTGTTAGATTTAAGTAACCAAATTGTCACCTACCATTAAGGTATTACCTTTTTATATGGTGTACTCTGTGACTGAATAAATGAAATAAACATTTCTATTTTCTACTGTACTTGTTCAGAGGATTGGGTGGTGGTGGGGTGCGGGGGGGGGGGGGTACACTAGGTTAGAGATCTAAAGGTTTAGGGAGCTAGAGGCAATATAATAAAATTTTTAGTCCCAAAAGAATAACATGGGACGAATTTTAATTGCCTGAATCTCTGGAAACCATTAAAAAAGAAAAAAAAAAATGAAAATGTCGTTAAATTATGATTTAAGAACACTTCACTCATACCAATTATTATTTGCACATAATTTAACTTATTTCCCAATATGGTGGACAAATAATAAAATTTATAATAATTTGATGTTAATGAGGCGGATAAAATTAAAATTCTAATTATCTTTCTTGAATTGTACTTTGACTATTATAAGGACAGGTTTACCGACTGAGGTAAATTTTTCAATTATCTACCCAGTGGATAAACTCATATGGAATACATGTTTTTCACGCTAAATGTTGTTTGAAAAATAGTACATTTATAGTTTGAAAACTACTCTTAAAATTAAATTCAATCACTAAATACCACTGCAGGAAGCACATGTTTATTTTAATCTCCTCTTAATCTTGATTTCTTAACTTATATAGCCTATAACATTAATTTTTCCAAAACAGTTTCAAAAGCTCATAACGTAGTAAAAACTGTTTCTAAAAATTACTGACTTAAATAATTACCTCTATTTATTAAAAAAACCCTAATAATATAGGCTGTATGAATTTTTTTTACAGTTAAATATATGGATATATTGATCAATGTTTGCAGTGATGAAAATGCTAAGTAATCTCTTGTAAGCGTCAGCCCAATGAATGACAAGTAGAAGAAAGACAAATTGTTATGTCGAGAGAAGAGTTACGAGGACATTTAACATTGGCGGGGTGGGGGCTTAACATCTTGTTATAACGTTACTAATTGTAGGCTTAACAGTGAAAGGCACGACACCTTGCTGCTTCTTGCCCAGAATACATTACATCTTGCTCTCAGTCTGTGTCAACTGAGTAAAAATCCAAAGGCATTACAATGCTTTTAAAGACTTACAGTTAGGCCTCTGAAATTACTTGTTTATTTTTCTTTGAATTGATAAACTTTTGTTACAATTCACTCAACGAACGGAAGACTATCTTAAATTAATTGTTCTTCACTTAGAAAACTGAGTGATAAATTTGCTTAAGTAGTGAAAATGTTATTTAAATTATATTGTTTTACATGCATATTCATAATAGAAAATATAACACCTTTTTCAATATTTTTATTTATTTTGTCTTAATTGAATTCATTTAAAGGGGTTTACATTTTATCACATGCAGATTTTTATAGTTACAGGGCTTGTAACAGGTTATTTTATTATTTTTTGTTTTTTTTTCTCTTGGTTATTTTCATTGATTTTTTGGAATTTGGTTATATTTTTGGGGATTTTGGTTATTTAAAAAAAAATTTAGGGCAATTAGGTTTTTATTGATTGATTTGGATGAAGCTCATATAAACCAAATAAATGTTTAAAAAAGAAAATAATAGAAAAAGTAAAATGGATAGTAAAAATGGAAGTAAAAATGGATCAAGGAGGATTTTTTCTATTCAAAAGAATTTTTTATCATTACAATTGCTGTCTTAGGAGATGATCACTTACCTAGTTCAAAATTATTCTACATAATTTTTATTGCCTACATATTTTTAATATCCCAATAAAACGCCGGTTTTTGGAATTTTTAGGGACATTTTGCGTTTATTCAAGGTTATTTTATTAATATTTTGGTTATTTTTTATTTGTATTAACCTCAAGAACTGTTACAAGCCCTGTAGTTAAAGTATCACAAAAAACTGGACACAAACTATTCAGTCTTCTAATTACTACTAAGCTCACTCTAGAAATTTACAATCCCTCAAGCTATGGAGTACTGTGAAACTCCGTTTAAATGGAAGATCACTTCGTATCCATTTATTCTTTACAATGATTAAAAAAAAATAAATATTGGGATCCAAGAACAGATTATGAAATGAATGAAATATTGTGTGCATAGTTATTCTGTCTATCATATTTTTTCCATTTAGTACACCATAGGCCTATGTCACATTTTCATAGGAGTGTTTTAGTACAAAATCATGGTTTATGGATGAAGCACCCAAACCACGCGTCCTGAGTGATTTTTTCTTTTGGCCAAAGTATGCTGATTTTACAAGAAAGGTTTACACTTTTTTCATTATCAAGTGCTGTCGTTTTATAGGCCAAAAGTATTGTAGTAATTCCCATACCCCATGTAAAATGCTGCCAAAAGTTTATTCATGAGCTAAAATTTAAAATTTGTTGGCAGTTCTTTGAAACTAAAGTATGAAATTGAATATGGTATGTCAAAAAGTGAAGAAAAAGGCCGACATGATATAAAACGAACATGAAGAACATGATGCATAAAAGAATTTTTACAGTAGCCATAGTAAAAAACGATTTAAAAAGTTGTAAAAAAGTCATTTTATTTAGCACCTGAAGGGAAACCGTATAGATACATCCAATACAGAATCTCCAGAGCTGAGCTTGTTGCATTAGACACAGAAGCCTTTCAACAGTAAGGAGGTCAGAAGGTAGAGTAGGAGAAACATGTTGCCAAAGAAATTACTTAGGCCTAATAAAACAGTTCGTAAATGCATAATTAAAGCTAGAGTATAATTTTGCATTTTTGAAAATTAAATGCATGGAAATCAAATGTAATCCATATTTTTTACGATGAGAATTTTTTGTAAGGGAAGGAATTTCCAATTTGATTACGGTTAAACGAGGACAAGCTGTGCCAAAACTATCGTGAAGCATCGGGAAAAATTAAATAGGATGTAAAATTCAGGGGGGTATTTGTTTTCGTAATTTATTCTACCTTTTCCATTAATTCCACGTAGAAGGAATTATAGAACCTATGAAGAGTAATATGCATTATATTCCAAAAATTGCCCGCATAGTTCCTATTCTCGTAGTAAGTAATTTCTTCGCTTTGTAACAGCTAATGTATCCAAAGTACGGTACTAAATATTCATACGGTCATACCAATGAATTCGGGTGGAACACAGTCCTTCAAATCATGAACTACTAGGTTGTAAAAAAGCTAAATATCTAAAAATTTGCAATAATAATCTTATAGATCAAGAAATTTGTTTAATTTTTGTTTCTTGTAAATTACTACAACCCCCCCCCCCCCTCAAAATACCCTCATTCAACCTTTATCTAGTCATAATTTACTGTACTCAGTAGTCTATAAAAACACCCCTGATGCAGCAGATCTACTTTTCTACTTAAATCAAGATTATTGTTTCATGTGATGGAAGAAATGCAATTAAATTGAAAATTTGCTGACAGTGCAGGTCCTCTATGATAGAGGAAACTTGAACACAATTTTAAACACAACCCGCCAGTATTTTGTAGGTGACCTTAGCTCAGTGTTGGAGAGCTGTGGTTTATCACCCAGCAGGCCCAGGTTCAACTCGCTGACAAATAGAAGGTTGGGCCGCTCCTGTGGTTTGGAAGTCACGTTAAGCCGGTGGTCCACCTGCATAGAAAACAAAAAGTGCAGTCAGTCAAGCGAAGAGAACTGTGAGTCAATTTCTGATCTTCCTCCACTAAAAGTCATACAATATTTATTTTTTATTCATTTTTGAACCAGAGATTAAATTTAAATGTTTTTTAGAGCGAGTGCTAAGCGATTATCGTAAGTTAAAGACCCCAGGGCAAGTCATTGCTTTAATGTTCATCAATCTTTACTTTCAAGTCTATTAATATTTATAACAGAATCCGAACTTAGCTAAATAGAGAACTTCGGCACTCAATAATTTATTTGGACCGAATTCTGATGAGGCTGGGTGGGTGAGTAGATGTGTGTTGGGTGGGAAGGGAAAGGGATGGGGCGGGGCGTCGGTTGATTATTTAAGGAAGTTTGAAAGTTAGCACATCACATCACCTGTTGAACTGCAAGGCTGTCTAACTTGGAATCATGTCATTTGCACTATCTTCTGTTTGATTTAGATTACACTTGTCATAAAGTGGCATTGTAAGGAGTATTGATGATGTGCATAAGGAATTTTGAGTATTTTAACACTGTAGTTGTAGTGATTTTTTATCAAAATTAAGCTATAGATTATTTTTCGGGTGTATCCAACACCATATGATATTTCATCGTCAGTCTGCAACTTAGTATAACATCTCAAGACCTGATCCAGCGTTTCTTTCCCTCCCGACACACCGTTAAATGAAAATTGTAGCTGAGCAAAGGTAAATTTTGTATAATAAAGTGCAGTTTTGCGTTACATAAAATTTGTGACATGTTGTAAATCACCTAACTATGAATATCCTAACAAATTAACTTTTCATTGCTGACCTGAAAAATGTAACAGGACTAAACAATGGATTACTGAGATAGATTATTCAGAATAAAGCTTAATTTAATAATAATGAAAGCTGCAGAATAATCCAACGATAAAGTTAATTACCTAACGCCTACGATGTAATATCATGTAATTTCATCAAACCGTTATAGTTTACATTACAAAAATTGAAATTGAAATCTAATATCAGTGTTTGCAATGTTTATTAAATTATTTTTTGTGCATTATCAATATGAAATAAGACATTTCACTAATATGCAAAACATTATGTAAAATATTCATGGAGGTAGATTTATTATTTTGTTGAAAAAGTTCATAAGAATCAACAATAATTAATAATAAACTTTTAATAATTTGTACCATGTAGGTTTTGAAGGAATTGTTTCGAGTGGTGAATGTTTTAAACATTTTCTATCAAAATCATGTCAGTAAAGAGGATGACGTATCAGCTGTTGAAAAAGAATGACACCTGTCACGGCGCCAGGCTGTATATCCGTTGCATCCATCACTCTACCAGCGGGCGTCGATAATTTACATACAATTTCACTGAAAATCGAATCTTCCCCAGCCTTAGAATTAGTGTAAATTTTTACGGCCCTTGTTGACTTTGCAGGAAAGTTAACTAATTGCCAAGCCTTATGAGGGTGTTGAAGTGCCGCCATGTTGGATTTCATTCCCATACGAGCAATGCTCAGTGCAATGATAAACTTGTCTTCGCCATTTGTAATATTTTCTTTGTTAGAATCAGAATCAGAATCAGAATACTTTATTCATATACATAGAGTACAGAATAGGTGTCAAGAATAAAATAAAATAACAAAATTGTGGTTACAAGTAAACACAATTTTGCTTTACAGGCAAGGTTTAATGATGTACATTTTGATTGAAGAGGTGGTTGTCCATGAGGTGGTGTGGCAGTCACTGAAACATGGGTGAGGATCTCCAGTTCATGAATTCTTCAACTGAGTAGAATGGTCTCTCTGCAAGCCAAGCCGATAAACGCTGTCTTGTAGTGCTTACGTTGGGGCCTTTAATTGTGTCTGGTAGCAGGTTCAGAAACTTCACTCCCATGTAGGAAGGCTTTTCTTCAAAAAGTGTTAAACGGTGTACTGGCAGAGTGAAATTCATAGCCTGTCGAGTGTTGTGGTTGTGCCTATTTGTGCCTCGTTGAAGTTGTAGTGTGCACGCATAGGTTGTTACAGCTAGGACGTACATGCTAGCAACTGTTAGAATTTTCATTTCACGGAATTTTGGTCTGCAACTTTCCCTTTTGTCAATATCTGTTAGTATTCTGATTGCTTTTTTCTGGTGGATAAGGACACGTTGAAGGTTTGTTGCTGATGAATTTCCCCATACTTCCAGGCCGTATCGTAGATGTGATTCAAAAAGTGAGTGATAAGCAATCTTGGCTATGTTGATGTCACTTATAGTTTTTATCCTTTTTATCACATAAAGGCTGCTACTCAATTTACTACACAGGCTGTCAATGTGAGGGCTCCATGTCAGTTTCTGGTCTAATATCAAACCTAGATACTTGGCTTCTTCTGGAGCTTCAATGTCTGGTATCCTACTTATAACGTTATTTCTCCTGCCAAACACTAGTTGTTGGGTCTTCTCTTCATTAACAACTAGACTGTTGTGGTGGCAATATTCTATTGCCATGTTGATGGAGATGAAGGAGTTTATTTCAAGGGCTTCGGGGTTTTTTTCTCCAAGGAGCAGTACGGTGTCATCAGCGTACATAATAGTTTTGCTATAGTCTTCCATGTAGTGAGGGAGATCATTCGTGAATAAGATGAAAAGGATGGGGCCCAGTACGGAGCCTTGTGGAACTCCCCTTACTACTGGTAGTGGCCTTGATCTTACTGTTTGTGTAACCCCTCTTTCAGTGTATTTGATTTCAACCATCTGGCTTCTTCCAGTTAAATAGCTCTTGAACCATTCTGCAGATTTTCCACTGACTCCAATTTTCCTTAACTTATTGCAGAGTTGTGAGTGATCTAAGCAGTCAAATGCTTTGCTAAAATCGAGAAGAATAGCAGTTGGTGTGTTTCCTTCCTCTAGGTTGTCTATTACATATTCAGTTAAGGCTATCATGGCAGATGTGGTTGATTTTCCTCGTACAAAACCATGCTGATATGGTGTAAGCAGATGATTGGATGATAGGTGTTGAAGAAGTCTGTTAAGTACTATTTTTTCAAAAACTTTGGAGAATGTGGGAATTAATGATATTGGTCGGTAATTCTTAGAATCCAGATGGTTCCCTTTCTTAAATTTTGGGTAGACCTTTGCAATTTTAAGCTCACTTGGGAAAACTCCCTGTTGGAAAGAAAGGTTAATAATGTGTGCTAGAGGTTGAACAAGGTCTTCTTTACATTTTTTCAGAAGATTAGCAGATACATTATCTATTCCAGCAGATGTTTTGTTTTTTAGAGTGTTAATCACTTGTATCAACTCCCGTTCGTTTGTGGGCTGAAGAGACATTTCGGGTACCTGATCCCGCAGTTCTGCAATTTCAGTTGTCTGATGGTGATGTGGAGGATTTTTTAGAAGGGTGTCATTGGCTATGTTTACGAAGAACTCATTAAGATGATGAGCAACATTTTGAGGATCATTGGTTTTGTGGCCATTTATTTCTAGTTCTATAGCGTTTTCTGTGTGTCTTGTTGTATCTCTTTCTCTATTAATCACTTTCCAGATAGTTTTGCTTTTGTCGTTTGCTTTCTCTATTGTACTGCCGTAGCCTGGCGTCTTAGTGACTTCAGCTTTAGGTCATAAGCTTTTTTCTTATTTGACATTATTGCCTTGTCTTCCTCTCTTCCACTTAGTAGATATCTGTTTTGTGCCTGTAGAAATTCTCGTTTTAGCATTTCAGTTTCTAGGTTTATTAGGGAGAAATGTTTTCTCTTTTTTTTCTTTGACTTGACTATGGGACAGGTTTGATCAATAGCTAGTGTAATAATCTTATTAATGTTTCGGTAGGCAACCTCTGCTTCTTGTTCATTTAAGACATTTTCCCAGGTTTCTTGGCTTAGAATTGATTTTAAGTTCGTGACATTCCTTTGGGTGAATTTCCTCGAAATGAAAGATTGAGTCTGAATTTCTGGGGTAGAGATATTTATTTTGCTTAGCTGTGCTGTGTGGTCACTGAGTCCTGCATTCAAAATTTCAACCTGGATATCGTCGTTTTTTAGGTTTGTGCAGACACAGTCAATTGAGCTTACTGTTGTGGGTGTTATTGTTGTTGGAGGGAGAGGGAGTCGTGTCATATTGTGACTAAGAAGAATTTCATTTAGTTTAGTCATTTCTCGGTTGGGCTCCAAGCAGTCGATATTAATATCACCTATGAGAATAACTTGATTTTTCCATGTTTGTGTTTCTTCGAGGGTTTCTGAGATTATATCTAAGGATTCCTCCAAGTTTCCTTGAGTTCTGTAGATGCCAATAACATGCAGGTTTTCCCGATTCTGTTTTACTTTCACAGATATCAATTCACATTGTAGTTCAATGCTGTGATTTGTTATGCCTGCAGGTGTAATGGTGTACCTGATATTGTCACTCTTGTAAATAGCCACACCACCTTTTTGGTAGTTGGTTCTGCTGTATTCTGCAACTAGAGTGTATCCTGAGATATAAGTACTCTGAATTTCAGCTTGCTTTAAACCATGCTCAGTCAATACAACCAGGTCTGGTTTCAAGTCCTCCAACAGATGGGTTAGTCTGTCGATTTTATTTGCAAGTCTGTCCATGTTTTGGTGAAGTATCGTGAGTTGTTTATGTTTTTTTATTTGAACTGAAGTTGATGATCTTGTTATGTTTTTTTTTTTGTTTTGGTGAAATACTTTTATTGTCTTCTTTTTAGTCTTGAGTTTATTATCAGCCTTGTGCTGTGTGATTTTAGTTTCACCTTTTTCATCTGGCGCTTTCCTAAAAAATATGTCTGTGAAGTGTGGTCATTTTTGATTGGATTATTTAGGCTAGTTGACTGCTCGTTAGCAATCTGGGTTTTTAGCTCTCTGTTCAAAAACTCCTCATATGTTTCGCCTTTGTGCATGACTGTAGCAGTCATGGGTGGTTTTTTCTTTCTTTGCATTTCTCCAGTTCTTAGGCTGTCAAGTTCTCCTGTTGAGGCTGTGGTAAGGAAGTTGGTATGGCTTAAGAAGTTATCAGTCTGGTGTACCTCCGCTTGCACCAGAAACTGCTGTCCAGGTTCCTGTGGAGATGGTGGGGGCAAGGGAGGACAGGCTTTTGATGTTAAGGTCTCTTGCCTTGTATCTTGGTGTGTTTTCCTTGCAAGGTCTGGTGCAAGCTTTGTTAGGGTATCAGTCATGTTTACAGAGAATTTAGAGAGTTCTTCGGGTCCAAGGGAGTTTGCATGTTGGATCCACTTGCTTATAGTGTCGTCCACTGTTGGAGTAATATA
The DNA here is from genome assembly GCA_030545055.2 of Neoaliturus tenellus. Taxonomy (NCBI): domain Eukaryota; kingdom Metazoa; phylum Arthropoda; class Insecta; order Hemiptera; family Cicadellidae; genus Neoaliturus; species Neoaliturus tenellus. Next base: position 103,325,413 of record CM061535.1, read on the forward strand.
CAAAAATGATTTTGTATGTCTCGATATGCCTACAAGGCAGTGGGGAATGGAGTTGTAGATGTGGTCAGGTTTAGTGGTAGTTCGTACCACAACGATGTCTTCGGCTTGCCTGCCTTGGAATTCATGTATAGTCGAAGTTTTGTATCCTGACTTGTTCAGTTCTCTTTTTTCTGATTGTTTGAAAACAAGACAGATCTGTCTGTTTTTGTCAATGTGTTTGTGGAGATTGTCTATTGTGTCAAGTGTGGCAATTTTTAGGTCATTATCGGTGTTATTTGTTGTCAGCATCCCTTGGGGGTAGTATGCAGATAAGAGGGCTGTGGTACTCTTTGTACATCTGTAAGAGGTACTAAGTTCTTGTGTGATTTTTGCTATTTTTGTTATATCGTGGAAAATAACCTCCAGCTTCTCCATTCTGTTTATGTACGGGATTTGGTTTCTGTCGCCAATGAGTATGATTTCCTTAGCCTTGGAGAGGTTTGCTGCAAATAGAATTTCTCCTGCGTGCATCATCAATGCCTCATCAACTATTAATCTTTCATATCTGTGGCCTTGTTTGATATGGTTGGATGAATTTATAATGAATGAGTGAACTGTTCTAAAGGTGTCCTTGGCTGTGTTTTTGTCATGATTTGGATTGATTTTTTGGAAGCGTAGTCTGAAGTCCTGTGCTGAGTCTCTTGTAGGGAACAGAATGAGGTCTCCTGGTTGATACTTATTTAAAATGAAAGTAGTTTTACCACATCCAGGCACCCCTTGTATGAGCTGGATGATGGGCTCAGTGACTGTGGTGGTGTCAATGTTTTTAATACTGTTGTACAGATTCATGTCATTGAGGATTTGGGTGTCATCTGATGCTAAAACTATTTCATTTAGGTAGACGTTGTTTGGAGCAGCTTTGTATTTGTCATCTTTATCTTTCATTAACTGTACGATCCGAGCTCCATCAAAAGCGAAGTCATAGTTTTTATTATGTTCTCTATCAGTCAAAATATTCCCTGTCTTGAGATTTATAATTTCGTATTTCTCTTTAGTTGCTCTGTAGAAATTTTTAAGTTCTAGTGTGTTTCCGGATATATGACTTATATCATATTCTCTGTATACTTTACTGTAGTCTTCTAGAATGTTTCGTTCTTTTACTCTCCACAATTCCTTTTGCTCTTCCATAGCTGCTTGTATATATGTTACTCTGTTTTCTGTACTAGGGCGTAATGGTTCATAGGAATTAGGGCGAGGCAGTGCGCCTTGTGTGGTTCTCCAGGTACTGTACATGGGGTGTTCTCTGTTTGGGGATATCCTTCCAATCATTCTTTGGTTTTTGTTGGCTACATTATCCAGAATGTCGTCAATTATTTTCTTAATTTTTTTATCTTCTGTGTAAAATCGAAAACGGTGAAGATAGGCATTACATGAGTATTGTAGGAAGATTTGAAGTAGCTCTCTGACACTTGATTGGGTTAGTCCGATGGTGTTTAATTGGTCTTTTAGTTTCATAGAAAAAAGTACAGGGAACTTGATACAGGGTTGTTATATTTTATTATTTGATTCAGAATAAATTTTGTTTGAATCTTAATTTAATTTACTGTTCCTTTTGCCTATTAGATTATTTATAAGCCTGTAAACACCTTTTAAAAAGTATTATGCAACTTGATTTATTCTTTCCATTTTGTAAAAAAACTATACTTGTCATAAAAATATCCCTCGCACACCATATCTATCTTGATGAACCCTTTATTTAGAACTATAAACTACATTATTCTGATTTCAAATGAAGGAGTTATTGTGCTTCCCATTTAACTTGGATTTTACAAGGAAAAGACCGAATCGAAATTGACTCCAACCCCCTCTGAAGATGTTTACTCCTGTAACAAACACTAATATATTCCTCATCATTCATCTGATTTGAACTATATTTTTGAATATTTAGTATAAAAAATGTTTTATTTTAGATATATGTTGGTGTGTGTGCGCCAGTGAAAATAATTATATCACAAAAAATTTTTCTTAAAAGAAAGAAAAATTGAGTTACTTTTCAATGATTCTGACAATTATTTTTTCACATTTTCAAACTTTTAAGGTATAAGAGCTCTAATGTAACTCAACCGAATGATTAGAAAATTCCAGAAAATCTGTTGGAAACAGCCGAATCAGGGGAATACAATGGGTTATTTTGCCCCAAAACCGTATGGCTTACTGCGCTATTTGCCGAATAGTGAAGAAAATGCTTAAGTGAAACTATTGAAGGAAAAGGAAATAGGGATTGAACATAGATCCAAATGTTTTACCATTCCGTTCCAAAGTTATTATGTAGGGAATGGAATAGCATATTTTTATCCCTCTGGGCTCAGCCAGATTTTTTCTGAGTTAACGGGGTTTGTATCCAATTGCATATTTCATACAAATAAACCTCACTCACTGTCATTTTGGATGTATAGGACGTACATTAAATGTTTGGTATGAATATAGATGGACTAAGTCTTAGACACTTGTTTATGTTTTTGGTAAGTTTTGCTTATAACAATGTTTATAGCCCCGTAACTGCACTGAGACATACAATTTTACTCGTAAGTTATAACATAAATACCCTAATGGTAAGGTATTTATATATTAACCTATTATATTTGATTATAACATTGGCCCATCAGGCCAATTGGCCAATTAATTCACCAGGCTTTTAGCTTGATATGAGATTAGTACAAGTTTGTTAAAATAAATTGTATCCTATACGGATTAAACAATTAAAAAAAATAATGCAATGATTAAAAACACGTAGGTTTAAAATGTGTGCAAGAATTTTATTTTTCTAGTTAAACATTGAACACTCTAGTCCTACCATGGTTCTACGCACAACTTGACACAAATGACAGCTGTCTATAGCCACACCTGTACTGTCAGTTCATCGAATACACTGTCATCTATCTTCTTAATGTGTGAGGAATAAACCATCCTGTCTGTATTGCTCATAAAGTGAAATCCCCGTGTCTAAATATTAAATTTTGTCCTCTCTGTTTATGGTAATACATTCATAATTTATCATGGCAAAAATCATTCGTACCTAATTACTGCAGCTTTTAAATATTTTATTTGGGGTTCTTAAAAATTTTAAACCCTATTTCCATTCTAAAATGATTACAAATTTTTATGTCATACCCATGTGAAAAGGAAAAACAGTTACCATCATGATATTTCTCACGATAGAAACGAACTTATGAAAAAGTATCAAAATACAATTAAAAATACCAAACACGTGTTAAATGTCTAGCTTTTAAACTGTTACTTTCAAAAGCAATATGGTTTGTGGGAAGAAGTAATCTTTGATAAAATTGAATTTTACTAATGCTAAGAGACTTAAAAATTAATGGTAATGAATTTAAACGAAAACACAACCAGAAGATAAACCTGTTCGTTCGGGTTTGTCTTCCATTAGAGCCCGCTAAGAATGCCTTAAGAAGTCTTGGCAAAAACACACAAAGAATCAAACATGAGTTTGAAAACTTTAAAGCTCTTTGATCCAAAGTGGGTTGTTGATAAAAATATTTTATTGTTTCTGATCCAAAAAAATGACATAAAATTTATTTTCTAAATTTGACGCTTCTCAGGATCATTTTTGATATATTGGTATACAGTGCAATAATATCAATTGGAGTTCTTCCTAATTAATAGTGAGCAACTGACATTATGTTTGAAACTATCCCAGTTATATCTATTTCTGTCTTCAGTTGAGTGTTTGTAATTTAATTAGACCTCACTGAATATTGTAAGGTGCATAAAAAAATTGTTTTTCAGATTTATTTACCATATGCTAGGTACTTGTGTTGAGTATTTTACCCTATAAAATTAGCTTGAATTTGAGGCTCCATTTGTACAACTATAATAAGATTAGCTCTACAAACGAGAAATAACTTGGAACACGTTTATCATTCAAAAAAACTTATCTGGAAACTCAGCAAAATTGCTGAGAGACAAAACGCCTGAAAATAAATGGGAGGCAATGGAAACAATGGAGACTTTTACGGATTTTCAACAATTTTGACACTTTTTATTATTTATGTATATTTAATGTTAAAGTTTTATAATAAACTTGTTTTATTAATTTTCCCGTTAGTTGAACATTACAAAAACGTTTCCCTTTAGTTTAATGAACTGTTACGATTAAAAATCTTATTATGTAAGTAGGCCTACATAGACATAATAAATAAATAATATTGTTTCCTTTGTTGCCAGAAACTAAGTTAGTATGTTTTTCCAACCCTATCGCTGTCCATTGTTGTCTCAACAACCCCTTTATGTATATGTCTCGTTGACCTCTTCCTCAAGTGCTTCTGGGCCCTGAGAATTGCCCGTAAAGGGAGTGTTTTACAACAGGTTGCGATAAGACCCGGGTCAACCTTGTATCTAACGGTACATTTTACTTTTTACAGAGACCTCATACATGTAAACATTTCAATTAGTTTGTATAAGTAGCCTATTTTCATAGTTAAAATAGATTATTTTTAGTGAAAACTTTTTGAGTGAAGTGAACTCAGTTGAGTTGGATAAAAAACCTAATCTACTTTGAAATGAGTATTTAGCACCCTTTTTAACTTTTTAAGAATATTTCCATGAATTCCGAATGGTTAACGTTCCTGCCTGTGTAAGCGTAAATCACTGTAGGATAAACTGTAATTTTTTTATCACACATTGTATAGTTCAATAATTATTTATTTTTGTCATTTAATCTGTATTTTTATTTATTTATTTATGAATCAAATAGGTTTGAGTTGAATTTTTTGTAGGAGATTGTTTGCTTTAGATTATTAACAAAATATGATGATATTGATTACATGTAGGCCTAAACATGTCCAAAGATTAATAGGTAGTTTTTTTTTTTTTTTGGTTTTACGTCAGTTGGCGAGAGTTGGGAAGAAAGTTTTGAATAGAAGCATGAATTGGGTTGAGGTGTACCAATATAATGAAGAGACTTAACTAGTATTAGTATAATTTAATGCTGTAAACCCTATCACTACAGATAGTGGCTGGCTAGAAAAAAAAACAAAAACAGAATTTTACTGGTAACTTTGAATCTAAGTCATATGCTGTCTTAGTACTGCAGTAACACTAAGAAGAGAAAACAATTTCTGTCTTTTCGATCTCATAAAGTTTACTTTTTCAAGAGAACTGTTGATTTTTATACAACAATGTTTAAAAGTGTAGTGTAATCTATCTAATTCATAATTAATTTTTAATCATTAACAGCTGATGTTTAGATTTACTTAGTTTACATTTGAGTTTGTCTTATTTACACAACCAGCTTGTAACCCAAACTCAGTCAAAATAAACAACAAATACTGTGTGTCATATAAATGGCGTATTAAAACATTGAAAAATTCAACTAAAGGGTAAAAAGATCTCTAAAAAATAAATGTTTTAAGTTTATTTGTACATAATTTAGGGTCGCATTGCAATTTTGTTTACTCCGGAAGCTTATATAATTTTGGCACAAAATTTTGGGAGAGTGAATATGAAATTGCCAATCTATGGGAAGTGTGTCTATGATGGAAAGTGGTGTATCTAGTATTATGTGTCATACAACTTGCAGTTTTAATGGTGTGTTTTAGGTAAGTGTTTTGCCGCAAACAGGTCATTTAAGTACAAAACGGTGTTTTTTTTTTATTAGTACCAAAAGTTATTATATTTTAAAAACACTAAATGAAGTGTTTTTAATCTTTAAAATTTTAACTCAAGTCACTTTGTCACTTCTAGACCACGCTGTTTTTTAGGGGAGTCCGTCAACATTCAGTATTTTCTGGATAAGTCTGTCACTAGAATGTTAAATGGATAAACGAAAACAATTTCCATCAATATAATACCGCAAAGTAAAAAATAGTTACCGGTATATTTAAATTAATTCCATAGAATTTAAATTTGGAATAATTTTCAAATTTTATTTCACAATCTTCTTACTTTGGTTTGGTGCTCATTTTAAACTTAAACTCATTTCAAATTTGTTGAGTTGAGTCGAAAGAAATTAAGCTGTTGCATTGAATTAGGCCTATGTATAGACTTGGACTATTATCAAATTATTGTTTTTTACCATATATTAAGCATAATGACCAAATATTATTCCACAGCCATATGAAGTAAATTTTACATTCATAATTCGTCTAAAATGACAAAATATGAAATTAAAAATAAAAAAAATGTTAAAAGAATATTATTACTTGTAGTAACGCAAAATATAATTGAGTTAAGCATTGTAACCATGTTTTATGCCACCAATAACTTATACGGTCATCTAGGTTATACGGTCTGGATGACAATTCCAGGCAAGACTCTACGATGACCATGGGATCGGGTCCTTCCTGACCCTTATATGAGGACCACAAGGAAGACCCTAAATTAAATTATTTAAAGCGGGTTTCAACTACGAATAAATTAACAGTATAAATGTAAAAACTATATAACTTTATTTTGCATGTTTTTTCACCTTTTATAACAAATTGTAGTGTTGTTATTTTACTCAAATAACTTTTATTATGAGAGAGTCCCTAGAGTTATCTCGAATTCATTTCATAAAAATTACCACATCAAAGATGGTAGCGCACAGAGACAAAGCAAATCCGTTTTGTAGGATAGCCTTGTTCCCGGTGCCCATTACCCACTGAAGGGCCCTAAAACTCTCATATTCCCCCGGGATGCCTTATATATTACGTCGTCGCTGCTGACCCCCCCGCCACTCGCAATAACCCCCTTCAATAATAGCCGGACTGACGTTTCCAAATTAAACAACTAACAGTTGTATCTGAATCGTTTATTTAATTTTTTTACTAGGGGAGGAATTTACGAACGTGACAGTCTATCACATAATGGGAAGTCATTTTAAGACCGTTGCAATAAGCACCACTAAAGATATTACAAGCAACATCATAAAGAGGTGCATTATTAAACAAAATTCAAGCTCGTTGCTTAATGAGATCTTAAACAGTAAGGTTTACACTTAAAAATTCAGATAGCAATAGTGTGTTTTTTCTATATTTTTTTATATTGTTAAATTGCTTGATCTAATTATTATATAATTTATAGTATTTCTGTCAAGAGATAACCTACCAACCCGAAGGACATTATTGAATTGTGTTATAAAAAAAAATAAAAACTGGAAGACGAAAAAAAATGGAAATAATTATTGTAAAACAATGTAATTTTTTATATATCCCTTGTGGATAGTTGTCAATAAAGAAAGTTGACGTTGAAGTACTTAAAAATTCAGGTTTATTAGACCAATGAGAGCTCATTATTTGACGAAAGTAGGGTTGTAATATAGAAATTACGGAATTCACACTCATGCTTATTGTTCCATTACGATTCATGTTTCTTAATTTATTTATTGACGGACAACTCATTTTATGGTTCCGATTGCTTGCAGAGAGTGACTGAGGGGATTTTTAGGGATTTAAAAATCCCTAACAGCATTCAAAATTATATAAAATATGCCAGTATTGATAATAAGTAAATGTAATAATAATAAAATAAATTTTAGGCATCTGTTTCTTCTTCAATAAGAGAGTATTGTACAATATTGAATTCAGTGAAGGTACTTCTTTCTTATTATTTTATTTCGCATCGGAATATTATTTGTAGGCTCCCACGTAGAATAATGTTTAATCAAAATCTAGATTAAATATTTTTCAGAGCATAGGTATTTTGATTTTTAAGTTATACTGAAAACAACGATAAAATTATTTGCAGTTTCGCATTATTGTACTTTAAGAAAAACTCATATGCTCCGGAATGTAATTAAAATGTTTATAGTATGTACATCAGAGGTAAAATAATACCGAAGAGATAGTTTATATAGAAAAGCCATCGGCAAGAGCAAGTTTTGTTTTCATACTAATACAAATAAATTCTAGATAAGAAAAGTTGTTTGAAGATTTATCTGAAATCCGTTCAGGTGGGCCTCAGGGGAGGAGGGGGTTGTGCGATTCTCAAATCTTGGTCCGATCCGGCAATCCGACCTCTGGGGTTTTATTATTGGAATGTCTTGAACGCAACTGTAGCGAGAATTTCTTTAAAAAACCTATTTAAATATGATTTTTAAATATTTATTGAAAGTAACAATCAACGATAATGTTTACCTGTTAGCGAATATAGTCAATTCAAACTCAATAAATTATTAATGGAGAGATTTATAATTTACTCACAAATTTTTTGATCAGTAATTGTCCTGTTGCACTAGTAAATAATAGCCTGGCTTCATAATACGATATTATAGTCATTTGGTTTTTAATGTTGAAGCATATCCATCTACAATAATAAAAAAATGATGATTGTCTAAGAGATATGTTTGATAAGAGATATCACAGTCGATTGCACCTCAACAAAATGACGTTACAGTATAGCCAGCTAAATGAAGTTCAGCCACAAGATGGTGTGGCTTAGCTGGACACTGACCGAAAACCTGGTGATTCCAGCTTGATAAAAGACGATAGATTAAAACTGATAGAATGTCAAAATAGCCCGATTAATCAAGAGATAGGCAGAAATCAGTAACCAGGATTCGCAAATCCTGCTAATCTTGAACAAGAAACTTGAAGAAACGTGCTTCTTGTACTTTGGTTTTCCAGAAATAATATTTTAGAAGAGCGATACATCAACTGCTTTACTGTAGTAAATTGATTATTATAATAAACCAATAGAACATTTTTGACATGTAATTTAACTGATAAAATGTACTGTAAAAAAAATGTCATGCTTTAAAGGCATTAAAAACTCGAAAATTTATAAAATGTTTTATGTTTGTAACTTAATGCTTTGGACATTTCAGAAAGGAATATCAGAAACTGTGTTTACATAAAGACTACAAGATCGGCTGAGTTGACGATTATCTAATTTTCAACATAAGGATTAACAATATCTGAAATTACGTTTAATTATTTTTACTGAAGCGGTCAGTGAGAGTAGGGTAAGTGGCAGTAGATTGTGTGAGGCGTGCGGATAAAGTGCTTCTCAATTTTGCATGGGCCTAATTTATAAATCTAAACCAATGCTTCACTTACCTTTTCAAATGTAAAATTATGAAGCTAGAATAGAATGTCAGAAAGTATTAACAACACAGGCTCAACTAGCAAGGTTGAAGTCAAACACAACAGTAAAAATCACTTTCCCTTCTACGCCTACTTATTTACACCCCTCTGCAGTGTTACCGCGATATATTTATTATTTTTACTATTAAATTTTCCTCAAACACTTCACCAACAATTTGTCCTTCAGATAATCTCAGCTTTGCTGTTTCACTTTCGACTTCCATACACCACACAGCAATAGTTAAAATAATAAACATACTTTAGCCTCCTCATAATCTTGGTTTTAAATATTGTTAGTTAAAAAATATATATCCTATGGTAAAAATATCATCCAAATAACATACAACAGTAAAACCTACTTCACACTTAAATTAACAGTTGGTAAAATTTTAGTTATACTGTAGTAATGCAGGGTGGATCCGGCTTTTTTTAAAGATCTTTTTTTTAGATCGTAGTTTAGATTAATGTTTAAAAAGTGCAATCCACTACAAGGATGTTCAAATTTTGCAGTAAAATAAGAATAGATTATCCTTTTCAATTTTTTTATAACACTATATTAAGCTACTTTTATTAGATTTTGTTAGGATATTTAAGATTGATGCTATTATTATTAAATTTATACAACGCACTAAATACCTACACAAAAAATATTATACAGTCTATATGTTAAAAAATAAAAATAAAACTATGGTGAACTCAGTTATTAATTCAGTACCACATTTTACAAATTCTTCAATATATAAGTTAAAAGCAACATATAAATAAATTATTATTATTGCAGACAAAACATAAAAATTAAGTACCAGAGTAGTACACTTTTCTGCAAAACTTTCAAATACATTTAGTATTTAACATTCCAACAGTATTAATTTATATTTATTGATATAAAAACTCAAAACATCAACACAATATCAATATCAAGTCTTTTTATCAAAATATAACTATCCTTTTGTTCAAATAAAAAATAAAATAGAAGACTACAAAATTATAAAAATACAATATTTTTATGCATTGTGCACACCCATATAATAATTGAAAAAGGAAAGTACACAAAAAAAACATACTCAAAACTGCTCATTTTTAAAAGTTCAAAACTGGACCCAGCTGCCATTGATTGCTGGACTGTTAATAATAACTCTATCTAAAAAGTCAGCTTGTCTTAGACAGCAATAAAGCTACACAAAGCATCACACCCATCCTATACTCATCCTTCATTAAAATGATTTCATATTAAAAATGCCCTTGTAGTGTTGGGGTCTTTTAAAATCATAAAATAAATTTATTTCTTTATATATTTATTTTAAAGCTCAATGATAATAAACTGATATAACTGATACAACAACTTCAATCTTTAAATCAATATAAAAACGATATAATTCAATGAGCAATAAAATTTTTTTAATAGAATAAATTTCCCAATGTTCCTCTGAAAAACATTTATCAACACTTGAATAACCTTAAAAAATAATTTATTTATAACAAAAAATAAATTTATAAATTAGGCCCATGCAAAATTGAGCATCACTTTATCCGCACGCCGCACTCAACCCCCTGCATCTTACCCTACACGTGAGTCATCAAAGTATTTTTGTCTCTGTTATGTTTTTTCTCCATCCAGGAAATAAACAAAAACAAGGAAAACGTCGAACTGCAACCGATAAGTTTTCTTTTTTCGGCAAATAATTAATGTGAAAAAGCTATATACAGTTACAAACTATGTGTAATGTCGTTGGTGCAGACATTAATTATTTCTCTTGACAATTCTTTTCGTGGTTTGATGTTAGTTATAATTCGAGTTCAAAGCTACTACTGGAACAAAGAGGTCCATTGTCACAGCAAGTCATCCACGAATGAGAAAAAATATTTCCACTTAGAATCTGTTAATAGTATGAAACCACAGCGGACTAGAAAATACCAGTTGGGATTAATTAATAGGATGAAACCGCAGTGGACCAGAAAATACCTGTTGGGATTAATTAATAGGATGAAACTGCAGTGGACTAGAAAATAGCAGTTGGGATTAATTAATAGGATGAAACTGCAGTGGACCAGAAAATACCTGTTGGGATTAATTAATAGGATGAAACTGCAGTGGACTAGAAAATAGCAGTTGGGATTAATTAATAGGATGAAACCGCAGTGGACCAGAAAATACCATTTGGGATTAATTAATAGGATGAAACCGCAGCGGACTAGAAAATACCAGTTGGGATTAAAGTTTGAAGGCGGGCACGTGACTGTGGCTCAGGTTCAGGTGGGCGCGGATGCGGGGCACGCAGGACCAATGTTTTCTGCTCACGTCGCTTCATCTCATTAGCATGTCTTTCAGCGCTACCCCCCTCCCCCCTCTAGCCCCCCACATATAATCGCAGCTCCCTGGCCTGCCCCACTCATTCTTCTTCTGTTGACTCTTTCAATTGTACCTAATTTGCCAGCCACGGTTAAGTTCCCTAGAAGTAATAGAGAAGTATTCCAAAAGTAATGCTCAATTTGTGTAGTTCACGTCGTGTATGTTTTTCATACGGCTTAACCAAACACTGTGAAAGCTTCTTATTTCCACCGACATGCATTTTTATTATGAAATTTTCGAAAATTCAGTTTTTAAACACGTATAAATGTAATCTTAAAATAACGTTTTACAATACCAATACCTGTTCTTTCCAGTTCTTGTATGTAATCATAATGGATTACTGCAGTTCTGGCATTATGTGATCATGTGATCCTCAGCAACATAATGCTCAGTATATCATCGTTAATTATTTAAAATTAAAATTTACTAAACAACAAAACATTGAAGACAAAAATAAATATTGGACAGGCCAAGTTACTTTTTTATGCTGGGTAGCATGAAAGGCAATTCAGTTACAACAGTTAGTTGTTTAATTTGGAAACGTCATTCCGGCTATTGAGAAGGGGGTTATTGTGAGTGGGGGGGGGGGGGGGTGGTCAGCAGCGGCGGCGAAATATATAAGCCGAGAGTGTTAGGGTCCTTCAGTGGGTAATGGCACCGGGAACAAGGCTATCCTACAAAACTGATTTGCTTTGTCTCTGTGGTACCATCTTTGATGTGGTAATTTTTATAAAATGAAATCGAGATAACTCTGGGGACTCTCTCACAATAAGGTTATTTGAGTAAAATTAACAAAACTACAATTGTTATAAAAGATAAAAAAGGAAGAAATAGAGTTGTATAGTTTTTACATTTACTGTTAATTAATTTTAATTAACAGTAAATGTTAAAACTTCAAATTGTAATTGTTAATTAATGTTAATTAATTTGTAGTCAAAAACCGCTTTAACTAATTTAATTTAGTATCGTCTTTGTTTTCCTCATATAAGGGTCTGAATCAGATTCTGGAAAGGGGATTACCCGATCCCATGGCCATCGTAGAGTCTTGCCTCGCATTGTATCACCGTATGTTCTTGGTGGCCTTAAACGAGGTAATATCCTCGACCCATAACATCCAAATAAAGCGATTATTGGATTGCAGCAATTGCTTCCATTACACTCCTGGAGAAAAATGCCTTGTTGGATTCTTCATGGCTTCAAAAATACATGTATTATCTATTTTCAATAAATTTATTTATTAACTCTCTAAAATTATCTCCCAATCATATTTTGTACTAAAATAAACTACTCAACAAAAGTGACGTGATGAAGGCGTCGTGTTGGCAGCCAATAGACGGAAGCCTTGTAATTTGTAAATGGCAACACATTTATAATCAGTTGTTGGGGAGCTCGGCGCAGATGTGATCCAAACCGAGTTATCAGTCTACGAAATTGAGATCCGCGTCTTATGACGGCTATTTGTATCCAGCCCGTCTCGCCGCGGAATTGAGTTGCTCCCAGTTGTGTTACTACACATACATGTAAATATCGTTCATGTACTTATGACAAGTAACTATCAGGTGTGATGATGCACGTTTGCAAAGATGAAGAATTTTTGTTACTGAGCGTATATATAGATTTTTATGTAATAATATTTAAAATCTAAGTTAAATTCAAAACATTACTGTTGTCTTTGAAACACTATATCTTGATAATCTTGCATCGGATTTGCATGAAACTCGAATATGTTCACCACAAGGGGATGACGGAGTGCATGACGGGATGGATTTTCAATAAAACTACTAAAAATTGTTTAAAAGTAGTTTAAAAATGGTTTTAAATATATTTATATTTTATTCGTTATTCAAGTGGATATTTGTTTTAATTAATTTTCTATCACGTCAAGCACTACATACTATGGTAACATTTAAAATGACATCAAGTTTGAAATATTCCAACGAAAAGCAAACTCACAGTAATTTTTCAAATTTAACATTGCTCTTATGGGACAACCTACCAAGATGGCGCAGGTATTGCAGACTCTTAACGCGTATTTTTATTTAGTCCTTAACTACATTTGGGCCAGATTAAAAATTTATTGGTCAAGACTAACAAAGGTATTTTCATCTTCAGTCCTTGAGTACAGGTGGGCCAGAGTTAAAATTTAGTCATCCCCATCTGGCGTATTTTGTTAATAGATAATATTACTCGTAACATATGATACGCACACCACACGCCAGAACTACATAGAACACTGATGAATCACATAGAAGACATGTTGTAACGAAGTATGACTATACGGATTGCTTAAGTTGCTGTCGACTGCTCACTATGTGATCACTTCGTATCACCACTGCAAGCAAGTTCTGCTGGCTCATGCTCCAAATGCACATACTTTTAACTCTATTCGGCCTGTGGTCTGTATTCTTAGATGATCTGTGCTTTCACCATCAATCTTGTGTGAACAATTGCCAATTGGACAATGGTTTCCAATGTAACATTTGAATATTTCTAATACTCGTCAAAAAATCCAGGGGCTAACATGAATTGGACATCGAAATGCCAGAAACATTAAACAACATGAGATTCTGTAAAATGCTAAGACACTCAATTTGAAATACTTAAAAGTCCTGCTACAAACATTTGTAATGCATTTTAAATTAACAGGATATTATTCCGGCGCTATAACTTCTTAATGAAATGTTGAATATGCTATTAAATTTGTAATAAAATACAGTCATTAACATTATACAAACGTTTTGTTGTGTAACATGAATGAGAAGTGATACCAATACTTCGAAATGCTGGAATATTAATTCGGACGATAATTTATTGTTAGAGCTATAAATTGTTCACAGTGAAATCCACAGCGCGTTATCTGCCAAAGGCAAATATGAAGATGTTGATTCTTGGAACCAGATGCCGGAGGCAATAATTTTCATTAATTACATTTCAGCCATAGTTTAAACATGAAACGTAATAACGCTGCTGCGTAGGCCTATTACTTCTTCGTTTGTTTCATTCATTACCCCAACTTCGGAGATATCTTTATTTGCCGCAGAGTATTTACTTGACTATTTACATTTATTTTACGTATGTAATACTTACAAAAAATATTTTAACATTAGATTTAGGGATGTAAAATACCATATTATTTAAAACTCGGGGTAAATACCCATAATTCATCAACACCCGTTTATATATGTATTCATGAAATTGAGCAAGATAAATTATATATCCCCCTGAATGTTATTATTACCATTGTATGATATATTAAGATATCCTTTACACTAACTAATTATTTAAAATTTTTTATGACTGAAATATTATCCAAAATTTGCAACACAATACAATAAAGAAAACTTTTCCGCGTCTTAAATCATGTAAAAACAGTTGAATTAACTATTACTATTGAATTTGTATTATTATTTAAAACAATATTTCATTTAATCAGTACCTCTTAAGGTATTTACGTTTACCCCCGTGGCAGCAAACCTACATCCTCGTTCCCATGGTGCTTAAAAAAATCGAATCCTGTTGGAAATTCGCTTAGTACGCAATGCTGCTGCGACAGGTGTATTTGTTTGTGCGATCTTGTATCGGTGAAAAATTATTTCCGTTTATCCATTACACAATCTAGTAACAGAATTCTTCAGGAGTATTGAACGTTGACTGACCGGCGGGTTTTCACAGTGCACTACTGTGACGGAGACTGCAGTAGTCGAACAAATCCGGGAAGCGGCCAACCATCTCGCCCACACGCAGTTGTATTCGCAAATTGGGCTTTTAAGTCGTTATCAAGGGCAAAGTATCACTAGAAAATCGAAAAGATCCTTTTCATATAGTATATTTTAAAACAGAATAGGAATATAATATTATTATAAATATATGATTTATTTATTTGTTATCAATATCCCAGAACACATTTTATAAATCGATGGATTTTATTTTCATTGTTTACACAGCATTTTATAACTTTTTTGGTATGTGGTTTTGTAAAACACACTTTTTAGCTATTTAAATTCAGTACCATTTTGATCAAGTTCCATGAAGTGTGGATTTGCTAAGGCAAGATTAATTTTATTTTTAGATTTGCTTTTCAATCTTTCGTACCTACTCTACTTTACGCTTCGTTAAACTGAAAAGATTCAATTTTAACAGTTTCGAGCCATAAATATGTTATTGCCGTGGAACTGGAAATGACAAATAAAGGGTTTAAATACTTCAGTTAGCAGTTCTTGTTGAGGTAGACCAGTACGACATACGTTTCTATGCTTTTATTGCATCATCGTCAGACGATATGAAAATAATGTTCCTCGAAAATCCCTTCGATCCATCGGATGTCGTCAAAAGGTTAAATACATGTTATCGGAGAGAGTTAATTTTCGCTCCTTCGTAACCTTTCGTAATTCGGAACTGTCGTTTTGAACACAACTAGAAATGGCGCCAACTTTAATGTTAATGCAGTTTTTAATATGCTCGAAGTACTGCTTTAAACACTACGTGGTATCGTATCAAGTAACGTATAATAGGTCTCATATTTTGTTTAATTTGTTATTGTATTGAAACAAAAGCTTATCTAAATATTTCGTTTTAAATAATCCAAGTACATAGGCTATCACTGATTCGTTTCCAAATCAGCCATATATCTTTCAGTTCCTTAAGAGTCCTTAATATTACTCTCTGGGACGTCGCAAAGTATACCTCAATTTTCCTTAGTAATATTTGTAAAATTTTCAAAATTTCGAGGTATGAGGGGCCTAATATAACTATTAAACTAACACTTACCAAGTTTCAAGTAAATCGGTTGAAAAACGGCGTCCGAAACAGGGAAATAAAATACCATGTTTTGCATTAAAAGCTGTATGGTTAACATTGCCGACTGCCCAACAATGGTCTACTATGCCAAATGTGAAGATGACTCGTTTCAGTCGATTCAAGTTGATTCAGTCGTGTTCACAGTTGATCATTTTGCCAATTTATTACCAGGGGGACTGAGCTTAAGTTCGGTAAAATGATTACTTTCGTTCTCACACAAAGCTCATTCGCTCCGCTCACTCGGCCTCTTCTTTTTTAAGACGAGCTCGTTCGCTTCGCTCCCTCGACAGGCCGAAGAGGGCTGCACTTTGGTATAATTTTCCTAAACTACAGGTTAACTATGTAACACGTTGGTTTATATCTACAGTTATCAGCTGATTTTTGTTCAATTTTAAAATTTCCATAAGGATAACATGGAAACTTTGAAAGGCTCTAGAACGAAAACGGGGGTTTCTCCTGACATAGAACCAGCGCCAATCGATTCCTTGTGGCCAAAAGCCCAATATAAAAAATCTTTGGTTGGATAAAAATTGCCCGTTAACAGTAATCGTTTAAAAATCTCCATAAGAATAACATGGGAACTTTGAAAAGCCCTTGGACGAAAATGGGATTGATCCCAGCCATGGGACCAGTTCCAGTCGATTTCTGGTGGCCAAAATCGCAACTTTGAACAAAACAATCTTTCCTTTTTCCTTGCAGGGAAAAAATTTTCCCGCGCACAAACGTTGCTTGTTTTAGAGTATAAGATTGTCAACTATGATTGTATGAGATGTAACTGGTTATGCAGAAATGCATTTCGGAAATTCGTTCACATAACTCCTGACATTTTCCTGTTGTAGTAATTAGCATTTTGAAACGTTTTTGGGTACGGTAACAGATTTTAAAATCCAAAGCCAAAAATTCGAAATATAAATAAGATAAAAATACATTTATGAAATGTTCGGAATAAACCTTATGTACCTAATAAATTGCTAGAAACGATATCTTACCCACTAAAATTTACTTTCGCAATAGTTTTCATTTGCTGGACAAGTTATCAAGAGTATATTAGTGTTAAAATCACAACGAAGGGATATTTTATATACAGGTGTTCGGAAAAACCGTTTCAGGAATTCAGGAGGTTATTGCCCACATCAAAATAAGCAAAAAAATCCTATAAACATATGTCCTAAAATGCTTCGTTAACCTGCTAGCCGCCATTTTGTTTTTTACGCTAAATAATTTTATTTCCGTAATGGATCATTGTATTAAGTTAATATTTGGCATGAACCTTCATCATAGCAATACCCATTTTCAAGAAAAAAGTTATTTTTTTCCAATGGGTATTTTCAAAATGGAGGCCATTTAAAAATTTTTAACTAAAATATCTCAAAACTGGTAAATTTTATAAAAATTTTATTAGACACAATAAAGTTGACAAATTTAATTATCTAACCAATGATACCAAGTTTGTAAGGATCTGACAACAAATAACAGAGTTATTGTGATTTTTCAATTAAAATTACCTTAATTTGCATTAATTACAATGCAAAATCAATGTTTTTATGCATAAAAATCTCAATATCTCCGTTATTTGTTGTCAAATCCTTACAAACTTGGTACCATTGGTTAATAAAATTCGTCAACTTTTTTGTATTTAATAAAATTTTTATAAAATTTACCGGTTTTGAGATATTTAGGTTAAAAATTTTAAAATGGCCGCCATTTTGAAAGTACACATTGGAAAAAAATAATTTTTTTCTTGAAAATGGTCACTGCGATGATAAAGGTGCATGCCAAATATTATCTTAATACAATAATCCATTACGGAAACAAAAATTATTTAGTGTAAAAAACAAAATGGCGGCCAGTGGGTTAACGAAGCATTTTAGGACATATATTTATGGAACTTTTTTGCTTATTTTGATGTGGGCAATAACCTTCTGAATTCCTGAAACGTTTTTTCCGAACACACTGTATAATAGTCATAGGCAAGAGCGATTTTTGTTTTTATACAAAAACAAATAAATTCTAGATAAGAAAAGTTCTTTGAAGATTTATCTGAAATCCGTTCAGGTGGGCCTCAGGGGAGGAGGGGGTCGTGGGATTCTCAAATCTTGGTCCGATCCGCCGCAATCCGGCAATCCGACCTGTGAGGTTTTATTATTGGAATGTCTTGAACGCAACTGTAGGGAGAATTTCTTTTTCAAACGATTCCATGAAAGTCAAATCTCTAATCTGATTTGAGAATAGTTAAATGTAATGAGAGTGGTTCTTTACTGTGATGCTGAACTGTTTGTTAAGAACAAAAAATCAAACTCAATAAAGAAAAGGATACATTTTAATTTGTTAAATTGTGATTCGTCAGTTTCAGTTCCTGTTGTTTAGATCATGAGATTATTTTTCGCGTTAGGGCTAGTAGGACAGTCGTCTGTATGATCCATAAATATTTTGTTCAATGGGACAGAACATCAATCCCCTGTTTCGGACGCCGATTTCAACACATTTTTTTTTAAACTTGGAAATTATTTAGTTGGATAGTTACTCTATAGCTCTTATTCCTAAAAATGTTAAAAATATTAAAATATAATTGTTAGTGACATTAAAAAGAAACTAAATTTTATTTTCTTTAAAGTTTTTTCTTTCTTTTTTTTAATACTAGGCCTATGTATTTTTCCTTCAGATTTATCAGAAAACAGGTCTGATTTAAAAATATACCTACATGGAAACATTTTTTAAACATAAATATTGAAAACATTGCGTTTGAAACAACTCGGGTATGTTTTAGTGTGTTTTATTTTTTCTATTTTTTGACTGGGACGAAGAAGATTCTTAATCAGCTGAGTACACAAAAAGCAACTCGAAATGTTTTATTGCCTACCTCAGTCGTATCCGATTGCATCACGACAAAACCTTTTCTATCAAAATTCAAATATTCTATCAAATATTCTATCAAAATTATGAAAGAAATAAAACAATGATACGTCACATCTGATTGTAGATCGATAAAAATACTGTCAATTAAAACTTATTGCAGTTCGAAAAAACAACTGACAAAAAATAGCTGACTGCTGTTGAGAAATAACTCGTCAGAGAATTGTGGAGAGAATCAGTTACCAGATTAGCAACTGTCAAGTGGTCAAACGAAGAAACGTTTTCTTTCACTCAAGTTTTTCAGACATCGTATTTTAAAACGCCAAATCAATTTTTAATTATTACCAAATTGATTATTATAAAACAATTATAAAAATTGTTCATTTACCACTCAATCCGTCAATTTAAAAATGTTTGCTGTGAAATGAAAGGTAGTTTTTTTGTTTTGAAACTGCACTTAAGGGTTTGATCTTTTAGAGGTAGGTCTACACCATACTTTTACAGATCTGTCATTTAGAGATCAATACTGGAAATGTTTTTTTGTGTAACATGGTGGATTTTATGTAAAGAAATATTTGAACCTAAACAAAACGTATATTTTCAAACTTTGCTTAGTCTTGTGTGTTCATCAGGGACCCTGGTTGGTTGAAGAGACGATTCATGTAATCTGTAAAATATAAATTGTTAAACCTATCTAGCGGTTTTAAAATTATTTTTAGAACAACTTTAGGAAATGTTATTGAGTAATTTAAGTATTTTTGTTTGTTCATGCAATTGCAATGAACAGTAAATAAAAATAAATAAGAATTACAAATAAACTGGTGAATAAGCAATTGTAATTAAATAAGGTCAGATGCCTAAGCCAAATCGATTAACCTAAAAGTTATTTGTTAAATAATGTTGAAAAATTGATGTTGTTACCCATTTTTAGTTAATCTGTTGGCATGGAAACAGTTCTGAAAACATTCGAATCGGCCAAAATAAATTTTTCTTATAGAAATATTTTGTTAAGTTTTAAGACATTAATATCGGTAACAAAAACAGTTTCAAAATCTAAATTCATCATAAAATACGTAAAATAGCTTAAGACTGTTGCAACAAGCACCAATAATGATATTACGGATCTTTTCCGTTAAACGTCTACCAGTATATATTTTTTAGTATGGAAATTTATTATTACAAATCAAATATTAATAAGTTTTTTTTGTTTGATTTACATTTATTCCTGATATTCATCCCGTGATCCAGCATATTTCGTAATCCGGCACATGTCAAGTACCGGACGTGCCGGATTGGAAGTTTCCAGTACTTTAATTTACAATGCTTTATCAAATTTGTGTTGGTCATAGAAGTAGTTTATGCAACGATCGTATCAGTCTTTATGCAATTGTTGCAAAACTGCTATTTTAGGTTTATAATTTATATTCACCTTATAACTTAATTAACTACAATATGGTACAATCGCAAATCCTTAATCTTCCTTTTTCACTCAGAGACGTGAGAAACCACGTCTATTTAAACGTTTATTACGAGAAACCGTGATAATTATTGGACTAGAAAATACCAGTTGGGATTAAAGTTTGAAGGCGGGCACGTGACTGTGGCTCAGGTTCAGTTGGGCGAGGATGCGGGGCACGCAGGACCAATGTTTGCTGCTCACGTCGCTTAATCTCATTAGCATGTAGTCTTTCAGCGCTACGCCCCCCCTTACGCCCCCCACATATAATCGCAGCTCCCTGGCCTGCCCCACTCATTCCCTTACTGTTGACTCTTTCAATTGTACCTAATTTGCCAGCTACGGTTAAGTCCGAGTGATAATTAATTAAAATAAATACTACGTTTGTGAATGCTTTTTGAGAACCTTCAAAATATTTTGATAAGACACAAAGAAGTGATTGTTGGGACACCAAGTTATGACTAAACGACGGTGCTATTGCCGAATCAAAAGCCTTAGGATCTTAATGCTGGATGAAACCACTGGCCACTAAACCGTTGGTACAAACACGCTCGTTTAGGTGCAGTCATAACTAAATTATTGGGAGAGCACTGAAATGAAGTGGAGACAGGTCTGGGCAGTTTACACTGCGTGCAACTTGTTCGTGCAAACTTGACCCAACGTAGCCTACCGCACGAATTCGTGCGTTCATGTGTTCCAGCAACGACGTTTCCTATCAGCACTTGAGATCACTTGTCGTGAGCTATAATCATGGATATACAGTTGAATTGTTATTAATTTTGGCAGTGTAATAAAGAAGAATTAATTTGGATGTATCTTGAAACTTTACGATAAGCAAGATTCTATAATTGGTCCTAAACTTATAATATGGGCGACCATGAAAGTCCGCATCAAAACCTGTCCATCCAAAAATCATCGAAGCGTTTATTAATTCCACAGTGAAACTCCGCACCAGAGTGGTTTTGAAGTGGGTACAGATAGTATCCCCTCCATAACACCGTCTTATCCCTCAGTCTCGTTTTTTGACCCTATATAGCTCTCTCACCACCTTTTCCCAGGTCAGGGCATGATTTAGCTGCCCAATAGCCTGGACATTCCTCAGACATATCGTCGGTCCTCGGAGGGACCGTATTTCGCTCTGCCGATGGACACTCGGGTCTGCTCCCGGCAAAAATGAAACTCCGCACCAGAGTAGTTTTGTTGTGGGTACAGGTAGTATCCCCTGTACAGCCCCGTCTTACTCCTCTATGTATTTTCCTTCCCCCTAGCCAACTCTCTCGCTACTCCTCTTAGTTGCGGGTTTAAAAACAAATAAGTAAAAGATGTTTTATGAAAAATTAATCAAAATACTATTAAGGTGCCAAAATGGCAATGTTTCTTGCAAATATCCCGTAAGCACAAGAAACATTTTGGGACAAACTTCGGATTCGAACTCGGCTGCCCAAAAACATATTAAACAGCAGAGAAACTCGATACCATAGTGTTTTCCACGAGAGTTTATTTTACTGTATGGCTTTACTTTGCTATATAACATTGATACAAATGAATTTAGTTACTTTATTGTGAAATGTATTTCCAGCCATTATTTACGCTACATACATGGTGTTCGGCTTACTTAAACTGTCCCAAATTTACCCTTATTAAATAATATTAAATATGTTCTGTAAAACCAACTGTTCGCTAGATAGAGTGTAAAATCGTAGGAATTGTCAAATTTTCTATATTTTATTAACAAGTGGCGGTACCCACGGCGCGCTGTGGATCCCGATGTGAAAACTTGGATTTTGTGTTATGGGGTCAACACGAACAATATATCCAAAAATCAAAACTACCCAACCTTTTGTACAGCAACCCAATATTTTCTTACATATACTGGACTACACTGTTTTATTTTTAAAATTTGTACCAAATTTAAAGTGACACATAAAGGGTAATAGACCTATCAACTTTCTATCAGTGATACTATATTTGAATACACGGTTTGATTTAA
The DNA here is from genome assembly GCA_030545055.2 of Neoaliturus tenellus. Classification (NCBI taxonomy): domain Eukaryota; kingdom Metazoa; phylum Arthropoda; class Insecta; order Hemiptera; family Cicadellidae; genus Neoaliturus; species Neoaliturus tenellus. The sequence goes on from CM061535.1 coordinate 103,347,921, forward strand.
TTACAAAAATCTTCATTGAATAGGTAAATGTAAAAAGGTACTAAAACTGAAAGCGTTATAATAGTTTTATTTTAAAATTTACAAAACAGTTGAAAGTGAATAAAAATATGGTATCTTTAATTTGGTGTACAGTAGGTTCTATCCAGTTGTTCACAATACATATAGTTCTAACGAGAATTTTCGTAGAGGCTCAACGCCCTCGTAGAACTTCACCTTTGGGCCAGTAGCCCATTGTTGCGCGGTCGGCAATGTTAACCATACGGCTTTTATGCTAAAACATGGTTTTGTATTCCCCTGTTTCGGACGCAGTTTTTCAACCGATTTTCTTGAAAGTTGGTAAGTGTTTAGTTGAATACTTATATTAGGTTTCTCATACCTCGAAATTTTGAAAATTGTACTAAATTTTGAAATATTAACTAAGGAATATCGAGTTACTTTGCGACGTCACAGAGAGTAATATTTGTTAAATTTTCAAAATTCCGAGGTATGAGAAACCTAATATAACTATTCAACTAAACACTTACCAAATTTCAAGAAAATCGGTTGAAAAACGGCGTCCGAAACAGGAGAATACAAGACCATGTTTTAGCATAAAAGCCGTATGATTAACATTGCCGACTGCGCAACAATGGGTTACTGGCCCAAGGGTGAAGATGACTTTAACCATGGCTTTTAATGCAGAACATCGTATTTTATTCCCCTGTTTCGGACGCCGTTTTTCAATCGGCTTTTCTTTAAACTTGGTAAGTGTTTAGTTGAATAGTTATACTAGGCCCCTCATACCTCGTAATTTTGAAAATTTAACAAGTATTACTCACTGGGAGGTCGCAAAGTAACTTGATTTTCCTTAGTAATATTTGTAAAATTTTCAAAATTTGGAGGTTTGAGGGGCCTAATATAAGTATTCAACTTAACACTTACCAAAGTTGAAAGAAAATCGGTTGAAAAACGGCGTCCGAAACAGGAGAATAAAATACCATGTTTTGCATTAAAAGCCGTATGGTTAACATTGCCGACTGCGCATCAAAGGGCTACCAGCCCAAAGGTGAAACGCCTGAGGCTTTTCTCTGGCGCAGTAGGCGGAGGCTACTCAGCGCTAAGGCGGCGATCGTGTTGTCGAATTGGGGATCGCTGTATTGGACCGTAATCCTGGCGCATCGGCTGTTTGTTCGGGTCGACGTGTTTCGCTTGGCTGTCAAATTGCATTCAATCCCACAGCCGGCTGTGCTAACCTCGCCAAATATTGTCTCTGTATATCGGACCGGACCCCGTATTGATATCTTCTGTTGAGACAACACCTGATGCTATGTTTTACTCCGCATATACTGTATGCGTATGGTGACAAATGCGTTGGAGAATAATTGATTTTGATTGTACACTAGTGTTTGGCTCTTGTTACGTGATTGATTAATCCCACCTCGTGTGTTATAACCTCAAAAATTAGCGGTAAATTCAATTTTGTAGCAGATATAACATAGTAACTCCGTTTTATTTTTGTCAATAAAAATCAATAAATATATTTATTTGAATTTCAGCAATCAATGAAAATAAATTAAAATAATCAATTGCTGATCAAATAGTTGTGCGAAGCTTTATCTTCAAATAGAAAGTACCTTTGATTTTTATTTTTATCATAATACTGTACTGGAATCATACACCTCCTTATTTTGTTTTTATCCTTGGTTTTTCGAGTTTTCATTGAACACGACTACGAAAGATTGAAATAAACTTCAGCAGTATTGGATTTGATTGGCTACACCCAGTTATTTCATTTAAGTAGTTTACTTGTAAATAGTGTACATAAAACGTAGCAAAAACTAAAAAAATAAACCGTAGTTTGCTGATGAAGCCTAATTAAAAACATTTCCTTACTTCATCTTTAACGTTAGTTAATAATAATAAAAAAATAGGCCTATAAAAAATAAAAAAATAAAAAAAAACACCACTAACTCGTTTGACACTTTGACAAGATAGGGAATGAGTTTACGTAATCTTTGGTACCGGTAAGAAGTTTTTTGGCAACCTTAATTTGTTTCAAGTAATTTAATATGTCTTTTTGTAATATTTTGAAGAAAACTCATTTAATATCATAAAACTTTCAGTTAGCGTTTTTAAGAGTTTAATCTCTGCTTATCTTTTTAGCGGAAAATCTTTGACGGCTTCCTATGATTTTAAAGGACGAATTCCCTATTTGTTACAGCAAAATCTGTGTTGTATGACATGTCACTAATTTATTTTTTATTTCCTACGGTAATACCATTTTACAAAGATTCTTAAGATTGGATTGCTTGCATAATACTGAACCTACATTCTGAAGCAAAACTTGGAAATATACAATGAAGAAAATGAAAATACAATATCAGCAATTGCAATAATAATAATAATTATTATAATTTCCTTACATAATATGGCAAAAGCATGACAAAATGTATCACAGATTAAGAAGAACGATGCAATGAGAAATAAATAGGCTACAAGAAATAACAACTGAACTGAAGCAATTCAACTACTGGTAACTCTAAACTAGGGCCTATATAAGTCTGTCAGAGATGTGTTGGATTACATTTTTTCTAAAAATATAGCAGGTGGAATTTGCTTAAACTTTGAATTTATGTGTATTTGGGAACAAAACTATGTTAGGTGAGACCCTCAACCCCAGGAAAAGTTTCCTTTTACCTAAAAAACATTTTGAAAATTAAAATTCGTAACACAGGTTTTATGGTTTGCTTTGTTGGTGACAAAACAACGACGAAAAGTAAACAACAGTTAAAGCAGAACAATGCATTTCAACATGGGGTTTCAAACAGACGTGAACTAGGAAAAGGTATAATTGGTTGTTCATTAAAATTAACAACGTAAACCAATTTACTATGATACTATATCAAAAGTGAATAAGAATACTAAATACCTTAAAAATTTTCTTTCTTCAGTATAGATAACAAGTTCATTACAAAACGGTTTTGTATAAGGAGGTATATTAACCGACATATAAATTAATTAAATTTAATGAACCATTTTAACAAAAAAATATTATTCTCCTCAATGTTGTGATTTTGAAAATTTAATTCTGTTTTGCCTTGGAAAGGAAAAAGATTTCAATTGTAAAAAATAATATAAGTGTGGGATCATTCAAGCACTACGTCGATGAGTAGCTTCTCCATACAGTATTACAAAAACAGCCGCTATGAGTGCTGTATTACGTTGTACAGGACCGATAAGTGGTTATATAATATTTGTCTGCGGTCCTGAACAATGTAGATATGATGAACCTGAATTATCTAAATCAAACATTGGAGAATGTATTCTTTAGAAGTTTTTAGGCAAAGCCCTTAAAACATATCGGTATATAAGAACCATACAAATCATAATTTAGCCCTAAAAACATACCAAATTTCAACACTCTTTCACAGCCGGACAATTGATAATTGCTGATAAAGATTGGTGGTCAAACACTAACAAGGAGTAGTTGGTGCTGTGGCTTACCTTATTTGCAAATTAACTAAGCAAATTACCACCAAGCAGGATTTGATCTCTCGGTACTCAGATTAATGCAGCGCATTGCGCTGCACATGTTCTTCTTGTAAGATAATATTTGCATATATACAATTTTTTAACCAAACATATTGATTTGGCTCCCAATGGAGTTTCCCCAACGCATAAGAAAGAAAAGGTTGATTATGCTATCAACTATTTTGTTGACGATTTTGTTTTTAGTCTACAACGGACTGGGTAGCTGAGTGGCTCTTCTTTGAATCCAAAGGTTGCTGGTTCAATCCTCAGTAATGTTAGTGGCTTTTTAAAAACTACTTCTACCGCTATGTTACTAGACCACTAGGTTTGATATTGATATGGTACTAGGATTATATTAAGAACCTGGGGCCGAGAATTTGCTCGGTAAACTTACACAATTCTTCATAGTAATTTCAGTAACAGATAGAGCGCTAAAATACCAAGTTCAAAAAGGCTTGTTTCTATTCAAGACGAGCTCGTTCGCTCCTCTCACTCGCCTTCAGAACGAGCTCACTCTTCCTTCAATTTAGTTTAAAGTACGAAGGGTGCTGTACTCTTGTATATATTTGTTGAATATGTAACATGTGGATTCTTCTTTTATTTTTACCAGCTAATTTCATTATATGTTTTCGAGAGCTGTATGCATAAAAATATACCTCACTTGTGTTAGAGTATAGGATAAATGTTGGCACAAATACCCTTATAGAGGTCATCTAATGAAGGAAGGGATTTCGGCGTCCAGCGCCCATAAAAGGTTTTTACTAAATATATTACTTGTTCGGAAAATAAGTTTTTAATAGCCTATTACAAAGTAGATTATCAATTAAATTATCTAATAGTATATTTGTTTTTCATCACTTACATTCTTGAATGTAATCAAAGATCAATGTACAACACACATACATAATCTGTATGTGTCCCTTTTATTTTTTATTTATTTCTTTACAAAAATTATTATAATAACTGATTTGTTTGTTTTCAGAATCGAGTCGTGATGCAGATTTGCCGTATATCTGAGGTAAGTTTCAGTACCTACATCAATTTATCGAAAAAATATTTTACATGTACAGTATTTTAGACTTACCGACTCCAAATTGGGCACTTAATTTAGGAATTTTCATTAAAACCATTCAAAAGAGCTAAAAATTAGTATCTTCAATTTTTAACCTGGCTTAACAGATTACGGAGAAAATATAAAAATACATTTTTCGTGTTATTCCTATGGGGAATCAACGAATCCCTTAAATCTCACTTATTTATTGACTGAACTTGATAACATTTGGTATCTACATTCCACTAGGTAGAGTGTAACTTATATTTGCTTACAACACCCATATGGCGGCAAACCTACATACTCGCCCCCATGGGGTTTATGGGGTAAATAAGAAATACCAGAATTTGATACAATTTAGCATGTACTTTCTATTAGCTTAAAACACCCCCATGGCAGCAAAGATTCAAAACTATAATATTGGGAATCCTAGGGTCCCAAATCATGGCATTTCATGTCCTATGATTCTAGTGGATATACTACATTGCTGCGTTTTTGATAATAAACCTGTAGTTCTATTGTTTGATGTTCAAAATTATCCCGAGATATAAAGCTATAATTAACACAAAATTCACATTTTAGAGAAGATTTGCCAACAAATACAATAAATTATTGTTCTAGAAAGGAAATAGACTATACGTGGCTACCGAAGCACATGGGGGGAGGGGGGAGGTGATAGGAGGTGCCTGTGCACGGTCGTGGGCTAATTATTTGCATTATTCGTGGCGGCGTGGCGCTTGATTGCAAGTTTGACGTCCCTCCGTCCCTGTTCGGTCTTGACTGACATATTCAGATTTCCCTCGAGTGTACATTTACATATCGTCAATGTCAGGTATTAAACTTCTATTGACCATTAATGCTGTGCTTATAGCAATTGTTTAAAGCTGCTCGTACCTTTGATAGGTTGTATGGTCTCACTGTTTTAGTTACATACCATCTCTTATTGAGCGTATTGATGATGTCATCGTCTTATTGGGTCCATCGGTGGTATTTCGAAATCGGTTTGAAGGACCTAAGTGACGTTGGGTTTAAAACATTTCCAGAAGAAACAAAGATGAGTATTTTGCTTATTCTCTTTTACTTTTATGTGGTTTGGTTATTTTTGCTTCTGTAGAATCCTAACAAGGAAGATTAAAATATTTTTCAACCGTTCCTGTTGGTTAGTTGATAAGTTACGTTACAGCACTAAGAGTCGATTTCACAGCAACTCACTGATACAATTATAAAATAAAGCAAAGTATTGGAACTTGTATTCTACAGGCGTCACGTTGTATGAAATTATAAAAACTCTTTGTGTGATTGGAGGTTAGGCCTGTGAGTGTCAAAATGAAAGAAACATAAGTAGCATATTAAGTTTAAATACCGTACATATAGTAAATATTATGAAACGTAATCGGGTGGGCTCTTAATGTTGTATTATAATTAACAATTGCTAAGCTGAAATGAGTTCTGGTTCTGATATATCTTATGTATCATCTAACTTTTATAAATTTACCTTCATTTTGAGTATCAAGTTTGTTGTAAAGTACTAACCGGATAAGATTGTTCTATCACTGCGAATTGCTAGAAATCGGTTACTTCCAAAATGTAGTTATCTGAATGTAGTATGTAGTTACTTTTGATTGATATTTCAGATTGAGGATACAAAACATAAGTAGTGGTGTAAAGTTAGTCTGGGGAAATAAAATAATTTTTGGATGACCAATTTCTCTTGAAATGCGTTCTATACCCATATCCTGGCCTTTCTATGCGAAGTCCTCTGAACTCTCCAATCGGGATCGTGTCCAAAAATGTGGAAATGACCCATAAGAAGTTGAAATAAAATTTTATTTTGAGGATTCTTAATTGAAATACCGAATTAAAGTTCTTCATAGAACAGACTGCCGTAAACCCGATCTAAATATGATGGTTGGGAGGAAATTGGTAGAGGTTCTAAATATAGATTAAAATAATATTATCATAACTTTAAAATGCTGATGGGGCAGAATGAATTATAGAGGGTTGAAGATAAAAGTCTTGTTTGTGTGTATGGGGTGAGGTGCTGGTGTTTCGGCTGCAATGGAGTTACATAATTTTAAGTAAAAGTAGTTGGTCTATAATTAATTATTAGGCCCTATTAACAAAAAGTATTAATTTATTAATATCTTAAAGTTACAAGCCATTTCGTTTTCAAAATCCTTGAATCAAGTTAATTAATATTCAATACTGAATTTCTTCTCTTTGCTTTGTTTATTTGTTGTAAGATTTACTTCTGACTCCACGATAGCAATCCCCTAATTTTTAGCCATGTTCTCCACTGTTGATTTTAGGTGACTTTTATGAGGGCGGTTGAAAGATTACATAACACATTTCAGAAAAAATTCAATTGTTTCATTTCCTAGCCAGACTTTGGCTCAGTTTTCTCCAACTGCTAGGACGCCACGAGGAGCGCTCTGCGGGCCGATCGGGTCCGCCACGCTCGCTTTGTTCGGAGTCAATTGGCCGTAGCGAGTGGCCCATCCCGCTCGGTGTAGCTGACACTAGAGGTGGCCTAAACTGTTGCTAGTGTGTACGCATTTACATTATACAACTTGTTTTATAAACTTTTGTTGTGCAACCAATTATAGTAATTGGTTTGAACATGTTTAAGAATGCACTGAAATTTCTTAAACAAGTTGTACAACAAACGTGTTTTAAAACAAAAAAATCGTGTTTTGCAACAGGTTGTAGGTTTCCCGAGCCCTGTCGGAAAGATCAAAGGAAATTTGCGTTTTATAAACTTTTGTTGTACAATATGTTTGATACCTACTTAAAACGTCAAACTTGTTGACCAAACATTTCTCTGCTGTTCTGTCTCAAGAACTTTGTTCTCCAATAAGAAGTAAGTACTCAAATTCTGCACTTGTCATCCTTAAAAAGTTCTTGAAGCTACCATCAGTCCTCATTTCCCTTGCCAACAAATCTTGGTCATCCTGTTCTAAATATTGTAACATTTCACTGCCACTGTACTTACTCCTAGCTTGCAACGAAGGACGTACCCAAAAGGGACGTTTTGTTCTTTTCTTCCTAGCACAGCAAATCACAACACATGGGGTAGCAGCCAACACCACATAATCTTCGCAAGCACTCATGGTGACTGTGGCCTTTTGTTAAACATGCTTGACTGAAGTTTAGCGCATAAAATGAAAGGTTCAACATCAAAAGTTTTATAAACACTAGGTCAAGTTTAAAAAATAAAAGTTGTATAAAACATGTTTTACAAACAAAAGTTTATAAAACAAGTTGTATAGTGTACATGCGGCTTATCAGATACAACTGACACAGGTAAATGGATCTAACATTATTACAAGTAACTGACTGCAAATATCAGATCATAAAGTAAAAATAATGTGAAAATGAATGCTTAGGTGCTTTGAATGAATGCTTCAAATGCTTTGAATGAATGCTTTAGGCTTTGACTTTTTTTAAAGTCCATATTAAAAGAATATCGGCCATTCAGTTTATAGTATTTGGGGCTAGACGCCTTCTTCTTTCATTAATTGTGCAGCCAGCTTTTGAAAAGTCTTTCACTTGAAGAAGAGAAGGAATCTGATTCTTAAGACATTGGTCAAAATGACGTATAGGTAGTGGTTTTTTGTCATATTATACTGATGCATTTACTTGCTTAAACTGACAACTGGTTTGGTACTCGTGGCACCCTGGTTTAATTAACTGATGAAACTACTAGTACATCCACCTTAATACTAACCAAATATTAAACAACAGATATAGAATGTCAATATTACTTAGCCCGAAGATGTTGTGTAACTATTGGAACGCTACAGTCCATATTAGTGAGCGATTGTCGTCTTCAGCTTGCGTAGTACCACTGCATAACTAAATCATTAATAGCCAATATATAATGTACACGACAATATTGGGTCGATTTAGACTTGTCCATCATTATAGGCGGAAGCTTTGAATAAGTTCGTGCTGTTTGAAGGTTCTTGGCGCTAATTTTTTGTTTTCGATCACTTTGGCACGCTTGGCTTAGCTCAAGAATTTGTGTACATGTTGTGACATTTGCTATTTCACATCGTGTTTATAACATAACTGCCCAAATCGACAACTTTTTCCTACGTTTTTTTTCTCTTATATCTGTACGTTGAAAGTGTACAGGGTGCTTATTTTCGAATATGGTCCAATTCATTTGTTCTTTCTGTAAAGGAATGTTTAACATAATGATTTTTATCTTTCCTCTGTTGTAATTACTCGAATAAGACTTCTTTCAGAGACTTGACGTAAAACGAGCTATAAAGTTATATATAAAACAGTTAACTATAGCAGGGATAGGCCTATATAACTCACATTCCATCTCTGCATTTAAGCTTTACATTTGCCATACCATACCTTGCAATACCTGTCTATGTATATTTAAGTATTTTGATAGAGGAGTATAAGTTTTTAGCACCATAAAAAATCATGTTGATCGAAATATAGAATGTTAGGATGCAAAGGACGCGTCACATAATATCAATCGATGCTAAAGCTTGAGCATATTTGACATCGGTCCGAATGTTTAAACTTATATGTTTGTATCCAGTTTTCACCGGATGTTGATTTTGGTTGCGTAAACGTTTTTACTACGTTCGATATTTACCTCGGAATTAATGAGAACTTTACTCATTAATTTTTGTTTGTTTTTCGCGTAATAATTGAAAAAGTAAGCCTATAAAAGGAAAAATTTAGTTTAAAGGAAAAATGTGTTTAGTGCAATTTGTACTATAATACCGTATAAACTGTATGATTTTAGCTTATCATTTAACTCTTCATATTTTAATTAGGCCTATTGGTTTTAATAGACATTGTTATTCTAACTTTATTGGTTTTATCTTATAAATACAGACAATTTTCTTGAAATTAATCTTAGGTTCATATTCGATCACGAATGTTTATTGTAGCCTTTATTTGATTAATTATTATGATTTATTTCCAGTAATTCATTGTTTAATTATTTTGCTTTATTAATCCGTTGTCTATTGTTAATGACCTTTCAACTAAGCCAATTTAAATGTGTAAATCTCTGTAAAAAATAACAAATAATAAATTAAATCGATATTTAGCTAAAGTAGGCTACACCTAAACACTTAAAAAATCTTTAACTTTCATCTCTGATAGCAAAATATTCTAATGATAGTATTGAATCAGTTTTTATCTTCACACACTTACACTTCCTCAAACAGGTGCTGTTCAAATTATGACACACTCTCATGATCTTAAAGTTCTTGCTCAGACAGTGTTTGTATCAAATACAATACTGGAATAGACATCTAATATTTTTCGAGGCAAAAATAGTCAAAAATATTTTATGGCTGACGTAGCCAACCGGGCCGAATGCATCAATGCGGCCAAGTTTAGAAGTTATATAGTAGAATGGACGGTCCCGATATAGCAGCCTCTTGAGATAGGCACTGTAGTGAGTGCGGTGTGTACCGGCGCCCGCTCACAGTATCTGCTGTATCCAGCATCCAGCATCCAGCATCCAGCATCCAGCATCCATAATGGCCGTGGACCCCAAAGGAGCGTCCAGCATCCTGGTCAACTACCTCATCCTGATCGTCCTCTTACTCATACTATGGGTCGTCTATTATAGCGTAAGTGTTCGTGACGTGTCGTTGGGTCGCTTTTCTTGCTAATTTGTTGTTAATTTTTTTAAGGACGTAACAGTGAAATTTTCATCATCAAACACGATAAAAGACATTTCAAGTGCATCAATAGTAACGATAAAGGAAGTTAGCTTCAACAGTTTAATTAGAAACTAAAAACAAACGTCTACAACACTCAAAACACTCAAAGTTTTAGAGTGTTGTAAATTTTTTTTTCATTTCTGATTACAAACAACACGTATTATGCTAATAAAGAAAGTGTTTAACAGTTTAATTGTAAATGCAAGAGATTATCAAGCCATTCATCAACAGTAATAAATTGGTAAACGAACTAGACAACTATTCTCGACTATTCTTAATAACAATTGATTTATCTATTAATAACAAGGAACAGTACATTCATTACAGTTCATTATTATTGAGTCTATTGCAAAAGTTATTCGAGAACGCACTAGAGTTCGACTATGCATTTCAATTACAATTTCGTATATCATATTTAATTTTTACTATTTCATGGAACTAAGTTTTTGTTAATAAAAAGAGTCATATTCTGACTGATAATAAACTAATTAATTATTTAAGTATAAAATGTGTGTACGATTTAGATGTTCCGATGTTTAATAATAAGCATATAAAATTAGTTTTGCCTTTGTTTCATACAGTACGCTTTGATTTATTCAGTGTAAATTTACCTCCAAAGCTCTTCACAGTTTTACTTAAATAATGAAGTTTTTTTACTCAATAAATGAGTTTATTTCAACATATAAAATGTATTTTCATTTTATTACCGATAAGACGTAGGCTACATATCAATGTGCGAAGGAAATATCAAGGAATTTAGAAATAATCTTATAATAATTTTGCTATTGGCTCTACTATAAGCATATTTTCTTAAGAACTAAATAGTTTACTGTATTGTAAATGATTGATTAAAAAATATAAATAGAATTAATGAAATCAATATTGTTAGCGTTAGAATATATTTACAAATGAGGAGCTAGCAAAGTACGGATGCTTTTGTTGTATCTTCCCTGAGTAATGGATGATTCTTCAGTGCTATGCTTCCCTCCAATAACGCCCCCCAATCTTGTCATTTTTGACCAACTGGCGCTGTTTAGTTTAGCGAGAAATGTTATCGGGTTGATTTTACCCACCCGAGTGGATTCAATATATAATACTTTAGCCTTTCTTTTTTCAAATTTATACAGTTTTTCATCTTGTTTCTCAGTTCCATTTACTTAAACAATTTTTTATAATTTTAGTGTCTTTCTATTAAAGTATTTACTCTACTAATTAAGGCGTCCAGTTTCAAAACCAGATAAGAACACATAATCAATTTTCAGGTAAAGTAATTTATCGTAAACAAAAGTAAGATATAGGGCATCACCACACAATGTTATACGGCTCCAAGCGAATCCCATGGCATTAGATATGCCGCGGCTGCGTTAACAATCAGATGTATTTAACGAAATTTCTCTAAAACCAAATAGATCCAAAGACTTTGTCCTATATGGTTTACGTAAAATCAGTTACATGGAATACAATTTTTTTTGTAGAATTATCTATCACGCAAAGCTTACGAGAAAAAGTTTTGTATAGTAAATAAATTCATTGGAAAATAAAAAAATATAAAGAAGGGTTTTTTGGTTCATAAAAATGGTTTTCAAGAAAATCTATCTAGTTTTGAAACTAGATAACTCAAGTATGGTTTTAATAAAATATTTATTTAATATCTCTTAATTCTATTTTTACAAATAGTACCTGGAGGTCTGGCGTTTGCTCGGTAAACTTAAACAATTGTTTAGAACCATAATAATAATATCAGACACAGACTACGCTAAAATGACCAACCAAAAAATGGTAATTTCTTTCAAGACGAGCTCGACGCTTCGCTCACTCGCCTTTCAGGTGTTTTAATCTAGGCGTGAGGGTGCTGAATTGTGGTATGAATTCGTTGAATGTGCCACACTTTTATTTTACATTAAATCATCGTTGCTTTATTATTATTTTGTTGTTGTTTTCTAATTCACCTCAAGAAATTCGTAGCGTTACAACTTTGTTATATATTTTACTTGTATTCAACTAAATAGTAGTAATCACCTGTATAAAATATTATAAAAAAAATTGATAAGTTACTGGCTACAATGGAAAACCTTATTAAAGAAAAAGAGATAATCGCCATTTAACCTATTTAAACAACTTAATATTCTGCCTTTTCAGCATTTATACGAGGTGTTTTTTGTTGAAAATTTGCACCTTAATTGATTGAAAACCTAAAATAAATATTACTGTTAAGTTTGCTGGAAACATCTATCAACATTTTGGGAGGAAAATTTAACATGAAAATTTCATACCCTCATCAGCCTCTTTCTCAACCCAACCCCTAGCTAAAAAATTCAAATGCGAACTCCCAATTTTTATGTCATGCATTGATTGTATACACAATTTAAAGACTTTTTTATAATGTGGCATCTTTCTCTAAACCTAACGGTTGCTGAGCTACAGGCAATTGAAGTTAATTTTTAGTCCCATAACAACACAGAAAAATTTCATTGCCTTTATCTCCGAAATAATTTAGTAAAATAAAAATAATCAAGATTAAACGTCCTAATTTTAAGATCATTTTACGCTTAAAAATTATCATTTACGCCCAAATGAACTTTTTTCCAATATGGACAGATAATAATATTTGTAAAAATTTGATTCTATTGATACATTATTTTAAGACATTTTTATTCTCGAGTACCGTATTTTTTATTTTACCGAATGGGTTAGGGGATATAGGCAATTAAAGTTTGCCCCATGTTATTCTTATGAGACTAAAAATGAACTTCAATTGCCTGTAGCTCCCTGATCGTTAAGTCTAGAGAAAAATATCACATCATAAAAAAGTCTTTATACTTTGTATACAATCAAAAAATGACATAAACTTGGGGGTTCTTATTTGAAATTTTTGAGTTAGGGGTTGGGGTGAGACAGGGGTTAATGAGGGGATGAGATTTTCATGTTAATTTTTTCTCCCTCAACGTTGATAGGCTTTTCCAGCAAACTGAACAGTAATTTTTATTTTAGTTTTGAATCAAACTAAGGTGCAAATAAAAGAAACACTCTGTATATCTTTAAGGTCATACATAATTTTCTTTATTCGTAGTGGTAATAATAAAACCGACCTGATAAGGCACAGCCATGACACATGAAGACGGCAGTTTTTAATAAGATAACCCAAAGAATCATAATCACTAATCTTTAGATCGTTCATATTTTTAGGTATAAAATCTTTTAAGAAATGCCTGCAAATTTCAAACAGTGTTTTTAAATTTGTTTAAAAATAACATAAAGCAGTGGCTTTTTGTCTTGGAGATTATATCCAGTTGACCAATATTCTAAAGTAAATTATTGCATTATGTATATTTTGTTACAAATTCTAATACGATTATAAGAGTCATCTTGATTATTATTTATATTTGTAAAAATGTCGTTTACCATATATATATATGAGTAGTGGAGAAACGCGGGAGCTGGCTCAGTTCAAGGTCACCTGAGCGATGACGTCATCGAGGTCAATGACCCCACCGATGACGTCATCGATGACGTCATCGATGATGCAATCGATGACGTCATCACCAATTACGTCATTCTGTGACGTCACACCCATGACGTTGCAGAAATGACGTGGCGATGACGTCATCACCCCTTACGTCACCATTATGACGTCATCGATGTCACAAAGGTCAAGGTCACGCTGAAACCTAAAATTTTTAGGCACTTTTGCTGTTTCTCGCACTACGCTCCGAGTTTTAGTGAGGTTTCAATGACCTTGACGACTTGGAGCGAAATTAGACGAGAAACAGCAAAAGTGCCAAGGAAACTCAAAGTTTGCAACGTGACTCTGCCTAAACCGTCATGTGACACCGCTCGAGTGACCTTGAACCGATACAACTCCCACGTTTCATCATTACTGTAACCGCGATGCGCACCCTACGACAGACACCGAGCGACTGACTGTCCAGCCCCGCGCACTCTAGGTATATTGGCTCGAGAGACTAAGACTCTAAACCGTCAGGAATGGGAGTAACTAACTGAACTTTGCAAGGAAAAGTCATTTCTTCCAATATTCTAAACAAATCTTCATCAGTAAAACTTACATTAGTCTGTTTGGTATAAAACTTAGGGTGTCCGCGCAACAGCTTACGCCACTTAGCTAAAGTCGAAACCCGCTTGACCTTGAGCGGTGGACACTGAGCAGCCAATAAAGACTTAACACGGCTAAGTTTCTTACCCAAAGTGTCTCGCGACATGGCTTCCCCTCACAAAAGTCCGCACAATACTGAGAGACTGTTGGTAGCGCATGAGCCAGGGCAAAAGTGGAGGGGGTAATAGCAGGAGTGGGGGAAGGTCACAGTGGTGGGGGAAGGTGAGGTTGTACACTGGAGTATCGCATCACTTCACCATGAGCTGTCCTACAGTCAACACACTGTACTCTCAGCCCGAGTTGGCACTAGAAGAAACCTTACTGTACAGCTTAGGCTGTGAGGGGCGAGGAAGTAAAGTCAAAGTGGAAGAACTCCAAGATAAAGAGTTGTGTAAAATAAACTAATTGTATCCCTGCAATCTCCAATAACCTAAAAGAAATCTGCAATAACTCTAAAGAAATACTGATATATAAAAAGAAATCTCATCCTTTGGCAAAATGAATTGGAAAAGATCACAGTAAAATTAATCTAACTTAAAATCTGGACTGAACACTCATGGCGATACTACGTGGTGTGAAAACGCCACCCTAAACATTACAAGTTAGGTTAGTGAGCACCTCTGGTACGATAACCGGCGTGCTAGAGTTAAAGTGTGATGACCTTGAGTCAAAACACTGAAATACTACAAGTCGATATTGTCCCAGAGTTAAAGTGTAGTGACCTATATTCAAGACTTGTAAAAATACTTACATATAGAGAGTTAGAAAACAGCGAGGTGCACCGCATGGAAGCTGGAGACATACTGGCGGAGCGGTGTTGTGCAGCCTAGGGACTCGGTTGTGGAGGGGGTATAGCCAACACTTAGAGTAGAAGTGTAGTGGGTGACCTTGACCCACTTGACCCCCCCCCACAAAAAGTTTAGCCAACCCCCCCCCCAACCCCCCCCCCCGAGAACTTTTTTTCGAAAAAATTTTTGACCTTGACCAAAAAGTTTTTTGCTCCGGACGAGAAGTGCCCCCCCCACCCCCCCACCCCCTCCCCCACCCCCTCCCCCACCCCCCCCTCCCCCCTCCCCCCTCCCCCACCCCCTCCCCCACCCCCCCCGAGAACTTTTTTTTCGGAAAAATTTTTGACCTTGACCAAAAAGTTTTTTGCTCCGGACGAGAAGTGCCCCCCCCCGAGAACTTTTTTTTCGGAAAAAATTTTTGACCTTGACCAAAAAGTTTTTTGCTCCGGACGAGAAGTGCCCCCCCCCACCCCCTCCCCCACCCCCTCCCCCACCCCCTCCCCCTCCCCCACCCCTGATATCCTGGGCGTGGCAGCCCCGGTGGGGATATAAGGGGGTCCGGCCAGAGCCGGCTCGCAGTCCGCTCCCGCGCGTTGAACGTGAACGATCGGGACGGACCGCCATAGGCATCACTAAACATTGAATGGCGCCTTCAGTGTTTAGCGAAGTCTACTCTAACTTTAAGACTTGTATTAGTTGTAAGATATTGCGCTTGCGTTTGGGTATTGAGAATTGTCTTATATGAGAGTGTTTTACTTGTACCCTATTTCTCCTGTGTGTCTTTTATCCTTTGTGTCTTGTTTGTTATATGTGTTTAATGTGTATGTGCTTGTTCCAGCATTGACTACGTTGAGCTCAATTGTGTGTTGTAAGTGTGTTATATGTTTCTAAAGTGTATACGCTTGTTTTAGCAATCCCCCATTGAGCTTTTTCAATGCTCAAAGTAAATTGTAAAGTCAGGGAACGGGAGTAGGCCCCCGTGTAAAGCCACTTTTAATAATTGGTAGGCTCCTTGCCAGGCATGCAAAAGGTTGCGGATGGCATTTGGGGAGCATGTCCGTTTGTAAGCTGGCAAGCAAAAGGTTGTGGCGGCCTCTGCACCCGGACCGAGGACGTAAGCCATTAGGGTGTCCTCAGTATGTTTCCCTTCTGGAAACTCAAAATTATGTAAATGAATCTTTGTTAGATATTTGTGTTTTTAGTCCCCAAGGCCCCCGAACATTCGTGGTTCGCCATGGATGTACGGGGGCCGAAATTTTTTAATGTCCGTGTGGCCTTGACCCACAAAGACTTGTAAAAATTCAATGCATTGTAAATTAAAAATATTAAAGATAGGTTACGGGAGTAGGCCCCCGTGTAAAGCCTATTTTAATTATCGGTAGGCTCCTGCCAGGCATGCAAAAGGTTGCGGATGGCATTTGGGAGCATGTCCGTTTGTACGCTGGCATGCAAAAGGTTGCGGCGGCCTCTGCACTCGGACGAGGACGTAAGCCACTAGGGTGTCCTCAGTTTGTTTCCTTCTGGAAACACAAAATTATGTAAATGAATCTTTGTTAGCTACTGAAAAGACAATGCAGTAAATGTTTACAAGTCTTGCGTGGCGAAGGGTACACGACATTGGATGTTGCCTTGTTGTCATAGTTGGGTCTCTTCGGAGGCTACAGCGATGACAACCCAAGTGCCCCAGGTGGGGCTTAATTTTTTTAAAGTTTTTTCGTGACCTTGACCTAAATACAGTAATGACCCCCCCCCCCCGAACTTTTTTTTTGAGAAAAAAATTTTGACCTTGACCAAAGAGTTTTTTGCTCCGGACGAGAAGTGCCCAAACAAAAAAATTTGTACAAAGTAGTGGATTTAGACCAAAGATCATTGATTTATCAAACCTGTTGAAGAATAAATTGAAAATGGGTGTTTAAAAGCCAAATCTACTACATGATTGATAAACTGGATGTATATGACGTCACCTTCCCCCACCCTTCAACCTCGGGTATAAAGGGACCCGGTTGAGCGTGCTGCTCATTATTGCGTGGACATTCACCGAGTGCACACTCAAAGCCAAACTGTAAAAAAAAAATGGCTCTTTGCGATATTTGTGGTGAGTTTTTCCAAGATGAAGATATCTTTGTTTTACACCGAGAATTGCATCATGAAGAGAACAGAAAAGAAGAGATTGTTGTAAGTGAAGAAGACTTGGATGCGTTTGATCGGTTATTGGAAAACTACCAGAAGCAGATGGACGACTGTGATAGCTATCTACAGTTACACCGAGAATTGCATCGTGAAGAGGACAGAAAAGAAGAGATTGTAGTAAGTGAAGAAGACTTGGATGCGATTGATCGGTTTTTGGAAAAACCCCAGAAGCAGAAGGAGGACTGGGCTATCTATTTACAGTTAATGCAAAGAAGAAGACCAAGTGTTATTCAATTTGCCGGAGCTGGACCATCTACAGCTGGAGGATTTATTCAAGAGGAAATGAAAGAAAAAGTGGAAGATTTAAAACAACTGCGTACCCAAGAAGTGGATATGGAAGAAGAGGATACAGAAGAAGTGGAAGATGTAAAACAACTGCGTACCCAAGAAGAGGATATGGAAGAAGAGGATACAGAAGAAGTGGAAGATATAAGACAACTGCGCACCACAGCCTTGCCAGGACCAGTTGTAACTCATTTCAAAATTAATAACGTGCAATTAGAATTGGAAAATTTTCTAACTCAAGCTAAAAAACTAGTTGTAAAAACATTGACGGAAGAATTGACAAGATTGAACTTTATTAAATTTGGATTGGTGTTGGAGGCTATGTTTACTAATAGCGATGGTGAAAACTCACCGAGAGCATTCATTGCTAAAAACCGAACCCTTACAACCACATCTGATATCAGCGAAATTTTAAAAGAATGTTTGAATGAACTGTTAATGAAACTCCAAGAACATGAAGGAAGAGGATCTGGCTGGACGTTATCATCGATTGAAGGTATGGATGTGAGGATTCACAAGCATGGATATGGTATAAGAGGTAGCAGCTTTATCCCTCTACCAAAGGTTATCCGAGATACTAAATCATGTATCAATGTGAAAAATGAGGACAATGAATGTTTCCGGTATGCAATGTTAGCAAAATACGTGGGACATAATGCTATTAGACCTAGCATAGCATACGAAGCTGTTCAACACCGCTATAACTTTCGAGGAATGTCGTATCCTGTGAGTCTTGATCAAATTACTAAATTTGAGAAACAAAATCCAGGTGTTTCTGTTAACGTGTTCGGTTTAGATGATTCAAACAATGTGTATCCACTACGAGTAGGAAAAGTAGAGCAAAGTAACCATACTGATTTATTATTGATAACCAAAGGTGAGATTTCACATTATGTTTATATTAAAAACTTTGAATCTTTGGTTGTACGACAAGTGTCAAAACAAAATCGTAAGATAACAATATGCAAGAGATGCTTTTGTTTTACATGCAAGGAATTCAGACGTGGAGGATCGGAGTGGTTGATGGAGCACCAAAGACTTTGTAATGACAACTATGAAGTGAAGATTAGTCTGCCACCGCCATCTCGAGCGTTCATCCAATTCAACAAAACAGTTCACCAATATCGGATTCCAGTAGCCGTCTACGCAGATTTCGAATCCACGTTAGTACCACAGGAGCTTCCGAATGGTGAGGTGACTAGAAGAACCAAATATCAATTGCATCAACCTAACAGTTTTTGCTTATTGGTGAAATCCACTTTGCCTGAAGAACAGTTACAACACTATGGGTTAACATCCACTCCAATACTCTACCGTGGGGAAAAAGCCGCTAAGTATTTTGTAGACCAGTTGTATGATATTGCTGAAAAGGTGCAACGCTTATTCGGTAATGTTTTACCCATGGAACCTTTGAACCAAAATCAACAAGAAGAATACAATTCAGCATCAAGATGTTATTTATGCAAAAAGAGTTTCAGTGAAGAAAATCCAAAAGTAAGAGATCACGATCACCTGACAGGGTTATACAGAGGAGCTGCTTGTAATTCATGCAATATAAATTACAAACTACCAAACTTTATCCCTGTCGTGTTACACAATCTTAGCGGCTATGACTCCCACTTCATTATCCCAGAGTTAGGACGGGATGATGGAAAAATTGAAGTATTAGCTGAAACATTGGAGAAGTACATCAGTTTCTCAAAAACAGTAGGTAAAATTAAACTTCGCTTCGTAGACTCTTATAGATTTATGTCATCTAGTTTGAGCAAATTGTCTGAAAACCTAAGAAGAGAAGACTTAAAAGAAACCAGCAAAATTGTACCTGAAGATAAATTGGACTTAGTAATGCGTAAAGGAGTGTTCCCCTATGATTACATAACTTCTGCAGAAAAATTTGAAGAAACCAGTCTGCCACCGATTGAAGCCTTCAATAGCAAGTTAAATGAAAGTGCAATCACTGTTGAAGACTACAATCATGCTTGTAATGTTTGGAACCAACTAAACATTCAAACCTTAGGGGAATATTCTGACTTTTACATAAAATTGGACGTAACTCTGCTGTGCGATGTGATGGAAGAATTTCGAAACACCTGCTTCTCCGCCTATGGACTGGACCCTCTGCACTCGTACACATCTCCAGGATTAGCATGGCAAGCTATGCTAAAGTCAACCAACTGTCGATTGGAACTTCTAACAGATATCGATATGGTCCTCATGATCGAATCAGGTGTACGAGGTGGTTTGACTCAAGCTGTGACAAGACATGTTAAGGCCAACAACAAGTATATCCCCAACTTCGACGAGCAACAACCATCACTCTACCTTGGATATTTTGATGCGAACAACCTCTATGGTTGGGCGATGTCAAATCCACTTCCCTACGCAGACTTCAAGTGGATTGACCCGACCACCATCGGTGACATATCACGGATTCCAAAAGATGGCCAAACAGGCTATATTTTGGACTGTGATTTTGAATATCCAGAACACCTTCACGACCATCATTACGACCTGCCTCTCCTAGCCAAGACTGAAGTTTCACCGACAGGAAGATGGCCCAAGCTGATGATGACCTTGGAGAATAAGAGTCGATATGTGGCACACTACTGGGTAGTTCAACAAGCACTTGAATTGGGCCTACGTATAGTGAAAATTCACAGAGCAATTGAATTCACCCAGTCTTGTTGGTTGAAACCATATATCGATTCCAACACTACAAGAAGAGCTGCAGCGACAACAGCATTTGAAAAGGACTTCTACAAATTAATGAACAACGCCATCTTTGGAAAGACATTGGAGAACAAGAGAAAACACAAAATTGTAAAATTAGTAAGTGATCCTAGGAAATTGGAAAAATTAGTGCAAAAACCAAATTTCGGAACATCAATGATTATAAACGAAAATCTAGTTGCTGTCAGTATGAATAAAACAACAATAGTGATGGATCGTCCGTTATACATTGGAATGTCGATTTTGGATATAAGTAAAACTCTGATGTATGATTTCCATTACAACAAAATGGTTAAACACTACGGAAGAGACAACATTGGAGTTGCATACATGGATACCGACGCGTTCATCTACTGGATAAAGACTTTGGACATGTATGAAGATCTAAGGAGTTTCCCATACAAAGACGACTTTGACTTCTCTGACTATCCAAAGAACCATCCAAATTATAATGAAAAGAATAAAAAAGTAATTGGAAAATTTAAAGATGAAGCAAATGGAATGCCTTTGGAGGAAATAGTTGCGCTGATGTCCAAATTATATTCCTTCAAGATGTATATGGAAAATGACATACCGACAGTGAAGAAAGCTAAAGGAGTCAAAACATCATACTTGAAGAAACATGTGACATTTGACCACTACAAGACCTGCTTGTTTGAAGATTCTACAATGTCTGCAACGTTCAACACTATTAGAAGCTTTAAACATGAGGTCTACAGTGTCACTGAAGTTAAAAGGGCACTATCAGCTCAAGATGATAAAAGGCATATTATGCCGGATAAAATCCATACTCTTCCTTTCGGCCACTACTCTCTAAACCCTATCAACTAGTAACCTATTCTTCGTCCTTATACAACTTCGACCTTATTCCTTTCTCCTTCCGTAAAAAAATGGGGAACACGGCAAGTCCAACGCCGTGTTCCCCATTTTTTTACACAAGTTTGGATGACCTTGACCTATATAAATCATGTGAATATTTAAGACAACATTCATTGTGATTATACATGTGATACATGAAACATTCAAACCTGCAATATGAAGAACTTGAAGCAAGAAATTGTCAACGAGCTTCATAAACCTGCAAGAAGAAAGTTTCCGCGAAGAAATACAGTGATAAAAGGAATAAATGATTTATATCAAGCGGATTTAATCGAAATGATTCCTTACAGTAAACAAAATAGAGGATTTAAATACATATTGACTATTATTAATTGTTTTTCAAAAATGGCAGATGCTTTACCACTAAAAGATAAAAGTGGCAAAAGTGTTACAAAAGCAATGGAAACAGCTATACAAAGAGACAAACATACTATAAAACATTTACAAACTGATGATGGAAAAGAATATTTTAATAAGGAATTTGCAAATTTAATGAAAAAACATAACATTAACCATTACTCAACTAATTCAGAGGTAAAAGCATCAATAATTGAAAGATTTAACAGAACTTTAAAAGGTGCCATGTATAAGATGTTTTCCAACAGAGGATCACACGTATGGATTGATATGTTACCAAAACTTATAAGCGATTACAATAACAAGTTTCATAGAACTATCGGTATGAAACCAAGCCAAGTGACTAATAAAAATGAAAAACTTGTATTAAAACGTATAAAAATGAATACTAAACCAAAAGTTGAAAAACTAAAGCCTAAAAGGTTTAATGTTGGCGATAAAGTGCGAATAAGCAAATACAAAGGTGTATTCAGTAAAAGATATCTTCCGAACTGGACAAATGAGGTATTTACCGTATTTAAGGTGCAACCTACAGTACCAGAAACTTACATTTTAAAAGATAATAAAGGACAATTGCTTGAAGGAGGGTTTTATGGACATGAAATGTTAAAATCAACAGTAGGTGATGTATATTTAGTTGAAAAGGTGTTGCAACGAAAAAAGGATAAGGTTAAAGTACGATGGTTAGGATTTAATAAAACGGAAGATTCTTGGATACCTAAAAAGGATCTAATATAATGATAGAGCATCATTTTGGGTTGAACCATTACAAAGGATGGAGATAATACCGCAAAAAGACAATTTTACTATTAATAATATAGATGAACTCACAGTGGATGGTTCTCAATTCAATACTGGGAAACACGGTGTTTTGTTACCAAACACGGTGCGTTGTCTGGTTACCGGTCCTTCCAATTGTGGAAAAACAAATGTAGTATTCAATTTGATTACAAACCCTAAAGGCTTACGTTTTAATAATTTATATGTATTTTCAAAGTCACTACAACAACCGAAATATCAGTTATTGGAACAAATACTCAATAATGTACCTGAAGTTAAATATTTTAAATTTAACGCGAGCGAGAGTGTCATGCAACCGCAAGAGGCTAAACCATTCTCAGTATTCATATTTGACGATGTATCTTGTGAAAATCAAAATACAATAAGGAATTACTTCGCCATGGGTCGACATAACAACATAGATAGCATTTATATTGGTCAAACTTACAGCAAAATACCGAAACAGCTCATTAGAGACAATGCAAACATGTTAATTGTATTTAAACAGGATGAAACCAACCTAAAACACATATATTATGACCATGTAAGTGCGGATATGCCATTTGAACGATTTAAAGAGTTGTGTGGAAAGGCTTGGGCTGAAAAGTATGGGTTTTTAACAATTATGAAGGAACAACCGCTAAACAATGGTCGATACAGGATAGGATTTGATAAATTTATACTAATACACTGATCATGATGTAAAACATTCATTGTTGTACAACACGTCTTGCTACAAACATGGTTAACCAAGAAAAGTTAATAAAGGAAATAAAATCACTTAGTGATTCTATTCGAGATAAAAACAGAGCATTAAAATTAGGTATTAGCGAAAGGGAGAAATTTCTTGAATCTACTTTTAAACCTATTACTGAACCCTTGAAACAATTAAACAAAAAATTTGCTAAACCCGTTTTGGAAGGAGATGCAATTGCACCTATTACAAAGTTTGAAAGAGAAGATGTAAAATCAGAAGATTTTAGTGATGAAGACCTGGAATCCTCTACATATAGTGGTTTTACCGGTGAAGAACCTGAAAGAGAGCTAGAATCACCAGACTATAGTGGTATAAGAGAATTATATGAAGTAAAAGCTAAAAGAGGACATGAAGATGTATCAACTGCTAGTGAAGAGGAAAAAGAAGAAGAAGCAAGGGAAGGTCCGTCAAACATAAGCTTGTTGGGTGAAAACATTCATAACAAAGGACCTTTAGGAAGGAAATACATGGTAAAAATGTTACTCGGAACAATTCCTAATAAGAATTACCATAGTTATGGAGCGAGATTAACAGAAGATGGTTTAATGATAGGTAATAGCCCGTTAAACGTTGACGAACATGATAATATTGTCATTGGTGATCAAAGGTATAAGGGTACAAAAGGATTATTTGAATTATTATTTGAAAATAAGCCTTCAGTATCGTTAGTGAAAGAAAAAGACATGGAAGCATATAAAAATATTTTGGAACAGACAAATGCATATAGGAGAATGTATTTACCTGACCAACTTCCATTTAGATCTAAGTCTTTAAAATATAGAGAATTTGTATCCAAGTTAATACCAACTAGAAGACAAACAATGCCGTTAACACAAATAAAACCTGTAAAACGAAGATTTATGGCATCCACTTTAGATGTAAGTGCTCAGGAAAGAAGAAAAAGAAGTAAGTCTGTTACGGGTACAGGTTTAATGAAGAAACTATATAACACAAATGTGATTTATTACAATAATATCAATAAATTGGTGGATAGAATGAAACTAATACATGAAGCTAAAGAAGCGGGTCATACTGGATTGGAAAACGAATGGGTGGCTTTAGTGGATGAACTCCGAAACCGTGGGGTAATCTCATAAAAAATGCGTTACTCACTAGATTACTATTCAGTTGCACCATGAGTGTCGACAAGTTCGGACGTTACTCCTCGGATGGGTTATATTACGCAAATAATTTAAAAAGAGGAGCTGGTTTACCACAAACACCTGATGGGGATTATGATATAACTAATAAAAGGTTAAAAAACATAAAAGATCCCACAGATGAAAACGATGCAATAAATTTAAAAGTATTAAAAGAAAAGATATCACCAACATTAAGACTACAGAAAAACACATATGACGCAGGTAATCATAGAATTGTCAATGTTGGTAAGCCAAATCAAAACGCTGATGCAATAAACAAAGGTTATTTATCATCAGAATTAAAAAATACGTTAAAATTCAATGGAAAAACGTATACTGCTGAAAATAAACGTATATCCAACGTAGATGACCCTAAAGATGCAAAAGACAGCGTAAATAGACGCTATTTACATTCATTAATACCTGAAAAGACAAAAGATGGTTTTTCTTTTTATAAATTTGTTATTAACGATATAGGTTATCCGAAAAATGAAAATGATGCTGTAAATTTAAAATATATAAAAGATCATTGTATTACACGTGATGTAGGAGTTATTGATTGTCTAGGTAATTGTTTAGCAAATGTTAAAGATGGTTCGGCACCATCAGATGGTGCAACAGTGGGTCAAATGAAGGAAACTTTAAAGCAAGAAACATCTGGATTTGTAAAACAGGATCAAGTAGTATCACGGTCGGGTGATGTGTTTGTACAAGGAAATGAAAAGTTTATTTTACTTGAACAAAAAAATAATGTTTGGGATTGCAAAGACATGAAATTATCAAATGCGCAATTAGCTACAGATGCTCATGATGTTCCGATTTTATCACAAGTTTTACATACTAATCCAAACAATTATCATAGAAGTTGGTTGGGTACAAATAGAAGAATAATTGACATATTTCCAGGTATCGATGATTACGATTGTGTTGTAGTAAAACAATCTTTAATATTAGACAAACCAAAAGGTAGTACTTTCAATGCGAAAAATAAGAAAATAGGTAATTTGGCACAAGGAACAGATCCAAAGGATGCTGCAACTGTAGGACAAACATTACAATATGATAGTGCAAATCAAGAGTTTATTTATAATACCAAAAGATTTAAATTAATGGATGTAAATGATTATCAAAATATATTAATTGCAGATCCAAATTCATTTAGCGGATTTAGAAAATTGTCTGGTGAGGAATTTATTCATAAAAATCATGTATTTAGAAATGAAGCAGACAGATCATTAATTAGTGCAGATTTAAAATATTTTAAATGTCCCGGGAATGATGCAAATGTAACTGATGAAGACTAAGAATTTGTATAAAAACTGATATGGGTTAGAAATCGGGACTAATATTATAAAAATGGGTTACACTCTAGAATGTTATTCAGTTGCACCATGAGTGTTGACAAGTTCGGACGGTATTCATCAGATGGATTATATTACTTTAATACTTTAAAAAGAGGTGTTGGATTACCACAAACACCTGATGGAGATTATGATATTAGTAATAAACGGTTAAAAAACATTAATGATCCCACAGATGAAAATGATGCAATAAATTTAAAAGTATTAAAAAAAGAGATAGTACCAACACTGAAATTAGATAAAAACACATATAACGCGGGTAATCATAGAATTTCCAACGTTGGTAAGCCAAATCAAAACGCTGATGCAATAAACAGAGGTTATTTATCATCGGAATTAAAGAATACGTTAAAATTTAATGGAAAAACGTATAATGCTGAAAATCGGCGTATATCCAACGTAGCAGACCCTGTAGATGAAAAAGACAGCATAAATAGACGCTATTTACTTTCTATAATACCTGAAAAGACAAAAGATGGGTTTTCTTTTTATAAATTTGTTATTAACGATATAGGTTATCCAAAAAATGAAAATGATGCTGTAAATTTAAAATACATCAAAGATCATTGTATTACACGTGATGTAGGAGTTATTGACTGTCTTGGTAATTGTTTAGCGAATGTAAAAGATGGTTTTGCACCATCAGATGGTGCAACGGTGGGTCAAATGAAGGAAACTTTAAAACAAGAAACCTCCGGTTTTGTGAAACAAAACTAAGTAGTAACACGTCAAGGAGATGTATTTGTACAAGGAAATAAAAAGTTTACTTTACTTGAAGAAAACAATTATGTTTGGGATGGTAAAGGAAAGTTATTGACAAATTTAGGTATTGGTGAAAAGCCTGGTGATGCTGTTACTTATGAACAGATAATACAATTAGAGCCAACTGGAAAAAAATGGTGGAATTGTGATAACAAACGATTAACAAATGTTGCAGACCCTGATTATGCCAATAACGCTGTAACTGTTAATTTTCTTGTTAAAGTAATAGGTAATTTATTATTTGATATGCATAATTATATTGTAGCAGGACAACATAAACCTATTGACGAAAAAATGAGAAATACATGGATTAAACAAGAAATTCTTTATAAATATTTTTTTAATCATAACACACAAAAGTTTAGATCATCAGATTGGGGTACTTTTGATATTTAACTAAATAACACCATATATTACATCATTTATGTGCAACCTGTCATAGAGGTAACACATGGGTTACGCTTTTCAAATATAAAAGACAATCATGGCGTTTCATTACACCAGTCCATATCGAGACACTATACGGAAAGGAGGCGGTATCACGTCCACAGCGGTTTCTCTGTTAAGTAAAGCTTTAAATCGTATTCCAGTAGGATCTATCGTAAACAGAGCAATAGACGCTTTACCATACGAATTTCACATACCGGGAGGTTATCAGTATTGCGGACCAGGAACTAAATTGAAAAAACGACTGGAAAGAGGTGATCCAGGCATAAATAAGTTAGATCAGGCTTGTAAAGAACACGATATCGCATATTCCACGTTTACCGATTCAAAAAATAGGTCAATCGCTGATAAAAAGCTAGCGAATATAGCTTGGCAACGAGTAAAGTCTAGTGACGCTAGTATTGCGGAAAAAGCAGCAGCTTTAGCGGTAACAGCAGGTATGAAGGCTAAAACAGCGGTAGGAGGTGGAAAAAGGAGGGGTAAGAATAAAAAAGGATCAACCAAGAGAAAACATGGTGGTAATATTAGACTAAAAAGACGTTCTCCGAGGAAAAATAATAAAAAACCGACAATATGGTCAATGGTAAAAAACGGGGCTGGTCTATACCTAAGACCGTATCGTGCATATTAAATAAAAGAAATCAATTGGTTATACCACATAAAGCGTTGACTAATGTTGAATTATTTAAATATATTTCCTGTTTAAAAATACCATTTTTCCGCGGAGTATTTATGAAAGACAGTTTACCAAAGAAAATATGGAAAAATGAGACTGGAATCGTAAATTTGGATAATACTGAAGGGTCCGGCACCCACTGGGTGTGTTATAAGAAACTAAATAGTAATGTATATTATTTTGATAGTTTTGGAAATTTGCCACCACCTAAAGAACTTGAACATTACTTTAAATCTGCTAAAAACATATATTACAACTATAAAAGAGAACAACCTGATAATACTTCAATATGCGGCCATTTATGTTTGGAATTCCTAGCTAAAAGTATCAGTCACTATTGAGATGTCTTCCTATACGGTATCATTAACAGGAAAATCGTCCACTTTACGAAGTATCCTTTTTCCAGCGTTACGCTTGCAAAAAGGAAGATTTTGGGAGGCAGCACTGTTGGATTTTACAACTTACAACTCTATTCCCAATGTTACGGAAGGTAAAAATAACTTATTGCATTATTATAAAGGAAAAGATGCCAGTGGTAAGTTAACAGACTTAGAAGAGTGCAGTTTACCCACAGGTTCTTATGAAATTGATCATATTAATGAATTTTTGCAAAATAAAATGGGAAAAGACAATATATCGCTAAAAGGTAATAATAATACAATGAAAGCTGAGCTTACTTCAAAATATTATATAGATTTCACTAAGCCAAACTCAATTGGTGATTTATTAGGATTTCCCAAAGATGGAGCAATTTTAGAACCAAATAAAACACATTCCGGTAAACAAACTGTAACAATATTAAAAGTCAATAGTATAGACATAACTTGTAACATTATACAAGGAGCTTACAGAGATGGAGCAAATACTCATATAATACATACTTTTTACCCCAGTGTACCACCTGGATTTAAAATTGTTGAAAAGCCGCAAAACCTGGTATATCTACCTTTGAACACCACTTTCATTTCAGACATCGTGTTGAACGTATTGGATCAAGACGGTAACTTGATAGATTTCCGAGAAGAGCCTATTACGGTTAGATTACATTTAAAATCAACACTTTAATACAAAATCATGGGTTTAACATTTAAAAGCGAACAACCTACGGGAATCCGCATTAGTAGCTCTTCAGCTGTGGAGGAGTTAACACGCGAGAACATTCGTTTCTTAGAGAGAATTGGATTAAAAGTAACCGATAATGGATATACTGGATATAGCTCAGGGTCCAACATTCGACGAAACCCTATGGGAAAAAGAATATCACACCCACAACCCTTACACTTCATCAAAATTAAACAATAACGATGAAATTCGTATTCCCATACAAAATCAAGACATTTACACACTACCATGTGAAAGTTACTTGTATATTGAAGGAAAAGTTACTAAAAAGGACGGTACTACTACTGGTACAACAGTTCCATTTATAAATAATCCCATGGCTTTCCTGTTTGATGAAATTAGATATGAAATATCAGGTGTAACAGTTGATTCTACTAAAAAAGTAGGTATTGCAACAACTTTAAAGGGATTAACATCTATATCACCTAATGAAACCAATTTAATACAACCTGCAGGATGGGTTTTACCTGCAAAAGACACAATCACTCCAGATACAAATGGAAATTTTGATTTTCATATTCCGTTACGTTTGTTGCTTGGTTTTGCTGAAGATTATAGGAAAATAATATTAAACGTTAAACAAGAATTAGTTTTGTTGAGATCTTCAAACGATAAAGATATTATTAAAGCTCCAGACGGTACAACAGATGCAACTTTAGAATGGAAATTAACATTAGACAAAATTGTATGGAGAGTTCCACATGTAAAATTAGCTGACGAGCATAGAATGCTACTATTAAAAAAGTTAAAGGCTGATCGTGATATTGTAATTCCTTTTAGAAGTTGGGAATTTCATGAACATCCCAGCTTGCCAACTACGGATCGACACACTTGGACAGTTAAAACATCTAATTATGTGGAACGAGCCAGGTATATTATATTTGGTTTACAAACAGGCAGAAGAGACACGATCACCAAACATGCAGGCCAATTTGATCATTGCAACTTGAAAAATATTAAAGTTTATTTAAATTCACAATTTTTTCCATACGATAATTTAAATGTGTCATTCGCTAATAAAAAGTACAGCATATTGTACGATATGTATGCAAGATTCCAAAGTTCATATTATGGTAAAACGAATGCACCTTTACTATCACCAGAAAAATACTTAGATGGTTACCCTATAGTTGTAATCGATTGTTCTAAACAAAATGAATCGGTAAAATCATCAAGTGTAGATATAAAAATAGAAATGGAATTCAACGCGCCTATATCGGCTAATACAACTGCATACTGTTTAATTCTACATGATAAAATCGTAACATACACACCTTTAACTGGAATTGTTAAAAATGTATTGTAAAAGACCGGTTTTCCTACATTCCAATGCATTCCGCGAGTATAAAAGCAGAGCGTTCAGCTCGCTCCTCATCAGTTTGTTGCCTGTTGTTGTATGGGTAGCATCTTATTCAATATGGCTTCTCCTAGTGGTACACAAGAAAATGTAGTAGATATTGAGAAGGAGATATCCGACTTTTTAGATCTTCAAGGTCAACCGGAGGGAGATGAACACAACGCTTGCGGACAACTCCACGCCAGTAATAATATTGAGGAAAAAGGTAAAAGAAGAAAGAACGCACACAAGAGGAAAAGGGATATTGAAGATAATATTTCTCCTAACATATTAAGTGAGGTATTCTTGCGAATATTTTACCCAATCTCTTCCAGTTTGGACAAAAGTGTTTTAATCGGTGTTATGAAATCTACAGATTATTCCCCTACTGTAATTTTAACTCATGGACCCAAAATGATTTTGTTTACGGACACTGCTTGGGAATCGTTTATGAAACACTTGCATCTGCTAGAATGCTATTTAAGTAGTAACATGTTTGGAAGAAAGACAAGAGTAGGCCTTTTGGATTCAAATGTGGAAATCGATATTGTTAAACATCGTGGTGATCATCAGTTGCGGTTTAGAGACACAACAAGACATGATAACAAGATTCAACTTAATCGAGAAGAGTTTTTTATTCTAACTTGTGCAACTGAACCAATAACGAGGTACTTGAGACAACTGGTGTTTTCAAGTTCAATTATTAAAGATTATCTGGAAGACACTTTGGACAAACAACCGGACGCACCTATATTGTACGGACCTGTAGATACTTCTATATTCAATAGGGTTCCTCATGAAGTACAAATGTGGAGACAATTGGAAAAGTACGCTCAACTACATAAGAAATCAGTAAAACGTGAAAAAGAGGAAGAAGAAGGAGGAGAAGAATCAAGTGTTAGTGATGAAAATGAAAACAAGGAAAATGTAAAGATGGAAACCTAAATGACAATTAACTACACAGCAATGGTTAATTTTTAAAACAATGTCAAACACTTTGTGGGGTTAGGCCTACCGGGGACGGTGCCCACGTTAAATATACACCAACGCGCCAACAACTGTACGGCCGGGTATAAAAGTCGTACCTACCGTGGTGTGGAAATCAGTTGACCTTTGGACTTCGTCATGAGCAGACGAGTGATCTTCGCAATGGACAAGGAAGAAGAACAAGTAAAGTCCAAACCTGGTATAATTGAGTTCCAAGCGTTTCGGGGTAATGATGATAGATTTATCATAAAAGAACTTGTGTTTTTCGACATCAATACAAGTGTTCCTTATTCGTTTTTATTTAAACCACCATGTTCTTATTCATCTTTAACCAGTAAAGCCGCTACTACCAACAGATGGATTTCAAAACACTTCCATCATATCGATTGGTATGATGGTTTTACAAGTTACACGGACTTGTATCACATTATGCATCACTTTTCAGACAAGTTTACCAATATTTACACAAAGGGGCTGGAAAAGAAAAGATGGATCGAAGGATTTACTCATGTTCCGGTTAATGATGTGGATTTGGATAAAAACTACAAGTATACGATGGAAAATGTTTGTATTTGTACTAAAAGTCCAGAACATGAAAAAGATAGACATTGCGCTTTAAAAAACGCCTATAAACTCGCATCTTACCTTCAAAGTGGGGAAATGGGGAGTGGTGGGGGTAACGGGGGTTATATAAGTGAGGAGCAGACCGGGACCTGGCATGAGTATTACTCGAGATTCCGAGACGACAACATCTCCCAGCAAGAAGACGAAGAAGACGATCTATAACTTGACCATGGCATCTCACCAGTTCCTGCAAACTTTGGTTGAGCAGTTCAATGCTCACTCCAAATCTACCATACTACCCGTCAAGAAGTGTTCCGAACTTAAAGACGAGAAGCACTACATTATCCACGCCATGAAGAAGATGGAGACTACAGTTGGAGAGGCCATCTGCTGCAGTCTTAGCGAGGCACCATTCACTCCGGGGGATGAGCCCAAGTTCCAAGTCTACCTGCCGAAACGGTTCGTCCATCTCCTCCAGAACGAGGATCTGCGCTCCATCCAACCCGGCTGTCTCTACCTGGTTTCCCACGGTTGCACGGGTAGCAATTCCACCGAGTTGACCATCCACATCGCCGACAAGCAGCAGTGTTAGATTTAAGTTTTACTGTTGTACATATGTTATTGTAATGTTTTATAAATAAATAAACCATAAAAGACAAAAAAGAATACAAAAAGACGAAAAATGCAACATATCAATATGTGAAGTTTGTCACATATTGATATGTTGCATTTTTTTTTAAACTTCGCGGGTGACCTTGACCTTTGACCTTTGCATTTCACAGTTACCCCCACCACCACGCTACAAGTCAAACCTGCTTGAATGCAAAACACCCCCACCACTTTTTCATATACCTCCAAGTGCTGTGCCTCGTCTTCATTTCAACTCCAGCAGCCAACCGAACAACATCAGTATGTCTCTGAACGTAAGCTGTGCCAGCTATGAGGAGGTGACGATCAAAACGCAACAGGAGCTGAACGACTTGTACAAGGAGTTGCAGCTGATGGTGGCAAGAGGCTACCGTATAAACGTGCAAGTCTACGCTTGCAATATACGGAATCTTCGGCAGCCGAAGGAAGAGCCTGGACATTCCTCTTCAACGACAGCTTCCTCACCGGCGTCGATGAAGACCGAACCAGACAACTTGGATTACTTCAGCTGACTAGCGGTTGTCTTCCTTGTCCTTACAATTGTAGAATATGTTTATTTCTTTATTATATTAAAGAAGTAAAAAGAGCAAAGCCACCTATCTTGTTACTGACATATATGCTCAGTAACAAGATAGGGTTTTTTTTTAAAACACAATTTGAATGACCTTGAAACTTCCCCCTCCACTGATTCGCTACCCCCACCACTTCACTGTTGATATACATGAGACAACATAATTAGATACCTCATTCCTTCTTCAACGGCCAAACCTACAACATCAACAATGGCTAACCTACCAACAGATGAAAGATGTCCTCACGCATGCTGTGACTTCGTACACGAGTTAGAGAAGAGGATGCAAGAGAGGGCGATAAGAAGAAAGCAGATCCACTCAGAAAATATCATGATAGTAAACGGCTATCTTTTGTTGTTCGGCCTTATCATGGTTGTACTGTTCATACTGTACGGCATAGTTACATGCGTCGGCAAGGTTGCAGAAGAAAACGCTCGCCACCATCAGTTGGAAGATTTCAATGTTACTTTCTAGGTTTTCCTTTTTTAAAACTCCATTTGGATGACCTTGAACTTTCCCCCTCCACTCCTTCCTTTTTTAAAACCCAATTTAAATGACCTTGAAATTTCCCCCTCTACTTTTCAATAATGTTACAACTGACTGCAGCTCACCTCATTCCTTGCTTGGCTGCCATGGCGGAAGGAACTCTTTCTCAAGTTGACTCCACTACGGACGAAGCATTTCCCTTGCGGTGGACTGTTCATTTACAGGATGCGACAGAAGTGGAAGTCTTGTATCAAAAATTACTCAATGTATTCAACGGGAACCCTGGACCTCTTGAATGTAGAATGGATTTGAATTTTGATGCAACCAGGGTCGGCACAGAACCTTCAACTTCAAGCCAGCCTCAGCAACGAGATTTTACACATTTATACACTCCAATATCACCGGAAGGTGTAACTGTCTGCGAGGCTGACTCAACTACACGTTATGTTCAGCCGAAGCCTTGGGTGTTGATTATTAACAATGTGTACAAAGTGGAATTGGTATGTAATAGATTAAAGGAGTTGATGGTACAAGATCCAGGCCTGCGCTTTCAAATAGATATACATTTCATCTGGAGAGCACCTGCGCGGGGCTCTTCGTCTGACAGCTCTCCAAGTACGACGGACGAGGAGGACGACTAGTCATCTTTTTTAAAACTCCGTTTGAATGACCTTGACCTTTCCCCCTCCACTGAGTTTATTTAAGGTGCACTCTCACTGACTACAGCATCATTTCATCGCGCACCTTCACCGCAGCAACATGGAGAGTCAACTCAACTACTGTTGCGAACAGAAATGTTTTTCATGGCCGAATGGCATTGATGTGGTGGATGGCCTGGCTTGTAGAACATGTGAAGCTTTTGGTCAGTGCATGTGTAAGTGCAAGTCTTGGAAGAAGCCGAAACCGAAGTTGAAGACATTCCATGTGTACCAAATGAGAGGGCATAAGTACACTTGTTGCCCTGAACGTTGCATTGAATTCAAACTAAAACAGCTAACTGGCTGCAAATTGTGCAACAATCATTTTGCAGGTTTTTGCAAACATTATTTAGGAGCGTGTCAATACAGATCAACTTGGCATACAGAAGCACTCACTATCAATGAAATCGCTATAGACTCACAAGAGTAGTCTTTCTACTCTTTGACTTTTTTAAAACTCCGTTTGAATGACCTTGAAATTTCCCCCACCACTTCCCCATATATCTAGAGTACGCAGGGCCCGGAGGTCAGTCGCTCGGCGGCTGTCGTAGTGTGCACATCCGTGTTGTGCAGTCTGCTGTGCAGTTTTGATTTTAACCAGTTCAAGGTCACCACACTTAAACTCTGGCAAAAACGTCAAGCTGTTAAAGACAATCCTAAGTCCCAGGTTCACAGTCAACCTCAAGGTCATCACACTTTAACATGTAAATTTAAGGTAGCACCAAAACGGTGCTACCTAGCTTGACATTTTCAAGTTTCCCGAGGTCATCACAGTTCCCCCACCACTTCCCATATACCTAGAGTGCGCGGGGCTGGACAGTCAGTCGCTCGGTGGCTGTCGTGGGGTGCGCATCGCGGTTGCAGTAATGGTGAAACGCGGGAGTTGTATCGGTTCAAGGTCACTCGAGCGGTGTCACATGACGGTTTAGGCAGAGTCACGTTGCAAACTTTGAGTTCCCTCGGCACTTTTGCTGTTTCTCGTCTAATTTCGCTCCAAGTTGTCAAGGTCATTGAAACCTGACTGAAACTCGGAGCGTAGTGCGAGAAACAGCAAAAGTGCCTAAAAATTTTAGGTTTCAGCGTGACCTTGACCTTTGTGACATCGATGACGTCATAATGGTGACGTAAGGGGTGATGACGTCATCGCCACGTCATTTCTGCAACGTCATGGGTGTGACGTCACAGAATGACGTAATTGGTGATGACGTCATCGATTGCGTCATCGATGACGTCATCGATGACGTCATCGGTGGGGTCATTGACCTCGATGACGTCATCGCTCAGGTGACCTTGAACTGAGCCAGCTCCCGCGTTTCTCCACTACTTATATGAACTAAATGTTTGATTAAAGCCATAGTTTAGTTAAAATGTAAACAAAAGAATATACAATTTTAATTTTTAGCAATAAAAATTACCTCTGACTAGAAAAATTAAATATATAATCAATACAAACACAATAAATAGAGGTGGCTTAACAGACATGATTCAACTGTTAACGTGTAAACAAACCTTTTCATTTGACCAACTCATATCAACAAATAAATCTACCTAAACTTATGAGAATTCTATGTTTATTTCATTCTATACTATATAGGCCTACGAGATATTTTTCATGGTTTAACAAAGTTTAATAATTGGAAATGAAGTATAAAGAGTAGGACGGCTTTATAGCTTTACGTATAACGTACTGAAATCACATATAAATTATTTTTACCCAATAACAATTTAAATGTGTGCAACAATAGTTAGTTAATGCAATCTCAGAAAATGTTCACCAGTGCATATCCTGACCTAACTCGCGTTAAAATTATCTAACACTTTGCTGCGTTGTTGGTTTAATCGGGCAAACACAATTAGTATGCGAACCGTAAGAGCACCAATCAACTTTACGGCGATTTCTGAACGGACGAGTTTCCACAGCACTTAAATTCACAAGTTTATGGACAAATTACACTTTATCCGAGCAATTCGAAGTGTTCTCAAAAATACTAATTAGATGGCAAAATCCCAGTGCCCTTAAAAGGGCCTATTGCATGTTCGTAATGTTAACCACCTTCTGATTCTTCGCTTCGCGGTCTTAATATTAATTTTTTAATGTTTTTATTTGTTTAGTTTTGATTAACTATACGACTAAATGTTCCGTGCAAGAACTACGAAACTTGTAACTTCATTAAGAGGTTTTACACTGTTTTAGTAATGTCCATACAATATCTAAAGTGGGCCTATATGATTTTACCACGAGTTACTAATTTGTTCCCTAAATGTAATATTTCCATGTGCCCTTGAATCAACATAATAAAATTGAGAAAAATAAACTAATCCTATACTACAATAAGAGCAGTGTCTGAAGGGATGTGTGTTCCACGATCTCGAAATCCAGCGGGTAGATTTTGCTTAAACTTTACAGGTGAGTGTATTTTGGCCGAAAAATAAGTTTAGAAACAGCCTCAACCCCAGGAAAAATTAAATTTAGTAAAAAATTAAGTTTTAAAATTGTAATTTTTAACATTGTTCTTATGGTTTGCTATTTTTACATCGAAATAACAACTAAAAGTAAACAAAATCAAAGGAATAAAAATTCTAAGCTGTTTCTTTAAACAGCTTTTAACGGTGAAGAGTCTTATGTAAATTTAATATGTTGATTAAAACGACACTATAACAAAAGTGAATTAAAACCAACGAGCAAGGCTCGGTTAACCAGGTACTAATTGTTGATCGTACAGGAATAATTCTATAAAAAATCTTTAAAGAATCATTTTTTTTATTAAAATTAAAACTGTTCGTTCACGATTTCTTTTAATGAAAACTTCTTACCCATTTATTGTTAGGTAGTCTCGCCGACAAGTTTAGACGTTAATATTATTTGCAACTATTACCCATGCTATAACTACTCAAAACCTAAAGGCTTTCCATTTATAGCTGGCTCAGTAATGAAATTATTCGATGAATTCAATTCCTTATTTGAGCCCAATGTAACATATTCACTCTCTACTTTGCTTGGATTAATTATTTTCTAGAACAACTCAGCTCAGTTTTTACTGCGAGAGTGCAACACAAATAATACAGGAACGGGGGAGGGTACAAAGAAACAGCCCTGTCTGTGATAAATAGCAACTCCCCACCTTCTCTTTCAACCGAAGTGCGTAGGTGAAAATGTTTCCAAGTTTGCTCTTTTAGAACTCTTTGTTCAAGATTTTTTAACGCGTTTATTGAAAAGAACACACAGTTAAATTAATTGATCCCGTACGGTACTCCCTTTTGTATTTTTAACAAATTTATGCATTACAAAACGCTTTCGATTTTCAACAGGGAGGACTAAGCCTCGTGCTAGAAAAGTGTTCGAAATAATTTGATCACGAATTTATAGTTGTTATGTGAACTTTGGTATATAAATAAAAACAATTTTTATACTTCAGTTCTCACAAATTCTCTTCATTGACAAACGTATTCTTGGTTATTTACTGCTGGGTTACACGTATTTGATATCATCCTAGATTTATTTTAATAAATTTCATTTTTGTTGATTATATTAAGAAAAAGTTTACAGTTCTCATCTCAGCTCAATCGTTGAATTGAATGTTACGACCTGTTTTGACATAGAATGCAGTCAGTTTTACTAATGTTTTTCCAAAATAACTCTACGTGTTTGTCGGGTTTTTGTTATGACGCAAAAAACACACAGTGAAGATTCATTCGCCGATTCGAGATTTGTAGTTATTTATCCAGTAAAATAACTGTGCTATATAAGGTTAAGTATTGTAATACGATATCAACGCAATAACTTAGAATTTTATGTTTTTTGTCAATTTACTTTCACTTGTTCTAAAGAAGATACCTAATTATGGGGCTAGAATGTTCTATTTATTTTTAAGCAAATTTAAGGAAGACATTAGGTTTTTTACATATAAAGTCGCAGATATAAAATTAGAATAAATAAAAATAAAAAATCTGAAAAACAAATTTTGTGAGTATTACTCATTGTGTTTAATTAAGAAACGCAAACCTTTCTATATCATTCATAATTAAACTAATGGATTGAATTTGCGATGACGTTGATGTATTACGAATTGGTCGGCTTCAGAGCTCGGATGATAGGATTCGAGTAACGATATGGACACAAATAAATTGGTTGGTGATTGGTTTATTAATCTGTTTGGGGACCGTTGCTCACTGCTGTGGTTTACGTAACTTTCCCTACGGGTTTTATAAATTTATTGTAATGTTATTGGTCAAAATAGCTTGGCTTATAATAAAAAATATCTATCTAGTCCGACTGTGGTTATCCGAACTAATTGGATCCGGATGACCGATGGCGTACGATTTGACAAAATGTTGTTAATGTACCGGGTGTCTTGCCACTCATACTTCCTTTTAAAATTTACAGAATTAAACTCCTCACAGAAATAAATTGTGCCATTTGAGGTAAATCGGTTAAGCTCTATCGATTTACATTAATTTCAATTGACAGGAATTCGCTAATTTGAAATACAAAACCTCACTTTTTATTATATATACATTTTTTTGATTCTACACCGAATTTTAAGGCAACTTTGAAATTTTACTTTGTTTTACTAATCCTAACGGTTTGGGAGATAATAGCGCTGGAATTTTAGTTTTTTCTTATAAGAATAACATTGGGCAAATTTTTATTTCCATTATTTTTGAAAATTTTCCGTATAAGAATATGTCCGAGCATAAAATCCGGTCTTAGCCTCTCCTTTTGAATACTTTTTCATCATAGTTTTGTCATAAATTATTGGATTTTACCATTAAGTTTACAGTACGGCGGAGACTATTTAAAATGTCTTAAGTGAGCTAATGTAAGTTATTTTTTCTTCATATTGTTTATATTTTTATTATTCTTATATTCTTATTCTTTATATTGTTTATGTTAGCTCTCTGCCTTATTTATTAGTCTTCATTTTGTGTTGGAACCTCAGGACGGGCTTTGCCCTTTGAGGCCCTAGATTTCTCATGCTTGCGTTAACACAAATGAAGTAGAAAAAAATAAAGCTTTATTGGTAATACATATTGTTAAAAGGTAGTCTTAAAATTTATCTTTGTATAATATTGTGTTATTTGTAAAGCATTTTGAGAAATAAAAATTTGTTCTTTTACTGAAAAGTAAGATTAATTACGTGATAATCGGTATTTCATAATGGTGTATCATTTAAAATGAGTTTCTAAAGCATTACTATATGCTTGGACAGTTTTGTTCACAGTAAAAGTTTCAGAGATAAACAAAAAATAGTTTATTTGACGTTTTTCACCATGTGAAATTTTTCATATGTTATTTTTATGGGAAAAAACTAACCTGCAATCGCCATTATCTCATAAACTGTTAGGATAAGGGGTACAAATTTCATTTAAAGTTGTCTTACAATTATTCGTAGACTTAAAAAATGACATAAAAAGTGGGGGTTTGTATTTCAAATTAGTAATTTCCGGTCTGAATATGTTACTTCTGGTATTTCATGTACGTTGAAATTAGTGTTAATCGATAGAGTGTAACCGGTTTACCTGTAATGACATAGTTTGTTTTTGTGGAAAATTAATTATGTAAATTGTAAACGGGTGTACGGATGGTGTGGGACACCCGGTGTAAATAAACGTTATTGTCATGTAAAATATTTGTAGCTTATTTTTAATCATTATAAAAGAGGAAATGAAATAAACATTGTTTACATACATACTTAACATCCACGCCTAGGTGTATGCTTCTTTTATCAGTGAATATGCGTTTACTTTACCTCCGGCCTCCCCCGGGGCTGCGCGACGCCAACGCTGATAAGTGTCAGTGTGTTGCTAAGTTGAACATTCTTCATTTTGCTTTATGCATAAGCGAGAGAAGCTTTGTGGAGACAAGTCCTCTAGGACTACATTCAACTTATGTTTACCGAATGTTTACTCAGAACCGTGGAAAATGACATATGTAGCTACACAATATCTTCTTTGTAGGGCTATTGGGAATTTATTTCCTTACCACACGGTTGAAATTGTTTTGGATCCACTTTTTGTTTGTTCTATCATAACATCGTTCCTTGTACTTAGAAAAAATAATACATATTTAAACTGAAATGTCTCTAAATTTATCCATCCTACAATAAAACCCCAAAAGAAAATTATTGATCTTGAGATGCAATAAGTCCGACTGAGGATATTTCAGGTCCTGATAGGCAACACAAAGTCCTGATTAGGCTAAGTTCAGATCCTGATCATATCAACTCCTGATTCAAGAAAACGTTCCATAACTCTATTATATCCTGATATAACATCGGTAATGGGTAAGATTTATTCAAACTCTATAAACATAATTTCCCGAAGAAAATAATAGTAAATGATGGAAACAACAAATTAAAAACAGTTGATCAAATCCTTCAGATAATTAACTTCTTAAAGGCTCGTCTCCACAGTTACATATCTTCAAAATGCATTCATTATTGCAGCAAAGGCAAGGCAGTAATGACGAATGAATGGTCATTCAACGGCAGTCGTTGAACAGAACTTTTGCTGCAGTTGGACAATGGGCCATTGTGATTGTAAATGGCCAAGACTTTTTAGTGTTCGGCTGCTTTCTATAGTCGATTGGTGATTTGAGATAACTATTGTTTTTATTTCAGAGGAAAATTAAAGTTAAAAAATTTACTATTATTATTTTTTAGTCGGGTTAAGATAGCTCAGTTATTATTTTTCTATTAATGAAAAATAATAACTTATTATTATGAAAAATAATAACGTATTATTTGTCAATGAAAATATCACAAGGAGTGAAAACTAGTCTTGATTATAGTAAAAGTTCCGAAACTCTACCTTGTAGATTTTTAATAATTTATTTTTAAAGCCACTTTGTGCACCAAACCTAAAAACACAAGTCGGTTTTCCAGACAAAAAAGATCTACATAGCGTTTCTTTTAAAACGCAACTCTCAATTTTAAATTAAAATTTCCAAACATAGGTTCATGATGCATTTTATTGTTATTTACATTTATTACAACTATATACAGGATTTTAAGGGTGTTTTGCCCAGCGTGAGTGTTCAAACAGACCCCTATTAACATCTATAGAATGTCAAGTTCTATTTATTAAATTCCCGGACACTTTTTTAAAGGATCTCTTGCTAGTCCGTTTTACATTTGTTATACTTGTATCAAGTTCTTCAATAGTTTGTGGGGGTTTTCATGTGGTGTTTTTCAAATTCTTACGTATCACTGTAGAGAATAATCCAGGAAAGATACTTAAATCTGGAGATCTTGAATGAAGGTACGTTTCTCTTTCCATTAGTCTATAGTAAAAATTGTAATTGCATAGAAAATATACCAATGAGATCTCCAAAATTCAAGCCCTCTGGATAATTTATTTTGGGGATTTGTAAAGATTAAGGCATATTAAAAACCCACAAAATATCGAAGATCTTGAGACGAGTATGACAAATGTAATAAGGGGAACAACGAGAACCAAAAAGGTGTCCGGAAACTTACTGAAGAGAAAGTGGCGGTCTATAAATTTTAGTGGTAGTATGTTTTAACACCAAAACTGAACAATATACCATTAAATCCTTGAGGTAGTAGTATTATATTATAGTAGTCTATTTTATTGTTATTATAGGAATAACAATAAAATGTATCATAGATATGTGTTAAGTTTGAAAATTGAAATTTTAAATTGTGGGTTGCTTTTTAAAATAATACCCAGTACAGTATATTTGCATTTACCATTCACAATAAACAGTTAGCCTAAGTCTAATGAAGGTCACTTTAAAATTCTGTACTATATTTTAATGTTGTTAGTATTAATTTGTATTTTAAAAAGTCTCCAGTCTAGTGAATTTGCTTCTCCCTTTAGGCCTACTATTTTGAAAACCAATGCATTATGGGGTGTGGAAACATATAGTAGGCCTACAGTCAAACTTGGCAACACTTCAAGTAACTAATATTACAGAATAAGTAACTTATTGAGGGTTTCGATGAAAAACGTTGTATATGCGTTGTCAAAGGCAACTTGAACTAAGTGATA
This sequence comes from Neoaliturus tenellus, assembly GCA_030545055.2. Classification (NCBI taxonomy): domain Eukaryota; kingdom Metazoa; phylum Arthropoda; class Insecta; order Hemiptera; family Cicadellidae; genus Neoaliturus; species Neoaliturus tenellus. The sequence goes on from CM061535.1 coordinate 103,389,878, forward strand.
AGTGTATATACCACAACTGAAATGAACGAGTGAATATCTAACTGCTAAAAATAGTGTACATACAGCGATGAAATTGTAAATCAATTTAAAGATATACTGTGATAGAATTTAATGAAGTAACAAACTTAAAACTAAAGCTAAACTATTCTATATGCACGTCGTTTCGCTTACAGGTATTTTGCTTATGTATGCGAAACTTCTTAAACACTTAATCTTAGCGTTGTTTTCAAAAATTTATGAACAATTTTTTACACGTTATTATTTTCTGAAGGTTTCTAAATAAATAACAACCACGTGTATTTTAAAGAAGCATCTCCGTGGAAAATTGGTTGCGATAATAAATATTTTTATTTCATAGCAACTTAATTCAGAACTCTCACAAAAAAGAACTTGTATGATTTGTTGTTTAGACTTTCACAAAGAATGGTTTTATGTTTTGTTTGTTTGCAATTTACCAACCAACCGGGTATTTGATGTTGGTGACCGTACCAATTAATTATTGATGCAGTTGTGGTCGGTGGGTTTGCTCCGCTTAAAGGGCGGCGCGCAGTATTAACTTATTTCAACTCTGTTTCAATTTCTAAATAATTTAATATTTTGTTTTCTCTAATTCACCCATATAATCTTTGTCTAACATCAAAATATAGCTTAGCGATTGTTTAAGGTGGCCCTATAGTTTATATTTTACACAAGTAGTAAGTAACGTATACCCCAGAATTATTATTCGATTTTCAACGATGTTATAGTTAATCATAATCTTATAAATAATGGGACTAAATTAAATCCCTTAAAAGATATTTAGCCCAGTAAATAAACGACAAAATAAGCCCTTTGTCGCAACTAATTGGTGGAAAGCTGGATTTTCTATGTGTGATTGAACCGCATAAGACGTGTGTTTGCCCAAAAGTCCCCGCTTCGTCTCTTTAAGCTTTCCTCCCACCCACCTCCAAACCTGGGAATAACATTGGTTCACTTTATTGCCATAGGCTGAATATAAAATGGGCTTATAGACGGGGAAAGTAGAGAAGGCTAGTTGCTGGCTGCAAGCTCTTGCCTGTTGCACTTATTGCAAACTTACCTTGTCTATAGAGGTACTTTCCTCTTTAATTTAGGAAAACAGATGGCAAGTGACGTAATGGACAGTATACTTGCAGCCAACTTGCCTTATCTACTTTCCCCGCCTATAAGAGCCTTTACTTTTAATATCGTGTTGGTTTTTTAAATTTTATTTAGGATTAGTTTCTCTACAACTTTTGTACCAAAGTATTATTTCTGAAACCAATGTTTAAAAAGATGTGGAATTAAAACTTCGGTAAAAGTTATGTTTTAGAGTACACCATTTTCATTTTCCAGTATATATATTTTTAATAACCATAATATGTAAATATGTTATGAATAAAAGTTGCAGTATATTTTTTAGGTTTAAAAATATACTATTGGTTTGTCATCCAACCCTACTGATGTAGTGGGTGACGGCAAAGAAGTGCGCGTGCGCGCTGCACTGGCGGCGGCACGGCGGCGGCGCAGCGCCAGCCCGACTTATAAACAAGTCTTGAATAAGTAAATAAACATCCTCCTCCTTCCCCGCCATGTCCCTTATCACCTCTTTGGGGTTTTTGTGTTGTCCCTTATCGTCCCAGTGCTTATTTTCATCTGTAGTGGTATAGATGCTCGTAGCTGTGATGAAGTGAGACTAAACATGTTTTGAACTGATCGATTTAATAGTATAGGTTTGGTTAGTTATTTTAATTAATAGGGTTCGTTAGTGCTCCGTCTACGGATTAAATTTTATTGTGAGAACGTAGTGTACATAAACATTGTTAATTCACATAATAACCAAAAATGTAATGTTATCTCAGTTGGGTTTACATTCAGTATTAACTTTTTGATTATCATCGCATACGTGTTGTTATAAGCACTAAATAAAAAACACAATTTACGTCATACAACACTTTATTGATTGAAATTTACATATTGGTAATATATTTCAGTGATCTATGTCACCATCTTCAGACTGACTGGTTAAAATCAAGATGGCTGGGCTGTGTAGGCGGCTTGACGTCAGGGGCGCTAGTTGTCTCCCACAATCCCATTCTTCCAATATGGCGGACGTTGTACATAACTTTTTTCCTTTAGCGACTGTCTATTTTCTTCTTCTTCCGATGTGCTTCTTTATATTTTTGTATATTACGTCAGATTCGAAATTTAGTTGTTCATTTATTAGTTTATTCTTATCTTGCATTTTTTCTTTAAATATAATTAACTCTTCCCATGCCGACATGTTTCTTCCCTTGGGACATATCTAACTTATCCATTGCTTACAAAACAAATAACAATTTAGATAAACTTTTACACAGAAAAACTGAGAATGAAGATAAATATGATCGATCGGGAATTTACAAAATTAAATGCAGCGATTGTGAAAACTATTACATAGGACAATCAGTAAATCTGAATAAACGTTTCAAAAATCATATATCAGCATGGCGAAATGAAAAACCGGAAAGATCGAATGTGGCCAAACATTTAATAGACAAGAATCACACAATCAAGAACATAAACGAGAATATGGAAATCATGAAGATATGTCCCAAGGGAAGAAACATGTCGGCATGGGAAGAGTTAATTATATTTAAAGAAAAAATGCAAGATAAGAATAAACTAATAAATGAACAACTAAATTTCGAATCTGACGTAATATACAAAAATATAAAGAAGCACATCGGAAGAAGAAGAAAATAGACAGTCGCTAAAGGAAAAAAGTTATGTACAACGTCCGCCATATTGGAAGAATGGGATTGTGGGAGACAACTAGCGCCCCTGACGTCAAGCCGCCTACACAGCCCAGCCATCTTGATTTTAACCAGTCAGTCTGAAGATGGTGACATAGATCACTGAAATATATTACCAATATGTAAATTTCAATCAATAAAGTGTTGTATGACGTAAATTGTGTTTTTTATTTAGCATTCGGTATTATAAATATTGACTGTAAACTATGAGGTTTGTTCCTTAAATGGAAGCCTTAAGTAGGGGTTTTGTTATCTATGGTAATTTCCTAGACAATTTTGAACCAATAGTAACAGTAAAAAGGATTGTTGAGTCGAGTTTGAAACGAGAAGATGGTTTACATGAAAAACTTGAAGGAAAAACTTCGATTTCTTTTCACGGTTATAATTGCAGGAAACTATACAAGGCCAACCACAGTAAGGCTTTAGCAAAATCTGAACAACCATCAAAATCGTGTGTAGAAACCCTTATAACAACACGGCTTTATGACTATAATGAAGGCAAAGGAGAACGTGATATAACGTATAATATGATTGCAATGCCTTTCATTAACATGGACGCAAGTAACATGTCCACAGTCTATTCTGCCCTAACGTTTGCTGCTACAGAAAGTAGAAAAAGAAACCAATCATGTGTAGTTACATTTTGATCAGCCGTTGTATATTAAAACTTCAAAGATCGTGCAAAGTGCAGATTCTTCCACCGATATATCCAAAATTATTAAACACTTTTTTTTATTAGCATGATACGCGTTGGTTGTAATCATAAGTGAAAAACAAACGTCTACAACACTCAAAAGTTTGAGTGTTGTAGACGTTTGTTTTTCAATTCCCAAAATTATTGTCAGGAGGTGTCCACCTCCTGATGTGTCCATGGGGTCTATTGGGCGCATTATAGAGGGAAGAGGCTTGGAAAATCTTTAGGACAGAATACTGTTAAACACATTATGAATGGCCATGCTTCAAGGGGTAGAAGTGGGGACTCTTGGGCAAATGCACGTCTTATATGGTTCTATCACATATAACAAATCCAGCTTTTCACCATTTAGTTGCCATAAAAAACTTTTATTCACTGGGCTAATTATACTGAAGTACCCGGGGGCCGAGCATTTGCTGGGTAAACTTTTGAACTTGAACGATTCTCCGTAGTAATATCAGTAACAGATGGTGCCCAAAAATACCAAGTTGATGCAAAAAGATTTCAATTGCAAACGAGCTTGTTCGCTTCACTCACTCCCCATGACGACGAAGTCGTTCGCTCCGCTCACTCGCTTTTAAGACTGTGTAAAGAAGGCCTGCGGACGCTGCACTCTGGTGGTATATATTAGTTGAATCACATGTTGAATCTGTAACAAGTGGATTCCACTTAAACGTTTAACAGCTGACTTCATAAATGTTTCTAAATCTTTTGTTTTAAAATTAATTTGCGATTCTACAAGTTGCTTGGTTGTTTTTATTCTTTTATTTTACTTTTAGTTACCTAAAAATTAATAATAACCAATAAAAGAACAATTTAAAAACTGATAGGTTGTTGAATTACAGTATTACAGTATCTAGCTGCAATGCAAACCCACATGTTTATTCTAGAACACGTGGTCTGTACTTTGACAGTTGAGTCAGCTGTTTTGATTCGTTATTTGTTCTGATTTTTAACTCCTTAAGAATGTTAAAATTTAGAATTTAAATTGAAGATTATAACGATATAAGATTTTTCGAAGCATAGAGACCCGTACATATATTATTTTTATCCCATTACTTAGTTGTTTGCTAAGTTTGGAGAAAATCGTCAGAGCCGTTTTCAAGATCTGTGTGCGTTTAAAATATAACATCAGCGATGATATATTATAAATATTATATATTATTAATAATATTTATTATTTATTTATAAATATATAAATATTTATTTAATATATATTTATTTATTTATTTATAAATATTAATATTATGAATGAATGAATGAAAATTTCTTTATTGTTCTTTTCATATATCATTACAAAAAAATACATATATATTAACTAGATTACAAGTATTACTTCCAAAATATCATACATTTACATTACAGTTATTTTTAAACAGATTGAATATTTGTAAATTCACAAAAAACACACACTATAGAACAATAAAGTCTGCATCCCGAGGTTAAAACCTGTATGGGATGATTACCACTGGCTTACACAATAAACACTCAAAGCTAGAGGGAATGTGGCCGACACACTAAATAAAATATTCTTATGTACATTGATTTTATAAACTAAATATATGGCTTCTCTAACACTAGCTTAGGTAAAAACTTAATTAAAATATCTTAACACTTAATGTTAAAAATATATATATATATATATATATATATATATATATATATATATATATATATATACTTTCTTAATAATGGTTTAATTTGCTGTTTGCTGTATTTAACTATACACAATATATAATAGCCTTAGTATATTCGGTAAGAGGCGTCTTAGATACCTGTAAAATATATATAGGCCTAGTTGATATATATTTTATTGGAGTATATGGAAGAATGCATCTACATCTTCAATTTCTAGCAATAAAGATTTGATGAGTTTGATATACTTGTTTCGATTTTTAACTAATTTAATCTCATCTGGAAGCATGTTAAAAAATTTAGGAGCTAAAAATGTGTAAAATTTTCTAAAATGGGTTATATTGGGTTTGGGTACGCTAGCTTCCAATTTACTTCTTAAAGTCAGTTTTTTTCAAATTTATGGTTTGATTTCTTTCACCACTCATGACAAAGAAAGTCCTAAGCACTTTAAACACATATAAACTCCTTAATGGTAGAATCTCTAATTGTTTAAATAGTGGGGATGTATGCTCCGACCTTTTTTTCCTGGATAGGATTCGTACAAATGACTTCTGTAATAACGTGATTGGTTTTAAAGTTGTTATATAGGTACCTCCCCAAATCGCCAGGCCATACTCAAGCTTTGAATTTATTAAAGCAAAATAAACTGATCTTAGTAGCTTAACATCACATACGGTCCTCAGTAGGTAAAAAATTCTTACATATTTAATTAATTTCCCCTTTAAACACTCAACGTGATTCTTCCAAGTTACTCTTGAATCAAATACTAACCCTAGGTATTTAATTTCTTGCACTTGTTCGACAATAGGACAAATGCAGTTTCTTACCTCTAAACATGACAAGTCGTGAAATTTTAAGTCATTAGAGAAATATGCATTTCTTGATATATTGAAAATCATATATTTGGACTTTGGGCTAATCACCATGTAGTTTTTTGTAAACCACCATCTTAAACTATCTAAATCTCTTTGCATATCCATATTTATCTGATTTAACGACTTGGCTTCATAAAATAAGGCTGTATCATCAGCGAAGGCAATGAGGTTTCCCCTAAATGCGCCATTGCAGAGGTCATTGACATAAATTAGGAAAAGTGGGCCAGACAAGACTGATCCTTGTGGTATGCCATGTTTAATATAATCAGGTTCACTAAGTGAATCATTCACTCTAGTCTGCTGAGTTCTGTTACACAAATAAGAACTAAACCAATTTAAGGCAATACCCCTTACTCCGGCATTGTTCATTTTCGATAGCAGCAATGAGTGGTCGACTGTGTCAAAGGCTTTCATGACATCAATAAACAAGCCTGCACACTCCCTACCCTCATTTATACCCTCATTTATGAAGTTCATTAAAGCACCATCAGTATTCAGGCCTTTTCATATCAATAATTTGTACTTACTGCCTGAAGCAATCTCTTGTATTTGGGTTTGTGACGCGTTTCGCCGATTACGGCATCATCAGACTTCACAAACACACATAACTGACAGTACATTACATAGATACAAATATCACCTTGCGGATCGTTAATTTTATTAAAAGCGGACATTGAAAAACACGCACAAACTCTGGGAGCTCCCATTACGGCCACACGGTAGAGGTTCGTGCACGGACTGGCGTGTTATCAGCAGATGATTTGCTTCTCCAGTGTTTGGCTCAAGGTCAATGAGCAGCTGATATGTCCCTCGAACCGTGTGATGTAGGCTGTTTCATTTTCATAAAAATTGAAGTTCTATTATAAATTGGGTTCGATCTTGGTCCGAATCTCTCATTTAAAATCATACTATTGTTGTTAATATGTTCCTTATAAATTTCTAATTCCTCGAGGCGTAATAATCGTTGCCCTTTTTTGGCGTGATGTAATATTGTCATATTATTCTCGATATCTGTATATGAATGGTTATAGGCTACTAAATGTTCAGCAAATTTTGAACCTCTTTCGGGATGTTTAATAGCTGAGATATGTTCTTTAAATCTTACTTTAAATGATCTGGATGTTTGGCCTATATAAAACTTATCACATTCATCACAATCTAATCTGTAAACACCAGAATCGGAAAAACTGTCCTCTTTAGCGGGCTTAGGCTGTAATCTATTTCCCAATTTATTGTTTGCTTTAAATGCTATGTTTATATCATGTTTTTTGAAAGTTTTGGTGAGGGCATTGTCCATTTTGTTGTGATATTCAACGGATGAGAATCTACGTTTGGCTATTGGTTCTTCGTTGGTTTTATTTAATTTCGATTTAATATTGGAATGAAGTTTGTTGATATCAGCTTGTTTGTAACCATTTTTGTTGGCGATAAATTTGATAATTTGTAGTTCTTTATCATAATTACATTTTTGCATTGGAATATTCTCAAGGCGGTACAACATAGATCTGAATGCAGCAATTTTTTGCTGACGAGGGTGATTGGAAGTTGTGTGTAAGACCATATCAGTGTGGGTGGGCTTTCTATATATTGAGAACTGATGTGTGTTATTTACATTTTTTATCGTTAAATCTAAGTAGTTTAACGATTTGTTATTTTCTATCTCTGAAGTGAACTTTATTTTGGGATGGTAGGAGTTGATGTGATTAAGAAATAAATCTATTTGTCTAACATTTCCATTGTAAAGAGCCAAAACATCATCAACGTACCTGTGCCAGTATAAGATCTTTTTTGAATGAGTGTTATCGGCATTTAGGATCTTATTTTCAAGGTGATTTAAATAAATATCAGCTATGGTTCCAGAGAGGGGCGAGCCCATTGCCACGCCGTCTTCTTGACTGTAGAAATTGCCGTTGTATTGAAAATAATTCTGTTTTAGAATGGTTTCTGTTATCAGTAAGATCTCATCAATCTTATCATTTGTCAGTTCCACGTTATTGTGTAGTTCTATTGATAATACGTTTAGGGCATCGTTTATAGGAATGTTTGTGTAGAGATCCTTTACATCAAATGATACAAGTTTAGCTCCAGGGGGGATGTTCACATTTTTTATTTTATTGACAAGATCAGTACTATTAATCAAACTTCTATTATTCTGTAAATTTAAACTCTGTTTTATTAATTTATTCACAGACTTGGCTACATAGTAAGTTGGGGATCCAATTGCGTTTACCAGAGGTCTGATGGGTACATCTTGTTTGTGAATCTTTGGTAATCCTTTAAGTCTGGGGGCGGTGGGCTGTGTTACCTTCAAACGGCGTCTTATGTTATCATTAAAAATAGATGTACATTTATTTATGGCCTGGTTGATTTCCTTGCTGTATTTGGGAGTGGGATCCTTAGCTAACATACTTATATTATTCTTATTAATGAAATCCTCAATTTTATTAGCATATTCTGTTTCTTTAATCACAACAACAGTATTTCCCTTGTCAGCTTTGGTTACCAATGAATTGGTGGCTGTTAATTTCTCATTGATTTGGGTTACCACTTTTAATTCATTATGATTAATATTTTGTTGTGTTCCCTTAGATTTAATTTTATCTAATTTACTGGCTATCTCATATCTAACTTCATCTTGCGTGTTTGGGGGTAGTGTTTGGATGGTTGTCTCAGTATCTAAAAGTGTTTTGTCTAGATCATTGGGTTTGTTAGGAAGATTGTGTTTTAGGCCCTTTTCTAATAATATCATTTCATCGGCTGTAAATTCTATATTGCTAAAATTAATAACTCTTGGGTAAAACTCATGATCACAAGATATGTTTTCATTTACTGTCAACTGAGATTCAAGCCTATCTAGTTTTTTCTGAGTGGATTTCATCCTATCGTGAATTTTTGGTTCAACCCATTCATTAGCTGATTTAATTGCGTTATCAAATTCAATTGGGTGCAGCTCATTGGCCATGTTAGACGAAAGCCAAGTCAAACTGGTCAACACCTACAAGTATGCAAAATTGAGAGTACATTACACAACTCAAGCAATCAAATTCAACAAAAAATGTAAAAAGAATGGACTTAAACCTAATTACATCTGTTTGAAAACCAAATCCAAAACACCTGCTGCACTTAAGGCTAAAAATATGGCTGAGAAACTGTGGCTCAAGTATGAAATTAAAAACTTACACAGGAAAAAACGTACCCTTAACAAAATATTATATCATACACAGTTGAAAATGGCCAATGAGCTGCACCCAATTGAATTTGATAACGCAATTAAATCAGCTAATGAATGGGTTGAACCAAAAATTCACGATAGGATGAAATCCACTCAGAAAAAACTAGATAGGCTTGAATCTCAGTTGACAGTAAATGAAAACATATCTTGTGATCATGAGTTTTACCCAAGAGTTATTAATTTTAGCAATATAGAATTTACAGCCGATGAAATGATATTATTAGAAAAGGGCCTAAAACACAATCTTCCTAACAAACCCAATGATCTAGACAAAACACTTTTAGATACTGAGACAACCATCCAAACACTACCCCCAAACACGCAAGATGAAGTTAGATATGAGATAGCCAGTAAATTAGATAAAATTAAATCTAAGGGAACACAACAAAATATTAATCATAATGAATTAAAAGTGGTAACCCAAATCAATGAGAAATTAACAGCCACCAATTCATTGGTAACCAAAGCTGACAAGGGAAATACTGTTGTTGTGATTAAAGAAACAGAATATGCTAATAAAATTGAGGATTTCATTAATAAGAATAATATAAGTATGTTAGCTAAGGATCCCACTCCCAAATACAGCAAGGAAATCAACCAGGCCATAAATAAATGTACATCTATTTTTAATGATAACATAAGACGCCGTTTGAAGGTAACACAGCCCACCGCCCCCAGACTTAAAGGATTACCAAAGATTCACAAACAAGATGTACCCATCAGACCTCTGGTAAACGCAATTGGATCCCCAACTTACTATGTAGCCAAGTCTGTGAATAAATTAATAAAACAGAGTTTAAATTTACAGAATAATAGAAGTTTGATTAATAGTACTGATCTTGTCAATAAAATAAAAAATGTGAACATCCCCCCTGGAGCTAAACTTGTATCATTTGATGTAAAGGATCTCTACACAAACATTCCTATAAACGATGCCCTAAACGTATTATCAATAGAACTACACAATAACGTGGAACTGACAAATGATAAGATTGATGAGATCTTACTGATAACAGAAACCATTCTAAAACAGAATTATTTTCAATACAACGGCAATTTCTACAGTCAAGAAGACGGCGTGGCAATGGGCTCGCCCCTCTCTGGAACCATAGCTGATATTTATTTAAATCACCTTGAAAATAAGATCCTAAATGCCGATAACACTCATTCAAAAAAGATCTTATACTGGCACAGGTACGTTGATGATGTTTTGGCTCTTTACAATGGAAATGTTAGACAAATAGATTTATTTCTTAATCACATCAACTCCTACCATCCCAAAATAAAGTTCACTTCAGAGATAGAAAATAACAAATCGTTAAACTACTTAGATTTAACGATAAAAAATGTAAATAACACACATCAGTTCTCAATATATAGAAAGCCCACCCACACTGATATGGTCTTACACACAACTTCCAATCACCCTCGTCAGCAAAAAATTGCTGCATTCAGATCTATGTTGTACCGCCTTGAGAATATTCCAATGCAAAAATGTAATTATGATAAAGAACTACAAATTATCAAATTTATCGCCAACAAAAATGGTTACAAACAAGCTGATATCAACAAACTTCATTCCAATATTAAATCGAAATTAAATAAAACCAACGAAGAACCAATAGCCAAACGTAGATTCTCATCCGTTGAATATCACAACAAAATGGACAATGCCCTCACCAAAACTTTCAAAAAACATGATATAAACATAGCATTTAAAGCAAACAATAAATTGGGAAATAGATTACAGCCTAAGCCCGCTAAAGAGGACAGTTTTTTCCGATTCTGGTGTTTACAGATTAGATTGTGATGAATGTGATAAGTTTTATATAGGCCAAACATCCAGATCATTTAAAGTAAGATTTAAAGAACATATCTCAGCTATTAAACATCCCGAAAGAGGTTCAAAATTTGCTGAACATTTAGTAGCCTATAACCATTCATATACAGATATCGAGAATAATATGACAATATTACATCACGCCAAAAAAGGGCAACGATTATTACGCCTCGAGGAATTAGAAATTTATAAGGAACATATTAACAACAATAGTATGATTTTAAATGAGAGATTCGGACCAAGATCGAACCCAATTTATAATAGAACTTCAATTTTTATGAAAATGAAACAGCCTACATCACACGGTTCGAGGGACATATCAGCTGCTCATTGACCTTGAGCCAAACACTGGAGAAGCAAATCATCTGCTGATAACACGCCAGTCCGTGCACGAACCTCTACCGTGTGGCCGTAATGGGAGCTCCCAGAGTTTGTGCGTGTTTTTCAATGTCCGCTTTTAATAAAATTAACGATCCGCAAGGTGATATTTGTATCTATGTAATGTACTGTTAGTTATGTGTGTTTGTGAAGTCTGATGATGCCGTAATCGGCGAAACGCGTCACAAACCCAAATACAAGAGATTGCTTCAGGCAGTAAGTACAAATTATTGATATTACAAAGCAATCTAGAACCAGATTTTCCAAAATTCAGGCCTTTTCTAAAACCGAACTGGTTTGGGCTAAAATAATTGTGTTTAGTCAAAAAGGATAGGAGACGCGCTTTGACTACCTTCTCTAGCACCTTAGAAAACAGAGATAAGAGTGCTATCGGGTGATAGTTGGACGGATCGTGCTTGTTGGATTTTTTATATAATGGTTTTACAATAGTTTTTTTCAATATATCAGGAAATACGCCAGAACTTAAACTTAAATTGACCAAATAAACAAGTACATCAACAATATCATCTATAATACATTTTAAAACTGTAGGTGTAATATTGTCAAAACCAGGAGCTTTACGGTTACTAAGAGATTTCACAATGTTTTTTATTTCCATAGCATCTGTGGGGTATAGAAAAAGAGATTCAAGACATGTATTACTTCTAAATATATCCGCATGAGTAATATTTCTATGTTGTGATAGTAACGGAATTTCTAAATCGATTGTTTTCCTGAGCTCTCCTGCTACCGAGCAAAAAAATGAGTTAAAAATATTAGCGACCCGACGGGTGTCGCCAGTAGTTGGACCATTGCCATCTTTTAAAGAAATGTGACTATCTGATTTTTTTTCGTTCCCTATCAGATGATTAATTACTTGCCATTGTTTACCAACATTATGTTTATTAACATCAAATAAATTGTTATAGTAAACATTTTTTGTAATTCTTAGATCATTAATCAATTGGTTTTTTAATCTATTATAGGCTTCCCTCATCTGTGCATTGCCTGGATTTTTTAGACAGGTTTTATACAAAACATTTTTCCTACTAACTAACTTTAGAAGCCTATCATTCATCCAAGGTCGTAATTTAGTTTTTGATTTTGATTTAGCTTTCACTTGTCTGTATGATTTTGCAAAACAAGAATTCAATTTACCCAAAAACAAATCAAACGCCAGGGAAGCTTCCCCACATCCATATACGACATTCCAGTTCACGTTTTTTACGTTCCTGATTAGAGAGTTGTAATCTATTTGTTGGGTTGCTTGCGATTGAGATGAGCGTGATTTATCCAAACAGCAATTGATACTGGCCGTGGTCATTCTATGGTCTGAGATGCCGGCTTCAACAACAGAGCATTCCAAAACAATATTTGTATTTACTTTATGTTTAAAGAAAATATGGTCAATACACGTACTTGAGTCTGCTGTTACTCGGGTGGGTGTATTTATGTAAGACAATAATCCGTGGCTTGCCATGGTTATTTTATAACTGTCTGATACAGCTTTTAATAAATCTATATTTAAATCTCCAGAAATAAGCAAATTGTGAGACTTTATCTTTGACAAAAGAGAATCAAATTCTTCAATAAAATTATCTACAGAATATTCCTGTAGCCTGTATACAGCAATAATTTCAATAAAAATGTTCTGATTGCATTTGACTTGTAACCGCAGGATATCAGCAGTTATTAGATTATCATTATCTATACAATCACAAGACAGATAGTCCGCTGAATAGACCATGACCCCGCCTGCTCTTATTCTAGAATTACATTTAGAATACACTGAAAACCCAGTAATATGGTACTGATCAATTTCAGAGTCTTCTATCCAAATTTCACTTAAAATTATTATATCAGGGATTCTATTTATATTTTGTAAAGTTAACAAAAAATTATCAAAATTCTTCCTGACACTCCTTATATTTTGGTGAATAATTACGATATCGTTCGAATGACAATCAAATATAGAACTATTTAAGACCTCGCTCATTTAAATTTCACTACAAAAACGGTAAAAAAAAAACAAGAAATACATGTGAATGAATATATAAAAGTAACAATATCACTCACTCACACAGACTTATCAGTGGGTAGCGTCACCAGATGCCGCGTCGGTGGGCCTACACGTTGCTTTTGTAGCACAGCGACTTGCTCCATCGTCGTTACGGCAACCACTTTGGCTCCATCATCGGCTCGTGTCAGGATCTTCCCATTGCGTATCCACACGAACTTGATTTGAGAATCTTGCCTCAAAGCTCGCACAGCGTTGAACACTCGACGTCTCCCTGGACTCAGGCTTTCGTTGATATAAATAACATCAGCTAATCGATCCATAAATCCAATGTCTTTGGTATTCAAATTGCGCTTAACTCGTCTCTTTTGAAGAAATTCTTCTTTAGTGACTCGACGAATAAACTTGACGATGATTCCTCTTGTGCGACTATCGGTTCCTTCTCTTACGGAACCTAGGCGATGGCAGGCGTCTATATCAGTTTCAACTATTGGTGCTCCAATGCTATCTCCCACCTTTTTCACAAGTTGTATTAGGTTCTCATTTTTTTCCTCAGGGATACCGTGTATCTCGATACAATTTACTCGTGAATATTGCTCCATGTCGTCCAGTCGTATTTCCAAATCCTTATTCTTCTTCAAAAGTTCACAGTTTTCTTTTTTCAATGCGTCCAAACTCGCTTTAAAATTGTTAATTGTCACCGATTGAGTTTTTATTATCTCTTTTAAGTCTTCAATATTTTCGTGGCACAATTCGACTGACTTTCCCAACTCAGTTTCCAATTCCTTTATTTGCGCCCTGGATTCCTCTCGCATTTCTTGTAACAGCTTGTACACATCTGCGATATTTACGTCGTCTTTTTCTAGTTGCGATTCAACTTGCATACTTTTCCTCCTTAACGTTTTGCAAGGTTCACAACGCCAAATCTCACTGTTAGCTAATAAGTAATCTATGTCTTCTTTGGCCATTTTTAGTTTGACGGTTAGAAACATTATTAGAGCAGATTTTACACTTGTCACTCATTATAGCTTTAATATTAAAAAATACCTTTACAATAATTAATATGATTGACATTGATTGACATTTGGATTTGGAAATACGACTGGACGACATGGAGCAATATTCACGAGTAAATTGTATCGAGATACACGGATTGCTCCATTGATTTGAGATTGACATTAATGATTGACATTAATATGATTGCTCAAGTCATACTTGAGCAGCAGAAGATTGGCTGTCCGATTCAATGGGGGAGTGTCTGAACAGTTCGTCGCAACATCTGGCGTGCCACAGGGATCACACCTGGGACCATTCCTTTTCAACCTGTTTATTAATGACCTTCCTCAACACCTAAGCTCTGAATGTTTACTTTTTGCCGACGATGTTAAGCTCTTCAAGAGAATCACTTGTATTGAAGACTGTACCAGTGTCCAGACTGACCTGCAAAATGTCATATTATGGTGTGAGGATAATGATATGCAACTAAACATAGCCAAGTGCGCAGTTATGACTTTTTGTCGGATTTCATCTCCGCTTCTTTACGGATATACGTTGGCCAGTGTAGCAGTCAGGAGAGTCACTCTATTTAAAGATCTTGGGATAATGTTTAATCCTGAGTTGACCCCAAATGAGCACATAGCTTCAGTTTGTAAAAGAGCGAACAAAATGCTTGGGTTCATTCTCAGAACTTCTAAAAATGCCCTTGGCCCCGATTCACTTGTTCTACTCTTCAAGTCTTTGGTCCGGCAACTTCTTGAGTATGGTACTGTTGTGTGGTCTCCGTTCCAAAGTGGGCATTGCGATAGGCTTCAGAACTTACAGAAGCGATTTATACGATTGCTGGGAACCAGGCTTGGATTCAACTTTCAGGATGTTCCAATTAATGATCTCCAGTTGAATTATAATCTGGCTCCTCTTGATGTTCGACGCAGAGTATTTGATATGTGCTTTCTGTATAAGCTTCTAAATGGTGTTATTGACTGCCCCATGCTCCTCGCTCTGATTGACTTCAAGTGCGGCTCGACTCGAACACGCTCCAGAGACCTTTTTGAAAGACAGCATCATCCAACGTCTTATGCATATTACTCGACCATCCCGAGGCTTCATCGTCTGGGAAACACAGCAGCTTCCTTGGATGTGGACTTTTTTGCTGAATCCGAGTCGGCCCTGAGAAGAAAATTATTTAGTGCATGGGCATTTGCAAACACATTAGCATAAGTTGTTTTCTGCTTGGTGAAGTTGTTAGATTTTATTATGTTATTATTTTTGAAGGGCACATAAGTCTGTTATGCTTGTATTTGTATTTATCTTTAATTCCTATATTCTTGTTGATTATTTATTTTGTTATTTCGTTCATAGTTTTATTACTCGTTATGTTCTGGTATTACTCAGGCTTGATAGTTGTTTTGATTATTTATTGTTAATCATAATTAGAATAGTTAAAGTATTGTTGCAGTTGGTCTTGGGAGATTTATATAATTAATAGAATCTTACATTTCTTGTAATATTAATTGTTTTGTATGAAATTGAAAATGGAAAATTCCGTGTATAAATAAATAAATAAATAAATGATAACATTTATATTATAAATTCGAAGCCACGACACTATGATAAAAACATGTACTGGCAAGGGAAGTCTTATCGCATAGAGATAAGAGCGGTTATTATTATTATTATTATGATATATTATGTTATAAATATAATATATCATGGCGGTACGTTTAAAATATCCTTACTCGTATAGGAGTACCATTAAAAATGACAAAATTCATCCTGCACATGATGTTTTTGTAATCCGACGGTGGTTTTACTCTATGAAGGCGTTGTATTTGAAAATATAAAACTTGTATAGTAAACTTGTAAGTGGAGAATACGATAATTATTATTGCATGCTGTTGAACAGTTGTAATATTGTTAACAGAATAGGTAGTCTACATCTTGGAGGTGCATTGCTAACTTTAGCCATTTGTGGCTACACTCGGACAATTTATTATTCCGTGATTTAATATTTGCTGTTTTACGAAATAACAAATTCAAAATAACAATACGAAATACATTTATTAGTATTTGGACAGCCAAGCTCTTGCTCGGTAAACTTATATAATTTTAGCAAATTTCCCTAGAGGAAATAGGCTATTGCGGAAGTAGCTATAAATCTAAACATCCATATATATATTATATATATATATATATATATATATATATATATATATATATATATATATATATATGTATATATATACATATGAATTATGTATATTCAGTGTCTGAACAGTTCGTCGCAACATCTGGCGTGCCACAGGGATCACACCTGGGACCATTCCTTTTCAACCTGTTTATTAATGACCTTCCTCAACACCTAAGCTCAGTGGGCATTATGTTATGTGGGCATTATGTTTTGAATCGGACATACTATATATATATATATATATATATGCCCGTGGTACTGATAACTTTTGATAGGGACCTTCGATTTTGAGTCCAGGACCTGGATATTAAAACCAGGTCTATTTTAATGAGTTCGCGAATCAGCATAATTGGTTTATGGGTACGGGGTTTTATGGGGTTTCAAAAGGATTAGATTAAAAATATTTAAAATCTTAACTTAGACCATTTGAAATAGTTTTAAAATAGACCATTTGGCATTTTGAATATTTAACTTAGCTTAAATGGTTAGGAGAAAATTAAAAATATTTTCCCCATGTTATTCTTATGGGGAATCAACAAAACCCTCTATTTTCGTATTTATTGACATAGACAAAAAATGTATGAAGAATGGCTATGAAGAGTTTAACTGAAATTTTACTACGAATCCCGTATGTTGGCAAACCTTCCTACTCACCCCCATGATTTTTATGGGGAAAATAAAAAATAAAAAAATACCAGAACGTGATAAACATTTTTATCTACATTACTTATATTTGCTTATATTTACTTATTGGTAGGGGTTTACTTATATTTGCTCACTAAACCCATATGGCGGCAAACCCACGTACTCAACCCCCGTGGTGTTTATGTGGGAGGGGGGGGGGGACACCAAAATTCTGCTGAAAAATGGAAATTTGCTAAGTACGCCTGCAGGTTGGCTGCGACGGGGGTACTTTTAAGTCACATACGCTGAAATGTTGAGCCCACGAGGGTACATTTGGGTTTTTTTCAAGTCGAGCTAGTTCGCTCCGCTCACTCGCCTTTCATTATTTTCAAACATGAGTGCTGCAAAAAAAAAGAAACAAAACGTAATAAAGTTTTTTGATAAAGTGAAGTAAGGTAATTCCATAATTTTAGAACTATGGTTCTCAGTGTCAATGTGTGTTTTCTTAAGTCATGATAAGTGTTTCAATTGTAAGTGTGAACATTTTAACTGCAACGAAATCGTCCTGATGGAAATTGTTTATTAGTTCTGTGGTCAACCTGGTCCTCATCGGAGGATGGGTTTTCGGACCCAAAATCGATTTTGAGACAAGACTGTTTAGGTAAGACTATAGCCTATGGTTTAACTGAGTATCCTTATAACGCATATAAATCAAAGAATCGTGAGGTTAAGATGGATTTTTTGTAAGCCGACGCCTGTTTAACTCGATGAAAACGTTGTATAATGTAATAATCCTATAAATGACAAACACGATGATTGTATTATGGTTGTGTGCTTGTAGTGGACTAGTTGCAATACTGTATCGTCAACAGAACAGGTGAGTATCGTGGGCGGTACATTGCGATCCGGCGAGCAGGCGCGGAAGTTTGGACCTGTGTCATAGACAATGGGTCCATTGTACCGCGTAATAAGCCTTTTGTGGCTAACCCGCAGAGAATTTATTATTCTTTGATTTAATATTTGCTGTTTTACGGTTTGTTTAATATTCACTCGGAGATTGGAGTTAATTTTGTGGTCAAATACCATAAGACGGAATTTTATAGAATATAAGACATCTGTGGTTGGCTTCCACTGTGAAATTTATTGTTGCCTTTTACTGAAACACATGTTACAACTGTTACACATGTACTGTTTTATGTTACAATTAATCGAAACATAACAGTGTTTTCTCTAAATCAGTATTGTTCACGATTTTACTGCAATATGTTATTGGGAAAGTTACTCGGCAGCATGTCATGCATTTATTTGCAGCTCATTATGGATTGTTTCCAATTTTGCAACCCCATTTATTACCTAATTACAAATATGCTATTCCAGCATATTAGTAAAAAAAAGAACATAGGCAAATTTTGAAGATATAGGCTAAACAATTTTAATTATAAAATATTTAAGGTCTGATGGTATAAGATAGGATTAATATTGGATCAATTTTATACAATGGCAATCGCCAGAAATGTTTATGATTATAGTGATATGGATTAAGTTCAGAGGAACGTTTAGCTTGATCAATATGAATTTAAATTGAGGTATGATATACTTACCAAATTGATTGATTTATTTGCTATTTCCATAAGAAAATTATATGTACTAAGATTAATTAAAATAAATAAATGACATCAAGAACTTTTTACACAATTTTCTCCTGGCTAGTGAATTAATTTATTACACTATCCCATTATCATTATAAAATTTCATTAATTCATATTTTTGTTTTATCAGGAGCTACATGCTCTCCCACAAAGAACAATAAAAAAACACCAAAGGCATTTTTACTCCTATAGGCCTACCGTACGTTTTCTTTACCCGTATGTTTGATGTTTGTGAACACATACCTTTTAACCCCGAATTTTTTCAGGGATGCAGTTGGGTTATTTTTCAGAACAACAACACGTAACTATAAATCATAAAACTTTCATTGAAATTGTTAAGGGAGTGTTTTAAATTTTTATTTTAAGAGTCATTCGAAACTTTTTTGAGGTTTAACTATTAAACTAGAACCTTAAAGATGTAAAAAAATACCTATGGGGGATATTGTCTACATCCTGACATAATCCCGCAGTCATAACTGTGAAAATCCTTTTTAGGTTATGAACTACTAAAACGAATATCATGTACCATCAAAACTTAAAATAAAAAAAATTCACGAAAACAATACTTTCTCCATGCATTGGGGGTGAATAGTATATTGTAAATAGAATGGTCTGGTAGAGTTTGTTCTCACAACAAGTTGTCTCATGCATCGTGTATATTGTCGCCCATGTGGCTCTGTGCCAATATACGTTGTCACGTTGTTAGACAGTTACAAAGCTTCCTACTTTACTGATACTCGCTGCTCCTTTATTCCCTTAACTCTCGACGCCCCGTGGCCCATATATTCATCCAGCAGTGATCCTACCATTGAATATATTTGTTCTGCAATTTGTCTCTTGTCTTTTCGTCGCTCCGTGGAACAATGATTTCAATACCCCTGACAGTTTCAGAGCTTTACATTAAATCTGACTACTGTACTGAGTCTCCGTATTTTGAACGTGGTCCGTTTAGTTTTACGATCTGAAATGTAAGATGCTTTCATATAGATCAATCTTAAAAGAGCAAATTGATCGTTGTTACTGTTGTTCACTGCCATTCACGACATAGGGTCTTACAGACTTTCGTGGAGTTTAATAAAATTGGTTTCGTTTAATGAAACTTATTCATTAAATCCAGGATACATCGGTATGAGTACTTTAACGTTGGACGGTTTGCCTGATTTTAACTTCCCAATGTAGGGCCAAATATAGAGTTCAAAGTTAAAGGAGTATATGTACTAAATCGAGCTATTAATTAAAACTTACCTTGAAATAATAAAAAATAATAATAATAATATATACGCACTAAATACCGAAGTAGTCGATAAAAAGCAGGAGATGAAAAAATACTTAAACTAAAAAAGTAACTAATCAAAGATAAATGAACTCAAATTATAGAACGAATAAACCTTTAGAACAGCTGACCAACTTGCCTAAATGATGTGTTTTTTAGAAAACAAAATTCAGACAAACATGACTGATGTGGGTGAAAATTAATCCAGAGGGGTGGACATTATTTTTCATCCGTATGTAAAAGTGTTTCTCATTAACTGTGGGAGTCGTATTTTGCTTTAAATGTTAAATGTTTGTTTATATGATTTTCATAATAGATGTATACAGTACTTATTTTACTACAATTGATATTTATCAAATCTGAAAATTAAGCTTTAAGAATAAAACAAATCAGATAGCAAGGCCTTAAAAAAATCTGAATGGTCAAGTTTCCATAACGTTTTTTCTGAAAGGTCAAGTTTCGTAAATTATGAGCACTATTCGCCGCCCTTCTAGTGTTTTATGTGAAAAAGCAGTTTTTATCATGTTCTTGTGTTAGTAGTGATTGTAACGAAGCGATTATAATGGAGTGATTGCTGCAATAATCATCTTGTGGGGTTAAAGTTAAAACAGTAACATGTTTACAGTATTAGGCCTACCTGTATGCCTAAAATACATTTCCGATATCTAGTGGTCACGAGGTTGGGTCTGTTCTTGTACCTGCATAATCCTCGTTATGATCATACCAGTATCAGAAGAACAGACCAAGAACATGACCATCGATGAGACCTGGTAGAGCAAGACAGAACAGCACTATCTGTTCTTGGCCATAAAAACTTGTAAAAATATTCTTGACCTTAAGAGCGTACGTATCAGAATTATAGCTGCAACCGCTTCTATTACATGAGCTAAGCTGACAATAACATGGGAACAACTCGATGATTACCACATCAAAATTTGCAGAGCAAAGGAGAAATAGCACTCATATTAAACTGCAATATGGATGTATAATAACCTCGAGAACTTCCCCTTTTAGAAAATATTTAATTTGTACGTGTCAATGTCAAATTAAAGCACGTAAAATTAAGTAATTATTTCCATAAACACCCTTTATTTAAGTTGCTTCTGTAGGTCAATTGGTTGCAGAAAACAACAATTGCTCAAAATACATTTCCCTTGCAGCGGTTGATCTGGAACTCGCAGACGTTTTCATCGACAGCATTGTGTACGTGTCCAGTTTACTCATTGACATTTGAGTGGCGGTTCTGCTATTTCTTACAAAGCTTTTCCTTTTCTGGGATTTTAAGTTTGTCTGAAAAATTGAAACTCCTAATTTTTTGTTTATTCTTAGTACGTAGTATAGGGATAAAGTACCACGTGAAACCGATTTTTAGTTTGAGATGTTTGTAAAAGTATATGATTTAGACATCCCTATCAGTCTACTAATATGATGTTTTTAAGTCATATCTATGAGCGTATGTAAGGTTAAATTTATATTGTCATAAAGGTAGGAATATCTCCAAGTCTTTCATAAAAATTTTAGTTTGTACTTTTAACAGTTCTTAACTCAAAACCATTAAGAATCTGGGATATTTAAATTTTAAAATAAATATCACCAATAATTTTAATAGAAATGTTAAAATATTCAGTGTCTGTCTAATAACTTGAACTAACTGACACGCACCAACCATCTTGAGCAAGTTTTAGGTTAAAATTCGAAATGGTGCCAACATATAAACATATTGGTATAAATGAGGAAAAATGTATTCATGACTAACAGTTGACTAAACTGAGGTACACGAATGAGGTTTCTTGGCACCATTTATTTTGTCCATTGTAAGTCAATAACGAAGAGTATTGACCAAACCAAATAACAGTATAAACCAATAACATTACAAATAAAATATTTTAGGCGGGGAACAATTTTTTGTAGAGTATGCCGGAAACAATTTTACCGTTTACTTATAGTAAATCCCTTAAGAGTCATCTTCACCCCTGGGCCAGTAGCCCATTGTTGCGCAATCGACAATGTTAATCATACGGCTTTTGTGCTAAAACATGGTTTTGTATTCCCCTATTTCGGACGCCGTTTTTCAACCGATTTGCTTGAAAGTTGGTAAGTGTTTAGTTGAATACTTATATTAGGTTTCTCATACCTCGAAATTTTGAAAATTTTACTAAATTTTGAAATATTAACTAAGGAAAATTGAGTTACTTTGCGACGTCACAGAGAGTAATATTTGTTAAATTTTCAAAATTCCGAGGTATGAGAAACCTAATATAACTATTCAACTAAACATTTACCAAGTTTCAAGAAAATCGGTGAAAAACGGCGTCCGAAACAGGGGAATACAAGACCATGTTTTAGCATAAAAGCCGTATGATTAACATTGCCGACTGCGCAACAATGGGTTACTGGCCCAGGGGTGAAGATGACTCTTAATAGTTAATCAGTAATTGCAAGAACTTCAATTATAAATGTAAATATTTATTTTTATGTGTAATTGTGATACGAAAATAGTTCGTTGTATACACATGATCTACCAAACATAACAGTTCGGTTTTAATTTTAAGTATGAAAATCCACAATCATTGTCTTAGAAGATATTTGAGTATGAAGCTTTATATAAAATTTTATATTTCTTTGGCCATGAGTAGTTTTCGTTCATACGATTCATCAACAATGCATTTAATAGCATCACAAACAATATGCTCCGGATGCGATTTGAGGATAGGATGATAACATGGGTTCTGTCCAAATTTAGAGTTGCTTTTACACATAGACGTTTACTACCTATCGTAACGTGTAAGCACATAACTTTGAAGCCAGCTCTATTTGAGTTCAGAGCTCAGCCAGTGGCCGGATGCCAATTTTGATGCTGCATGATCAATGCTACGTCCGACATCTGTACTGGTAATCCGTTTGCTGTGTTATGCTAGCGAATATTTGTTTGATTTTTATCCAATAAATTAAATTATCACTGTTTGATATAATTTTTAGAGTTTCCGATAAAACACATGGTGTTCCACAACTACTTTTAAAAATTTACGGCGTTATTCATATGGTGAAACGGCAAATTATACCACACGTGTCCTATCTTCATCCGTTTTACATATGCTTGTATGTAATTTTCAACTAATTCATGATAGGTTAAAATAAATTTGAGGTTTGAAACAAATTAGATGTCTTGAATTGTTGATTTGTGTTTTTAATTTTCGAATAGCCATTAAAAACGTAAAAATTGTTGCGGGACACCGTATAAATACGATACTCGATTGTAAAATTTATGACCGTATAATAAGAGGCGAGTTATAATTATAATTTATTTTACTGAACTAAATCGAAAGAACAATTAGTAGTCGTAAATTTATTGACTTGTATAATTGCAGGATACTTAAACATAAATATGAAAATGAACGAACGGCATTTTTGGCCTCTGGGGACCTCAAAATGAAAAAGTAACATGGTCCCGGGCTTAGGTCTTACCATGGCTACTACTTTAATAGCGTATTCCCAATAAAGAAATTTGCTAAAAGTAATTTGTTTCATCACCAACAACATAATTAACAATTTAAAAGAGAGATCGTGCTGTGGATTGTTACTGGAGTGCAGATTACAATTTTACTATTAAAACTTGTCACACATGCAACCTGCAGCCTCGAAAAGGGTTTTATGATTCGGGGTCACTTTTGGAGACCGTTCCAAATCACAAAATCCCAAAATAACTACCGATTTACATAAATATGACGGAAAACAAAGTGAGTAGTTTGTCAAGAGTCCTGACACAGATTTATAGTGTTGTCATAATGTCGTACGTTTGTTGAACAACATGTCTACTTTTAAACGATTACATTACTTGGGCTTACCTGGATGACTCAAGCGAATATTCTAGCCTTGTAAACATTTAAATCTTTGACCAAATTAAACGTTTTGAGAAAGAATTTACAATGGAAATTTTGTGTTAATGGTTGAAAAAAAAACTTTTGAAGGACAATAAAAATGTTAAACTTAAATTAATTTGCAGGGCTGGAGTAACAAAGTAACATAAACCACCACATATAGGAGTGAAAAACGGTAAGAAAATGTACGTTATAAACGATATTTTAAATGTATTATATAGTTTTTGGTATATTCCAAAGCTCGGCGCCCCGGTTAGACGTCGGCGGGTCAGTCGGCGGCCGGTTCACTTAAGAGTCATCTTCACCCCTGGGCCAGTAGCCCATTGTTGCGCAGTCGGCAATGTTAACCATACGGCTTTTATGCTAAAACATGGTATTAGGGGAGAGCGGGGTAATACCGTGCACTTAAGCTATATTATTTTTTATCTTTAATTTGGAAACTTCAGTGAATGTGGCAAACATCTCATTTCGAAGGAAATTTGATTTGCCACCAATTTTGTATTTCATATTTGGAATTTCTAACTAACTTTGAGTGCTATGCCCGTTTTACAAAACCTTTACACTGTGCGGTATTGCCCCAAGTGCCGGGGCAATACCGTACACAAGTTAAAAATAGTGTAAAAAAACAAATTATTTTATTTTATTATTTTTTTAAATATTGAATTAACAAACAAAAAGAAAACATAAGCTTACACTATAATCCAAACAATACATAATACATTTTTAATATCTAAATTTAAAATAATGTAAAAAAGAAAATTTTATTTAATTTTTTTGTTCTTTTAATATTGAATTAATAAAAAAAGAAAACATAAGTTTACACTATAATTAAAATACCACATAATACTTTTGTTATTTGTAATAAGCACCTTGCACCCTGCACGACATTGCCCCATGCAAGAAGTACGGTATTGCCCCAAAACGACATGACGTAGCATTTCCAACCATAACCTAAAATAAGAACACTTTAGGGCTTGTGTTTGGTATTTAAAAATAGCGCAAGATATGAGCTTTTCAAAACCATTAGTTTGAACACAGTAAGTAATAGCATGTTTCACTTACATCAGCTTAAGTAAGTCACTAAAATTAGAAGGAAAGTTGACTGAACAATAAAAATTTTCGTCACACACGCGTTTGTCAAGATGGACGCTCCCCGACTGTCTCTATCTGTTTCGCATTTCTTCCGCTAGATAGCAGCATGTCCTAGCGCTCACTGCACCCGTCAGCTTGTCTGAAAATACGGTGTACGGTATTGCCCCGCCGTACGGTATTACCCCGCTCTCCCCTATATTTCCCTGTTTCGGACGCCGTTTTTCAACCGATTTTCTTTAAACGTGGTAAGTGTTTAGTTAAATAGCTATATTAGGCCCCTCATACCTCAAAATTTTGAAAATTTAACAAGTATTACTAGAAAATCGAGTTACTTTGCGACGTCACAGAGAGTAATATTTGTTAAATTTTCTAAATTTCGAGGTATGAGGGGCCTAATATAACTATTCAACTAAACACTTACCAAGTTTAAAAAAAATCGGTTGAAAAACGGCGTCCGAAATAGGGGAATAAAATACCATGTTTTGCATTAAAAGCCGTATGTTAAACATTGCTGACTGGGCAACAATGGGCTATTGGTCCAAAGGTGAAGATGACTCTTTACCAAATCGACTTTCCGTCGTATTCTCACTTTGCGGTTGTGGCAAAAAATATACACATTGTTTTATGCAGCCATTATTGTTTTATTTCGTATTAAAAATTACATCATAATTTGCAACGATCAATATTTTCAAAATAAACATACATTTCCTCACTTTAGCCATGCGATTAAATACAATGGAAGCATCAACTGTACTTAATAACAAATGTATTTTTTTATTGTAAATTAAACTCGTTATCTGATTTTGAGGAAGTAAGGTTGACTTTAATTCCTTCCGAAAACATACATTTTTCATTGACATACTGTATTCCCTTTGAAGAATTTTAACGGTGGCGTGGGGTCCCTAAAGGCAGTCTAGAAAAGATTTCTTATCACATACAAATTTAAATGTCTTCGTGTCCGTAGAAACATGTCAAAACCCTGACTTCAAAAACTACATTGAAAGCTATTTTTTCATTTTTATTTAAAGTTTTATTATTTTCAAGAGGTTGATAACTTTTCGCCTTAACGTTGCCAGTCTTCAGAGATTAAATATTTGTGCCTGGAATGTATTGAACAATAAGGGATAAGCGCTACATACGTTGCCATTGGGGAATACTGATCAAAACTACCGACGGATCGTTTGGCTAACCACTGTAAGCGACTAACCCAATTTATATTTTAATATCTCCATCAATAATTTTATACAAAGTTTGATCCCTGGCCATTTATTTTCTGGTTACCAATTTAAAGTAGGGTTTTAGCATTAATAATATACACATTATGGACTTTAATGTCACATAAATATCAAATTATGCTTGCATCTAGTATTTTATATTGAGGAATAGTTTCCTTTTTCCTCTCATTAGGAGTTTAGGAAGTTAAACAGTTTTTGTGGCTATAATATTCTACACAAAACAGTTTTTTTACTATAGATTAAAAAAATTCATTTTCGTTGTTATTTCCCCAGGATTGATTGATTACTAAGTGGTTTACATAACTTTATCGTCTTCAATCCTATGAGTAACTTGATGGGTTACCACGGTTTCAGCACCATTGTGCCATGATCACTCCCAGATGAGAAACATCAATTAAAAAATCAGTCCATGGGACAGTAAGATTCAGTGGGAGTAATGAGTGTCTAGGTATTTTGTGTTTGTGAACTGTACATGTGTGAAAAGACTTTTTATGTTATAACGACGTCCCATGGACTGATTTTTTAATTGATGTTTCTCATCTGGGAGTGATCATGGCACAATGGTGCTGAAACCGTGGTAACCCATCAAGTTACTGATAGGATTGAAGACGATAAAGGTATGTAAGCCACTTAGATATTTTTTTTAAACTTGGTCCTTCTTCTAGTCCGGTAGGCATGTAGTCGAAAAGAGAATTATTGGAAAGATTTGATGATAGAAATCTAAAATTTTAAACCTAAATAATACATGTACAAAGGTTTATATTTAGATAAGAGGCAATCTTGGATGTTCCATGTGTGGGGTTATAAATGGGGGTTTTCCATTTTTACCATAAATTTTTTAATTACGTAATTTTAAGATCTTGCAAAACCCCCAAAAAAAAAAAAAAAAAAAAACAATCAGTATTTTTACCTGTTAAATTATCTTCGAGATGTTGCAGATAAAATTAACGAAGAAAATCTGATCTTCTTATCCGATGTATTGATATTTGATCCGATGTGATATATCGGTCGCATTGATAATTTTTTCATTTGATAGTATTTTAGGCACTATACGAATGGAAAATCGAAGGTGGCCTCCTATATAAATGCCTTTGTACATGTGGTATGTGGTGTGTTTTAAATTTGAGATCTCTATTATGAAACGCACAATTTTTCCACATATCTGACGGGCCATTCAGAATATTGGGGTGGGGGTGGGGGAGAGGGGATGTTTATATTTAAACTACAAACAAAAAATTTAATTTGCAACAAACATGTTTTAGTATCAAGTCTCCTTAAATCACGTTTTTAATATCTCAGTGTCTTTCAGTGACTCCAAGTCACCTATTACATTTTTAAGCTAAACCTATGCCTTGTCAAAAAGTAACAGTTCTAAAGTAACTGATTAAAACCAACTGTTACAGAGAACATTACAAAGCGGTACACAAAATATCGTGATGTAAAATTATCAGCTAGTATGCAACAGAGAAATAACAAATAAACCAACAAAAGGACCAAAAGGCTACAGCCGCTATTTCTGGCCCCTCCCATAAAGGACCAAGTTTAAAAAATGGGCTATACTAAAACTGAAATAACAGAATTCACATTATTTTTACCATGTACGATAACGACTATTAATACATTCTGTATGATTTTTTCCAAATAAATGAAAACGTAAAGACAAAGAGGAAATCCTCTTTGACATACTGTAGCCTACATTAATATCATACTTTATATTTGACGATTTGTTAAAGCAATGTTAATCAAGCTTACAGTGCGTATTGTATTCATTACCTTTAATATTTTGAATCTAGAAACAGGATTCAAAGTGTTTAATGAGCTTAAGCTGAAAGTGACATTATAGTAATTATCAACGTCAAAGTAAATCTTTTAATCAACAATTTCGTTTCTTTTAGTATTATATGTTTTACTTTAACATGAAATAATGATATGTGATCACGTCATACTTTCAACTCTAAATTGGAAATTTACATTTCGAGATGACACTTTCATGGGATTATAGGCTATCATATAATTTAAATCTGACCTCTTAGTTTATTTATAGTAAATTTACCCGTTACGCATTTAGTTATATAGCAACTTTTATACACAGCCGTTGCGAAAAATACAAATAATGATAATGGAAGTAACATCATAAACATGAATATTATTAAACCAAATTCAACCCCGTTGCTTAAGAGTCTGCATTACCTGCGCCATTTGTCTATTTTGTCCCACAAGAACAATGTTAAATTTGAAACATTATTGTGAGTTTTTTATTCGTGTGAAAATGACAAACTTAGTGTCATTTTAAACGTTACCATAGTATGTTTCATTTGAAGTGATAGAAAATTAATTCGAAAATGATCTACTAGAATAACGAATAAAAAGTATTGTATAGTATCACCATTTTCAAACCATGTTAAACCATTTTTAGGAGGTTTATTAAAAAATGTATTCACGTCATATGAGCCGCCATGAAATTATGGTTACTTTACCGATGCAAGATTATCGAGGTAAAGTGTTTTTAAAGACACCTATAAATAACATTGTTCTTATGGGATTAAAAATCAAGATGGCGGAGGTACTGCAGACTACCCAGGAGTCACATTAAAGTACAGGTTCTAGACCAATGAGAGCTTAGCATTTAGTAGTGTCATAATAGAGATTACGCAATAAAAAATCAGCTGGTTGTTCCTTTGCGATTCGTGTTTTGATTTCTTTATGTGCCTAACCTCAAAAGATCGTAGTCATAATATGTGAGTGAGAACGACTATCAGGTCATAAGCAACGTCGGGTATGGTTAGGTTTAGGACGGGGAACCGCGTAGCTTAAATGCATGTTTATGCATGGTTAAAATGTTTTTTGCTTTATATTGCAATGCTTTGCAAAATGTTATGTACCAAATAGAGGTCGTAGATAAAGTAGGGTACGCAATTCAAGCCACTAGTGAGGGTATTTGTAACACGAGCGCAATCGTTGCACAAATTACTTCTTACCATACGTGTAATATTGCACTTTTTAGTTTGCGATGTTTAGGAAATTGTTTGCTAAGAAATGTTATTGTTATACCTTGGGTGTTAAGCAAAACCTGTAAACGGTTTTCGAAAAATGTGTGTGCTCAGCCCTCAGGGGGTTGAATACCAGCGCAGCGTAGCGTTGTAACAGCTATCACTTCCGCTCTATCAAGCAGACCTCCTTAGATTTATGGTTTTGGCGACACATAGTTTAAGCGGATATTTAAAGGTGTTAGTCGACGTAGGAATACAATTCATTTGAGAGCCGTGTAGTTGTGTGGTTTTGTCTCTTAATTGTTAAGCAACGCCAAACTTATAAGTTTTGTAAAATATAATGACAAAAAGCAGTGATTGTAGAAAAATGTAGCATTTGTTGCTATTTAGTTCGGAATTTAGTGCTATTGCAATATGAATAACAATAAATAGTTTTATTTTAATTTGTTTCATAGAAAAATCAACGCAGTAAGATTTGCAACGTACATTAAACTTGGAATTTAAGTTTTGATTTTTTTTTAACTGTAAGAGGAGCTTCACTACCTTATTATCTTTTCCCCGTCCAATTGAAGTAAGAATTTGTGTGTGTAACGTATTAGACCAAGTTATGATACCAATCCAGAGCCGGGGGATTAACCTTTTGATAAAAATACAGATAATCTATAGATTATTTGTGATAAAACTTTGCTCACATAGCGGGGATTTAAACTCACAACATCGCTACAGCTGCGGGTTCGAAGTCCGTTTCGGCAAACATATACGTCAGTGAATTGTGCCAGAACATTTGATTGATGCATTCCTGAACAAGTTCTTAAATGGCTTACACCATTAGCAGTAATATTACTACTCCCAATCGTTCACACTTGAACATAAAATACCAGATAATCTAAGCGGTTCAATCTCCAAGATCAAACATCGGATCGGGCTTGTTCTTATATGATATCACTTTTAAATCGTGCCATGAAGCCGGTTGATGGCAAGTACATTTCAGGTTTTTATGACGGATAAAAGATAAAAAATATACGACCGGGGGCAGTAAAGCGGCCATCATGGTTGTTTCGCCGCTCTTGTCCTCACTAACCCTATCAGGTTTTATTCTGTGATCTTCTTCAATTTGATATGTATGATACATGAGGGGTACACCGATTGTTTTCACTTCGTGTTTATTTTAAATTTATAAAACAAAATTTTCAATAAATAATTCATATGATTTAACCAAAAGATGACAAGCTTTATAATTAGTTATACTTATACGAATGATAGTATTTTTTGGACAGAGCCTACAAGAGTCCAACCATCAGCACAGTTAGAAAGTCCTGGACGCAATATTTGTTTGGTCAGTTGTTCTGATCATTGTTTACATTAATTTACCAGTTTTCAGCATTTCAACCCGAAGATCAGTGTTAAATTTTAGGAATTGAAACACGATTTTTACTTTTAGTTTGCCTTTTCAGAAAGAAGGCACATATTTTGATGTTGTCTTACATACCACACAAAATAGATGCAGTCTCGATTTTATTAGAATTTTTTTTCCAGAGCAGAAAGTAAATGCGAGTGCAGTACATGCCTGATTCACTCAGGCATATACTGCTCATAAATGGATAGAGCGCCTAAAACATGAATATTATTAAACCAAATTCAACTCCTTAACAATTAATTTTTCACAAAAACAAATTGTGCCATTATAGGTAAACAAGTTGCTATCCAGTGTATACAAGTAGGTATATTCCAGAGGTATTAAACATTTCATAAGTGGTCAAGTAGATTTAATTTTTTCAATCATAAAAATATGTTAATTGTACATAGAATATATTCAACCATGCCATTCTGTTCTATGTTATTTTTTGTGATGATCAGAATGGCAGAGAATACTTGCCGTCTGTGTTTCATAAATTGTATATCATGAAAGTTTTGTGATATTTTAACTTTAAAAACATACATACATCGTAATATTTACATTTGAAAATTTTTTTATTAAATTGCTTAAACAACTCTTTAGAAATTACATAGAACATGGTCATACATAAGAAATTAAAATATCTTTATTGAACAAAACAATTATTTCAATTTTAAATCATAAAGAAATTAATTTTGATATCAGTAGAAAGATATTTGGTGATAACTTATGATAATATTGCTTTATGCCCATGGTAAATTCTGATTACAAAACATCTACGAGTTTGTTTATCCAAGATGATGATGTTTAAACTTTTTAAAAGTTGATGAGCGATCAGTTAGTTTAATTACTGTATCGAGCAAACATACGTGTAACATGACCTATCCTAACTTTTTTTAGCAAGGAATATCTATCCAGCTATTAATTGCTGATTTAAGTTTTGCATTCAGATAGTGTTGAGATTATTTCATTTTACTAATTATTGTTCATTTTCCAGCATGCAGAGCCGGTGCGGCTGTGATGGATCCATCTGTTTATAAGGTAAACTTCCACCACTTTCATCATCAATGCGTAAACATTATGGTAAAGCGAGTTATCATATCAGGCCATCCAGTTATATAGGAATATATCATGGACTTTTTTCTAGAAAGCGAGGAAACAGAGAAATTCCGGCAATAGAAGTTTTATAAGACGTTTGATAAATGTTTAAGTTTTCCTTTGAAGAGTGTTTCCTTCATTAGCATATTTTCTTGGAAAAGTTAGCTTTAACCCACGCGGTAGCTTAAACTTTAGATCAGTGCTGAAGTTTATGTAACTTGGAAATTTAAACATATTTTATAAACAAATATGCACCACATTGTCGAGTATTGTATTACAGAAAAGTTTTGTGCTATTTTTTTCTTTTAAAACAAACATAGAACATGTGCACACAGAACAATATACACAGTCTTAAACACAGTATCTCCAAACAGATCAATGTTATGACATAGCCTATTATATTAGGTTATAGATTAGTTTTAACATATAATTAAATAACGTCAAAACTATTAGTTTTCTATTTTCCTTTTATCGTTAGTTTTTTATCACATATAAAGCAACACTTAGCATTATACGCCAAAGTGGATGCAAAGGAACAAATGGTGAAAACGAAAACAAACGTGAGGAAATATTTTATATAAGTGTGAGAGAAAATGAAAAGTTGGAGTGTTGTCTAAAGCGACACTTCGCTTTTTGATAAGGGCTGAGACACCGGGGCAAGAAATATCTCACTTGTGGCTTTCTGTATATTTCATTTCTAGTTACACCGCCGCGCCGAGGCGAACGGTTCAGGGTTTGAAATAAAGTTCAGTTACTCCTTTCAAAGCTGCAGTTCTTTTATAGCTCACTACCGGTACCAATTATTTTTCAACAATAAGCTAGTGCTAAGGACATAAATTTGGGAACTATGGGTAAACCAGGTTTGATAACGTTGTTTATAAAAAACCAACCAAGTTTAATTTAAATGTAGCTTGATATTTATTTGTAATTTTATTTAATCTATTTTTTTTAATAAAATCTTGATTGTGGTAAATAATGTTGTAGTTAAAAAAATAACCTTGGAAAGGAAAGAACATTTAATACGATACCTTCGCTATATATTTTGTAACTTAGCGTAGTTCCTCTAATCACTTGTTGCGACAAAAGTTATTAAAAATAAATTAAATAATGGTAAAATCTTTAAATCAGCAGACCGCTAAATATTGTTTATCTTTCTACAAAAAGTGGTTTAATATTATGGAAATGATTTATTCGTTCGTTATTCCATCTTATTTGAGGCAGTAAATGCATAAATCCCTTTCAAGATGGCTACTTTGGATCTTAAAAGGACTTGTTCTGCTTGGTTGATCTCTGAGGGGCTTCGCTGGAAAATATGCAAATTTACCTGACGATTCTGTGGGTATTTTATTTGACCAAACTCCGTTATAATGTAAACATGCTGGTATACTCGGCTCATAAATGACCATAATAAATAGTAGCCATAAATAGTAACCAGTTCAATTTTTATTAGGTTAGCAAACCCAAATTTACTCCGAGTTCCTTTTTGTATTGACGAGGGACAAAAAATTGAGTGTTTTAATCTTTTGATCCAACAATACACCACTCCTTCAAGTGTTATTTATACATAAATTAGCGTGAAAAAATTAAACGTATATACAAGTTGTTTTCGGAATACTAAACTATGTTTAAGTGTATATATCAAACAGTATTTACAAACGATGGCTATATATACGCTACTAAGGACAATAATACAAAACATTTGATAATTTTTTGAACGTAGGGTATACGCATATCGTACGATGTTAAATAATCAATAAAAGATTGAAATTTATATTAAATTAAAAATCATTCTATATAATATATATAGTTTATATTGTAAAACCCCTACATTAATTAATATTTTTCTTCACATTTTAATGGACAGCTTAAGGCAAACCAAGAAAAGTTATAGCCCTCGGTTAGAAAAAAAGTTCTTAAAAATAATCCAATCATCTTTGCCTTTAAATTTACCTTTCTTTCCATTTTTTATCCCTACCTACCTGTAAGCTAACCTTTCACAACATTAGCATACAGAACAAAGGAACTTCCTGCAGAAATTGATTAGCACAGGAAATCCAAGTTCTCGAGTTTGTTGAAAAATAACACAAAACTATATGCTGCAATTAACATAGTACCGTATTGAAAACATGGTGAACGTTGAATAGGCCTACTTGCCTCTAGATGTCAAGTGAACCAGAGTGAGCAGTGTCAACGCTTTTCATTGAATTAGAGCTGTTAGCATTACATACACGTAGTTAGCGAGGTGTGACATTTGTAACTCCGTCATTGGACAAACATGGATATCATGCACATATGTCAATTGTACAACGAATATATTCAACCATGCCACTTTGTTCTATTTTATTTTTTGTGACGATCAGAAGAGCTCCCCAAAATAATTAACCAGCCCTCCACTGACGCCCAAGCTTTTGTTCCCTCTCCAAATTTGCCTTTATAAAAATAGTTAGGCCTTAGATTGTAACATTTACACAAATTTTCAATAAATAAATATAAAATTTATGTCTCTTGAAAACACTCGTATAAGAGAGAAATTAGAAATAACCCAGAGATTTACAATACAAAGACCATACTCAAAGGTTATACCCGACCGTGGGGTTGACCGTGGATTTACACACTTTTTACTGCTTTATCCACTTGACCTTGACCTGCCTATTTATTGCCTCACACATCAATTTAAAAGCTTACTTGAGAGTTCTTTTCAGTATTCTTGGAAATTTAAAATCTAAAAGAATAAAAAAATTTAATTTTCTAAAATTAACAGATTAATAATCATCAAAAAATCTTAGAGATGAGAAATTATTACGATACTAAGAAGTAAGTCCCTACACCGGCACTATATTTTTTACTTAAGCACTATACATCACTGACCGTGACCTGACAAAATGAGCAACTGAAGAGAGTAAAACAACGTCTGGGTACTAACAGAAACGTCGATAAAAATAGGGTAAAAGTTAAACATTGCTTCACCTCACACATATTTTACTTAAAATTAATATGATTTAAATTCAAATAAAACATTCAGAAATATAGCGAAATGTTAATAACTAAAGATGTGAATTAAATTGATTGACTAATATGAATGCTGAGCCAAATTTGTTATAAAATTTTAGTCGAACACTTTAGAAGCTCGCGTGGACTTTTGAAACGACTTTGGGACCATACCCAGCCAAGATCGAGCTGTCGAAGTATTAATATTAAGGAACTTATGAAACATAGTGTCAAAATTGTGAAAATCCCCATAAAATATATTGGACCAAGGAAAACAAACATAGAAACTAGATATAAGAAGCATTTTACAGACTAACAAATGAGCATTTTAGCAAAGTAGGAAAAAATAAACTGTCAATTGTGCAGTTGTGTAGCAAATAGTCACATAGCTTAAAAAGTAATTCAAACAAACTGAAACGCATGGAAATTAAGAACCTCGAAAACCCTAACGAACTGATAATCCACCAATTCAAAACTCCCAACTGATGCTTAACTCCATTTAAAAGTAATTTAATTTTATATTGCATTGCATTGCATTTTGGAATCAATATTTTTTCATTTAAATGTTATATCTGTTATATTTACAGTGTTTATTTACAAACATTGTTTTATTTTATAGAACGGTTGGAGATGGGTCGAGTTTGCCCATTGGACTATATATAGTACAGACTATATATAGTATAGTAAAAAAACTAAAAGTATATTGGTGTTTTAATATTTTTGAATTTAAATTTTGTATCAATGGAGCGCATGGAATTAAAAACTAAGCGTACAGTAAGATGCATCAACCGCATCTCAAGAAAAACATTTACACATTTTAAGGGTGCGCTCTATACCCATCTGCCGCGCGCGGATGCAAGGGTTTAGAATCTGTGTGTTTGTCGACCCAGTTGTTAACCGATTAAAAATATCTTGGTGTCATTATTTTCGTAAACTAATTTCGTACCCCGCTATAATCTTAAAAATTTGATATTAATTTAAATTACTAAGCAGGGTGCTTGCTTATAATGTTGAAATAAGCGTGTTTGTGTCAAGTTTTAACGCATTAACAACAATTTTCAGAGAAAAAATAAGATTATACGTGGATATAATATAATCTTAAGAACAAGTATTTGCAATAAGATTGGTAAAAAGTTTAAATGTAACGATGCAAGAAGGGAGATGTGAAAGGTCTGCAATTTCAAAAACATCGTTATTAGCCGCGAAATGTCTGCAATTTCAAAAATATCGTTATTAGACCACCGATAATTCGATTTCGCACTGAAAAAACACATGAAAGTAACAAATTTAAAATCACCCGTCATATATTTTCCAAAATGTGATACTCCGCGCATAGCAGCAGTTAACAGTCGCGCTCGAAGATTTTGACGCCGAGGTAGAGCGCACTCTTAAGTGAATAACACCTTTCTAAATATTCAAAAGTGATTAGTACAAGTTTGAAGTTTACTCGGACAGTTCCTACTGCAGAACAACTTGTTTTGAAGCTCAAAGCTTACATTGGTCTCAGTGAGATGTGTTTTGCAGCACAGAATCCATTTCGCTCTATTTATGCCCTTTGAGCTTGTCCGTCCGGTGGCTTGGCCAAAATAACCGACCTGCTTGAGGACTCTCTTCTTTTGTCGTGGTATTCACTTTAATCGTTTTTCGGCTTTATTTTAGTTGTTCGTATTTCCAATACTCATAGCAAAACAATTGCAGTAATAGATAATAAGCCCTTTTACAAAATTTTACCAGTTTATTCAGGGGGAAACAAGCAAATAACTCTCTATACCGTATCCTATCTCGAGTAGTTTGCAGTCTGTCAGTTCGTATGTTCAGTTTAATGAATCCATTATTCAGTGTTTCTCAACCTTTATGTGCACATGTGGTTATTAAAATTTTTTGGCGTGCTGCACCCAAACTCATACTAACCCCCCCCCCCTCTCCTTTTAGATACAACCGAACTCGTTAGAACTCTTAAATATGTTTCACTATAATTAGAGATGTGTGAAAAAATAATATAAGTTTTTGGTTGTAAATTCACAACAAGGGGGTAATTTTGTTTCAATTAAATAGGCCTAGGTCTACATTTTCCAGTTTTAAACTAAAACTTCTATCTTCAGGTGTTATAAATAAAGATAAATTAAATTAAATTGAAAAAAAAGTGTTTCATAGAAAGTCATTTTGTATTAAAAAAGGATGGTAATCGGATGTTATGGATGTTAATCTTGCTATTGTTTCTTGCCATGGAAAGGCAAGAAAAAAAGCCCAGGAAAGGCTATTCCTCTCGCTGGCCTAACGGCTAGCGTCTTGGACTTCGGTTCAAGAGGACACTTGTTCAATTCCCAAGATGCCCACCACACTGATGGGTTTGCACCGCTTTCCCTTAAAAGCGTTTCTGGTACTCAGTACATTCCTTCAAGAAAAAAGACCCAATGTAAGGACTAATTATATTTCGGGACTAATTCCAAACATAAATAACTAAATATCATAACACAAACTATTTTGACAGATCACTCACGGAGCTTTACTGAACGAATACACATCACTTGTTTCAGTGATACATTTAAAATTCTCTTTGATGACAAAATAAATTCTCTCATTTCATCGTTTCTGCTGAGCGCGTATCTTATTTTTAAAAGGTCAAGGTAAATCTTGAACTTAAAATAATTAGGTTTAGAAGAATACTGAGCACAAAATCATTATTCGTTAGTACAAATTTTCTCAGAAAATGGTATTCTTAAAAATTAATTTACTTTACTAAATTGGTACATAGTTGCTTTAGATAGGCAAAGGTGGCGTAACATATTTATTTGAGTCTCTCAAACTAAATTGAAATGCATCGTAATGCACAACTTAGCTGACTAAAACAGCTATCAATCATCTCAACCAGAAAAACTTTGTATTTTTCGTGTATAATGATTATCTTTTTTAAATTAAAATGATTATATCTTTCAAACTATTTAGGGTGAGAATCAATAGGGGAAATCAACTAAGGGGCATGGGAGTGTAGGCGAGTTTTCTGTAATACTGTATATTTAAATTTTGCAACATTTTGTTTTAGTATTATTAAAGATTTTACTATCAAACACGTTCACATCAGTGTTACTATCAAACAGGTAAATAAATGTGAAAAGTTGTCTTAACTTGCGTCTGAACAAACGTAACAGTTTGTCAAGAACACAAATCTCACTCAGAACTGTAAACATCTGAAACAGCTGATTACTTCAAATGTCAATTTCACTATCTCTCGCCTAGGATAAGAACTCAAAATAAAAAGGATCAAAATATTGTACAGTTAACAAAACTTCAATTTAATTCAAAAAAACAACATCACTTTTATTTAAAAACATTTATAACAAAAACATGCTTTCCTTCCTAGCAACCACCAAACAAAAAACAAACATTTTAATAACATGTGTCACAAAACTATTTCAATTAAAGTAATCAGCTGTTTCAGATGTTTACAGTTCTGAGTGAGATTTGTGTTCTTGACAAACTGTTACGTTTGTTCAGACGCAAGTTAAGACAACTTTTCACATTTATTTACCTGTTTGATAGTAACACTGATGTGAACGTGTTTGATAGTAAAATCTTTAATAATACTAAAACAAAATGTTGCAAACTTTAAATATACAGTATTACAGAAAACTCGCCTACGCTCCCATGCCCCTTAGTTGATTTCCCCTATTTCGTTAATTGCTCTAAAAGTCTCGAATACTGAACAGGGTAGTTCCACCAAAGCACTGAACAGGCGGCTTCTATATAGGCGTAGATATTTAAAAAAATCAGTTATGAATTACATTTAACCCACAGATAATGTATAGTGCATTAGTTGACTTGCAAAAAGTGTGTTTGTGTAAAGAAAAGTCGCAATTTGATCTCTGTCTGTATTTTTTTTTTATAATCCTAGTTTTTCTTAGATAAAAAAAAATTGAAATTTTTTGTTTTTGGTAAATTTTAATAAAATTCTCGTTTTTTGGACGTTTGGCTTTAGGAAATGACTTGGTGTATCTATCAATATTAACATAAAGTAATATTTTATTTGCATCAAACACTAATGAAATATTATATTTTAACTCTTTACTATTCATTATTATAGCTAGTAGGAAGGAAAACATTTACCTGCAACTGTAATTCTAGAAAATTGGATTTTATAATTCTAATATTTGTTGGAAACCCATCATAAGTAAATTGTTATTTACGCTACAGGTAAAACGTTTTGCTTATGTGCAAATACTTCCAAGAATCGGAAGCTTTTGCTGAAAGTAACAGTTTATTTTCATAAAAAGTCCAATTATTAAAGTTGAAAATGTGGGGTGCCTTATGTGGTTTTAGTCTTTGTAATATGTCCAAACCTGTTTTCACAAATCTTTTGTGGGAAAATATATTTTAATATCGTATGTTATAATACGAAAGGAGTCATTAAGTTAAATTATGAAACTAAATTATTAAATCTTTATAACCTTTGTTTATGCTAAATTTTCATTAAATAGTCATAATTGTTATAAAGGCAAACTGTTCGGTGTATTAACAATATAAATAAATCGTAAATATGATTAATTTTAGGTATTGTTCTTGAATTTCACATGGTTTTGTTATCTCTGAATCGTTTAGACTCTGCGTTATGTTAATGTTGATTTAGGTCCTTGATTTAAGGTATCCAAACAGAAACATATTAAAACTATTAACCTTAAATTATACTATTAACAATAAGAAATGTTATAAACATTTGTGTACATTTGCTATTACTGATCAAATAAAAAATTTATCCTTTTTAAGTATAATATTAGTTTTTTGTTATTAGTCATGATTATTATAAAATTTATAAAATGTATAGTGTTTCTGCCAAGAGATAACCTACCAACCTGAAGGACATTATTGATATGGAAATGTTTATTGTAAAACAATGTATTTTTTTTATATATCCCTAGTGGATAATTGTCAATAAAGAAAGTTGAAAGCTATTACTGATCATTAAAAGCAAGGTTCACAACATTTCCGGATATGGAATCAGATTTTGTCTTAAAGCAAAAGAAATAATCGTCACCTCAGTGATTGGAAAATTCTGAGGCACAATTTCTTTAGCAACTCATAAATATTAGCAACAATAGACAATTGAATTGAAAAAATAAATAAAAATACCCCTGTCGCAGCAGTCCCGCATACTAAGCGAATTTCGAGTAAAGTTTGGTGATTTCTTCACTTTTGCATAAAATATTAGGCCTACATAGGGTTCTGTAAATTGGTTTGCTGCATTTGGGGTTTTTATAAGAAAATATAGGTTAAGTTAATTACATACCTAGTAAAGGTACATAGCCAATTGTGTCAAGATCAATTTTTATTATTTTTTTTTTTCATGAAATTCCATGGGGAATGAGTATGTAAGTTTGCTGCCATATGGGTTTTGCACTGAAACATAAATGAATCTTTACGTCAAGAAGGTACATACCAAATTTCAACAAGTCAAAACAAGAAATAAGTGAGATGGAAAAGTTTGTAGTTTTCCCATAAGAATAACATTTGAAAAGGTTTTTTTAAGATTTACTTCGTTAGTAAAGATAGGTTAAAATTCAAGATCCTAAATTGTGTGTTCCTTACAGCTCTTTTAAGCTGTTTTAATTGGAATTTTTAATTGGAATAAAAATTTGGTCTATAGATGTCAAAAGCCCATTGTTGACAATTTCGAAACCTTATAAAACCCGATAAAACCCCGTTCCCTTGGACCGATCACCCTGGTTTCCGAACATAACCTGAAGAACGCTCTCCTTCACCTCCATACAAAATTTCATCGAAATCGGTGGCTCCTTTTAAAAGGTCTCGGTACCACGGACACATAGATATAAATAGATAAATACAGAGATAGAGATATAATAATTTAAATGGATATAAAATTGGACAAATGGTGTTTTTGTTTTCTGGGGACCTGAAAATATAAAAGTATGGTCCCGGGCTTAGGTCTTACCGTGACTTCTGCTGTAGGCCTAATAGAATATTTACTTTAAGGAAATTCGTTGAAAAACAGGAACAACACGAGTAATGCATACTAATCATACTCAGAGTTCTGCAAAAGAAGATATGTTTGATACAAATTTATTTTTATCCCATAATAGTTTTCAATTAGCTTTATCTTATGTTAGAGGTTATATAAAAAATATGGCCATGATTGTCCCAAGAGTTGCTCTGACAGTCGGCATGCAAGTTTCGGCTTTCTCGCTGTTCATGTTTACTGAGCGAATATCAGTTTTATGAATGATATGGGCAATTTTAGAATGTACCATAGTAAATATTAGGTTACATTGATACATTATTCAGATTTTTTTCGTTTCGAAAACTATAATCTTCCAAAATAAGTTTTTGCATGACAGGCTTATTGGGTGATTTCCTTTCATTCCACTGATACAACTTTGGTAGTTCTATGGTTAACTACGTTTTGGTTCACATTACGTACCGTACTTTTAATTTTAGTAATAAAATATTTCATTGTATTAAACATGCGCATTGCATCATGCGCACTCGGGTTGTGAAAAGAATAAATTTAAATCTCTTAAATGGGAGAAAATGCGGCTGTCAAACTCTGGGAGCGCTGAAGTTTGTTGTTAAAACTTCCTAAGTAGTCTTCTGTTTTAAATCTGCAACAAGAACTTTTAACTATCTAATTTGTTTGAGGAAAGGAACTTTAGTAGTGGGAAAAAGCCACTTCTAAACCGGAAGTGACGTCAGCTGCCAGGGCAGCTGCAGGGGTCAGATGGTGTCAGCTGCCAGGGCAGCTGCAGGGTGCAGATGGCGAGAGCATATGCCCTGAATTTGAAGTAGAATTGGGCATGAATTAAGAGTTAGTTCAAAATTGAAATTCAACAGTTATAACTGGAGCCTGGAAAGTATGTCAAGGTCATTCAGAGTAAGTTTTAAAAAAGCCTACCCAACTACTACCAGAAATAGTTCAAAGTTGAACTAGTTGGTGATAGTGGGATAGGCTGAAGTAAATTTTGAATTTTATTTGTGAACATATAATTAATGTGCAACAGCAGAGTTTAAATAAGTTGAACTTTTGTGATGAACTACAGAGTTGTAAATGCAAACACCAACGACGATGAGAAGGTAAACGCAGAGTCCCCAGATGATGTATTTGAAAAGCTTGAACAAACGTAACATTTCGAGTTGGTTTTCCCGTTCCATTTCCAATCGTTTAATTTCCAATTTCAATTTATCCTCTTCTATTCTAGTTATGAAGGGAACTTCATCCATCATATCCATCATGATTTTGTAGTGTTTGAAATTTTAAAACAAGTGATGTTGATAGTTCAAAAGTTGAAGACGGAATGAGAAGTGAAAGCGAGAAATGTTAGTTAAATAAAGAAGTGGTGGGGGGAACGAAGAATTACAAAGAAGTGGTGGGGGAAATATTTTGCTGTTCATTATTACCATCAGTAGTGTCAGATGGTGCAGGAGTTAGATTTAGTAAACTGTCTTCGTCCGAACTTTCAATCTTATCACAAATAGGACAATCGTATGTTATTTCCAAATTCATTTTGATGGTTGTAAAATTATCTACAAGTTCTTGTAAAATATTAAAAATGTCTTGTAACTCTTCTTTAGAGTTTATTTCAAAACTAGAATTCATTCGGGCCAATGGA
Organism: Neoaliturus tenellus; assembly: GCA_030545055.2. Lineage (NCBI taxonomy): Eukaryota > Metazoa > Arthropoda > Insecta > Hemiptera > Cicadellidae > Neoaliturus > Neoaliturus tenellus. The sequence continues at coordinate 103,432,367 of CM061535.1, forward strand.
GAGTTGTTCATTATTGGAGAGTCGGTGATGGAATGAGGATCGGCGCATAGGGAGGGGGCTTATATAATGGTGACCTTGAGCAGGCGTCTAGGGAGGGGGGCTGTCTAGGGAGGGGGCTTTTATATAGGGAACCTTGAGCTTATGATTGAATAAAACGTTTAGTTCTTCTTCTCCATCTTTTAATTCAATTATTTGAACCGAAGTAGTTGTTTCATCTTCTTCACTTGATGAAGAAAACAATTCACCAGGATTTAAATATTGAACTACAATTCTGAACCATCTTATAGGATATTCGTCAATGACAGAAAGTAAGTTTTGAAACAATTCTTCCATCTCCTCCCTGTCAGTTATTATATGTTCAAATTTGATAAATTTGTTTTCCATGTTGTTAGTTAGAGTGTTGGAAGTGGAATGATTTAATATTATATAAAAATTAGAACTAGTGGTGGGGGAAATCTCAAGGTCATCCAAATGAAGTTTTAAAAAAGAGTGTAAAACTGAAATTACACATTTGATGGTTCTACAGGATCGGAATACCAATCTGACCTGTATTTACATCTTTTTATCATATGTGTACAAAAATCATCTTGATGAGAATTGGTGCGTTGACAATGAGCAAGATCGAGAGGGTGAAATTTGAAACATCTTTGAGGACAACATGTATGAAAATATCTTGATTTGTAAAATTTTAAAGTTCGCAATTCCGGTGGTGGTAGTTGTTTTGTTTTGCATTTGCAATAACAAGATCCGAAGAATTCACATTTAGTACAAGCTAACCCATCCACCATCATTGGTCCTAAATCTGTACACTGTTGTTCACAACAGTAACGAGGTTTGTACTTGTATTTTTGCTCTTCCATGTTGACGCTGCGGAGTCCAGTGAAAGAATAAGAGTGTATAGTGTTGAATAGTGAGTTTTATGTACTGTGAAAAGTGGTGGGGGTAATTTCAAGGTCATCCAAATGGAGTTTTAAAAAATTATACCTTACAAGTGTAAGGATTATTAAAATTTAGGAAGTTTGTTTCTCTTTGTTTTCTTCAGACTTTTTCTCTCTCTCCGCCTTAGCCATAGCAACAAGTTCTTCTGTTGATAATGGATGTACTTCAGGAAATTTTAAAATTAATTTAGCTTGATATCCTTCTTTAGTTAATACATCTAAATCTTGGGTCATTTGTTCAATGGTGTTGTAGTCTTTTCCATAGATTTTTCCATCAAGTTGAATCATCATTCTGTACAACATTTTCTTAAATAGGTCTTGTCGTGGTGAGAGCTGAGAAGCAAATGATTATTTATACAAGTATCACATCCTTTTTATTAACTCATATTGATCATGTGATTCTTTAGTTGTAGTTTTGTCTGTCAAAAGTTATTCAACATTGGTAATACTTTTGGAACTTGATGTTATGTTGACCAGTTGGCGATGAAGAAGTTGTAGGTTGTGTAGAAATAAATATTTCATCATCGCAATATTTTGTTTTAGTGAACATTCTTGTATTAGTAGCACTAACATCAACAGTTAAGTGATAACCACCGGTAAGTAAAACTCGCATTTCGTTGGTTAAATCTTCGAGTTGTTCAAAAGTTGTTATGGTGTTAGTATCGTAAGATGCACACTTGACCTTTAGGGACATGTTGCAGTTTTATATTCAGGGATTAAGAGCGAGATGTGTACGGTATGAAAGGTAGCAGTAGACTGATGAATTTTGCAAGTACATTTCCCCTTTTATAATTATACAAAATTGGGTCAAGGTCATCCTGTGGAATTTTTAAAAAAAGCAACATATTGTAATGTACAAAGACATTACAATATGTTGCTTTTTTTATTTTTATTTTTTTTTTTGTTTTATATCATATTTATTGAAAAAACAAATACAAAGAAATATTTACAATGTTATGTACAAATTAATCAGTAGTAGGTGTTACATGAATTGTAAGTTCAGTAGAGTTGTTTCCACTGGGTCCATGTGATATCAAATAGAGTGCGCCGGGTTGAATTATACGAAGATCTTCATTTTGAAGTAGTTGTACGAAGCGCTTTGGTAAGAAGATCTGAAATTTTGCTTCATCACCAATTGTATAAGGTGCCTCGCTCAAAGTGCAATTTATAGCATCACCTACTGAAGTTTCCATTTTCTTAATAGTATGAATGATGTAGTGTTTTTCTTCTTTTAGTTCAGAACATTTCTTTGTAGGTAAAATTGATGATTTAGAATGAGCGTTGAACTGATCAACTAAACTTTGAAGTAAGTTCTGTGATGCCATATTGATGTTGTTGTTAATCTTCTTGTTAATAAGAATGTCCGTCGGAGATGTTGTCTCTTCGGAGGTTTGAGTAATACTCATGCTGTGTCATGGTAGCGCTCTCACTTTTATAATCGACACTACCCCCACCACTGACACTACCCCCACCAGTTTGTTGAAGGAAATTATTCAAGCGGTAGGCATTCTTTAAAGCGCACTGCGACCTTCGATGTTTAAAACTTTTTGATGAAATACAAAGTTCGTTGAAGTAGCATTGGAAATCTTTATCAATTATTGCATTAATCACTTCGTTGCTTGTAAATGATTGTATCCAATTTGCTTTTTCCAATCCCCTTGTGTAGATAATTTTAAACTCTTTGCAATAATGATTCATAATGTGCGGCATCATGTTATAATTAATGAAACCTTCATCCCATCTTAAGTTGTGAAAATGTTTGTTCAACCATTTGTTTGTAACTTTCGCTTTAGTTGTTAGTCTATTAAATGGTACTGGAGGTTTGAACAAATAATGATAAACTACTGATGTGTTCATGTCCAAGATTACTAATTCTTTAATAATAAAATTACCATAATTTCCTCGGAAAGCTTGAAATTCAATTATACCTCTTTTAACTTCCATTATATGTGGCGCATTAGAAAACGAAACCCGTTTATTCATGATGAAGTCTTACTAACAACTGACTTAAAAATTGAATGAGCCGATGTTTATAACAGACAGGATTGTTCTTCTTCTTTCACTTCTTGTGCCACTTCATCAATATTAAAATTGGTGTGATAGTTGTTTAATTGTCTCCACATTTCAACTTCTTGAGGTATTCTATTAAAGATTGAAGTATCCACGGGACCGTATAAAATTGGAACAAAAGGTTTTTTGTCCAATGTATCAATTAGATAGTCTTTAATTATTGCACTTGAAAATATTAGTTGTTTCAAATATCTGGTGACGGGACCGGTAGTACAACTTAAAGTGTAAAATTCTTCTTTAGTGAAATATAATTTAACATTATGTGTAGTTAAATCTCTGAAGCGAATAATTTGTCCTCCACGATGTTTTACTATATCAACTTCAATATTTGATTCCAATAAACTTAATCTTGTTCTTCTTCCAAATGTGTTGTTACTTAAATAGCACTCCAAAAGATGTAAATGTTTCATGAGAGATTCCCAAGTAGTTTCACTGAAAGTAACCATTTTGTTTCCATGATTTAAAATAACAATTGGTGAATAATCCATTGATTTTAAAATTCCAACTGATATACTTTTTGTCATGCATGAAGAAATTGGGTAGATAATCCGAAGAAATACTTCTGTTAAAATATTGGTTGTAATGTTAACTTCAACCTTCTTCCTTTTTACTTCTTTTTCAGCTTTTTCTTCTTCTCTCTTCTTATGTTTGTTGAATTTTAGGAACTCGTCCATTTCTCGTTCAACTTGTTTTTCTATATCTGAACTATTATCATCCATTAGAGGTGTATTTTCTTCTCCGTTAGTAGAATTCATCTTGCGAATGATGTTTCCCATACGACGGTTGAAGATAGAATGAAGTTTCTACTAATTATTTTCTCGCTTTTATATTTTTCGTAAATCCTTGAAATTTATACAATTACATAATTGTTTGTTTTCAACTTGTCTTTCACAAATGAAATTCTAACCTCAAAAATTAAAGCAGATAATTCTAACCTCAAAAATTTGCAGTTGTTGTACAATTCTTCTTAAAGTACATTCTTCACAATTCCGGTCAGCGGTGTGTAAGTAACTATTTTATCATGTAGAATTAGACAGTATGCCGAAGTTCCATCCGCTACTGGTTCTTCAAATTCCATTTCAATTTTTATATCCACACTTGATGATTTTACCGATTCATTTTGATTTGAACAATCGATTACAATTATTGGAGCCTTGGAATAATACTGGTCAGGTGATAATAGTGGTGTATTAGTCTTTCCATAATATGATGATTGAAATCTTGCATACATATCGTATAAAATGGAAAAACGTTTTTTGCTGAACATGACATTCAAATTGTCATAGGGAAAGAATTGAGAGTTTAGAAAAACTTTACAATTCTTTATTTTACAGTGATCAAATTGACCAGCATTTGCAGTGATAACATCTTTTCGCTTAGTTTGAAAACCGAGTATTATGTACCTTGCTCGTTCCAAGTAAGTTGATGTCTTGACGGTCCATGTTTGTCGTTCTGTCTGAGGTAGTGTAGGGTATTCATGAAATTCCCAACTTCGGAATGGCATCACAATATCACGGTCAGATTTCAACTTTCTCAATAATAGGATTCTATGTTCATCAGCCAATCTTACATGAGGTACTCTCCAAACAACTTTATCCAACTGTAGTTGCCATTCCAGTTTATCTTCCGTAGTTGCAGGGTCTGCAAGTATCAAGTCCTTATTAGTTGAAGATCTGAGTAATACTAATTCTTGTTTGACATTTATTATTACCCGTTTGTAATCTTCAGCGAATCCCAAAAGCAATCGTAAAGGTACATGAAAATCAAAGTGACCGTTGGAAGCTGGTGTTATAGTGTCTTTATCGGGGGCAACCCATCCGGCAGTGACTATTGAATTCTTCTCATGCGGTGTTAATGATGTTAATCCTTTCAATGTAGTTGTTAAACCAACCTTTTTTGTTGAATCAACCGTCACCCCTGATATTTCATATCTTATTTCATCAAAAAGATATGCCATCGGGTTATTTATAAAAGGAACTGTTGAAGCAGTTTTTCCATCCAATTTTAATACCCGTCCTTCGATGTACAAGTAACTTTCACACGGTAAAGTGTAAATATCTTGTTGTTGAATGGGGATCCTTATTTCATCGTTATTGTTTAATTTTGATGAAGTGTAAGGGTTGTGCGTGTGATATTCCTTCTCCCATAGTGTTTCGTCGAACGTTGGTCCTTGAGATATATCCAGGATATCCATCGCTGTTAAGTTTCAATCCAATCTTCTGTAGAAAACGAATGTTTTCCGATGTTAACTCTTCCAATGTCGAGGAGCTACTGAGCTCCCGACTCTTCCATTGTGGTTTAAATGATAATCCCATGTTGACTTTTATGTTGCTGCTCTGATGTGTATCCGTATAGTAATTGTTTCTCCTCTAAAGTCAACACTATGACCGTCTTGATCCAATATGTTCAGTACGATGTCTGAAATGAAACTGGTGTTTAACGGTAGGTATATCAAGTTTTGTGGCTTCTCAACAATTTTAAAACCGGGAGCCACTGTTGGATAAAATGTATGTAAAATATGTTGATTAACTCCATCTCTATACGATCCGTGTATAATGTTGCACGTGACATCAATACTATTTACTTTCAATATTGTTACAGTTGAATCACCTGAATGAGTAGTTCCAGGAGTTAAGATTTTCTTTTTTATATCTGTAAATCCAAGTAAACTGCCAATCGACTGTTCCAAGCTGACATCAATATAATATTTCGAAGTTATTTCTGCTTTTAAAGTATTATTGTTTCCTTTAACGGTGATATTGTCTTCTCCGAGTTGTTTCTGTAATAATTGGTTTATGTCATCAATTTCATATGCTCCAGTAGGAAATGTAATTATTTTCAATTCTGAGTATTTTCCTGTAGCATCCTTAGTTTCATAATAATGTAGTAAATTGTTTTTTCCTTCTGTAACATTAGGAATTGAATTGTAGGTAGTCAAATCAAGTAATGCCGCTTCCCATAATCTTTCCTTGGATAGACGCAATGCTGGGAACAGCGTACTTTTCAATGTGGATGAATTTCCACTCAGTGACACTGTATACGATGACATCTTAAAGCTGACTGACACTCTTCGCTAGAAACTCCAAACATAAATGCCCACATATTTCAGTATTGTTAGGTTGTTCTCTTTTGTAATTGTAAAAAATGTTTTTGGAGTTTCGAAAATAATGTTGCAGTTCTTTTGGCGGTGGTAGATTGCCAAAACTGTCAAAGTAGTAAATGGTTTGTCCGAGTTTTTTATAGCATACCCAATGAGTGCCTGGACCATAGGTGGAATCCAAATTTACTATTCCAGTTTCATTTTTCCATATTTTAGTTGGTAATGCATCTTTCATAAAAACTCCTCGAAAGAATGGTATTTTCAAACATTTCACATAATCATTTAACTGATGATTTGTTAAGGCTTTATTTGGAATTATCAATTGACTCTTCTTATTTAGTACACACGGTATGGTCTTAGGTATAAACCTGCTCCGTTTTTTACCATTTGCCAAACAGAAGTCTTCTTTACATTTGCCTTATGAGTTCTACGACGTCCTTTTTTAATGTTTCCACCTCTTTTGGGAGCGCCTTTCTTTGCAGGTCTTCCTCTGCGACGTTTTCCACCACCTAACTTTGCTTTCGTCTTCATGGCTGTAGTTACTGCCCAAGCCGATGCTTTTTCTGCAATACTTGCGTCACTTGATTTTACTCTTTGCCAAGCTTTTTCCGCTAGAATTTTATCTGCTATTGATCTATTTGTTGAATCTTTATACTTTGAATATGCTATATCGTGTTCCTTGCAAGCTTGATCTAATTTATTAATTCCAGGATCTCCTCTTGCTAAACGCTTTGCCAACTTAGTTCCAGGTCCACAATATTGATAACCTCCGGGCAGATGTAATTCGTATGGTAAAGCGTCTATCGTTCGATTTACAACAGCACCAACTGGAATCCGTTTAAGCAGGGATAATGCAGCTGATGTTATACCACGTCCTCTCTTGCCGCTGTCTTGACGATGACTGAGCGATACGGTCTTCATTATGTTGTCTTATATAACTGGCGTGTTTACTCCACGAGATACTTTACACAAATAAATAACTTGTGCAAAATCTTTTATATTTAAAGACTTAGTTATTCAAATTAATTATATACTGATTTATAATTCTATTTTTAATCCAAGCTTCTCGTTCATCGGGTTGAATCATCACATGACTCGTTGTACTAGCTATATGATTGTGGGTATCAATAAGTAAATTGCCCACTATTCTTATTAAACAATCTAAATTTACAGCATCTTTTGGATGTTGAGGATCATGTAATTGCATAATACGTTTATAATTACATGTGTAAGCTGTTGAATCACTTTTTGATGTTTTTATGACTTGTCCAATAGTAGCAGCATCATTTGAATCTTCACCTGGTAAAATATTAATTATTTTTTTCATCTTTGCATCATATTGGGTCCCAAAGTGTTTATCCCAAGTTATTGTTTGTTTCATTGTAACACAATCATTTTCTTCGTAACCAGGATAAATATCTTTTATTCTTCTATTACGACCATTGTATGTACCTAATGTACCACCACTCGCAATTAATGTTTGCACCATTAGAGGTACATCTGTATCTTTTATACCAAATCTTCCATTTGTTATTGTTTTATGTCCTGCATCCCATTCATCATTATTTCCTTGCATTAAATTAAACTTTTCATTTCCATGTATAAATTTATCTCCCCGCTTTAACACGGCATCTTCATGTTTTACAAAATTGGATGTTTCCTTTTTTAATTCTTTAGATAATTGTTCCATAGTAACAGCATCTTTTGGTTGAGAACCGAACTTTACATTTGACAACACTTTCCCATGACAATCGATTTCATCACCATCTTGTAAAATACAGTTGTCCTTGATGTATTTTAGGTTTACAGCATCACCGTCTTCCTTTGGGTATCCAATGTCATTTATAATAAATTTATAAAAAGAAAATCCATGTTCAGTTTTTTCCGGTATTATAGAATGTAAATATTCTTTATTAACTGAATCTTTATCATTTTTGGGATTTCCCACGTTGGTTATTCTATAATTTCCAGCATTATACGTTTGTCCATCTTTTAAGTTATTACCCCATTGCAATTTTAAAGTATTTAAAAGTTCAGATGATAAGTACTCTTTAGTAATTGCATCAGAACCTTCAGTTGGTTTACCAACATTAATTAATCTATGTGATTTAACATCGTAAGTATTCTTATGTAATTTTAATGATGTTGAAGTAGCTTCTTTTACTGTCTTCAAATTTGCTCCATCAGTATCTTCTTCTGGATCTTTAACTAGTTTTAAACGTTTATTACTTATGCTATAGTCACCTTCAGGTGTTTGCGGTAATCCACTTCTTTTTCTGTCTTCTCCAACTTGCACTCCTAAAGCGGAGTACCGTCCGAACTTGTCGACGCTCATGTTAGAACTGATACGTCTTATGCTTGCACCTCTTTTATATCCACGGACAATTATACGACTATACCGCGATTCCTAAGTTCATCAACTAGAGCCACCCATTCATTATTCAAACCTGTATGACCGGCTTCCATGGCTTCATGCAATAGTCTCATTCTATCAACCAATTTATTGATATCGTTGTAGTAAATCACATTTGTATTGTATAGATTTTTCATCAATCCTTTACCAGATGTTGAAGTATCTCCTTTACTCTTTTTACCATGTTGTTCAAGAAGTGATAAATCCATAAGTGATAAAGATTTTCTTTTCAGTGGTTGTCTTACCGCTGGTGCAGTACGTAATGTTGGCAATTTTCGTGGAGGAAACAACTTTTTTATAACGATGTTATATTTTGTTGCACGTGAACGATTAATCATTCCATCCTTTAAGTAGTTTCTTTTATGAGCGTTAGTATTTTGTAGAATCTCCTTAAAAACACTTAAATCTTTGGATGAATATCTTAGTGGTATGTTTTTAAAAATTAATTCATATAATCCTTTTGTTCCTTTATATCTATGCTCACCAATAATGATGTAATCGTCTTGTGTTATTTCAAGCTTTGAATCGCCAATCTTCAATTCATTCCCATCAATTCTTGCTCCGTATACGTGTGATCTACTCAAATTCGGGTTTGATTTCATGTCATGTAGCATTTTCATTATATATTTTCTTCCAAGAGGTCCATGTTGTAATATATCGCTACTCAATTGAGTTAAATTTGGAATAGATTGTTCAGCTTCAGGTATTGGCTGTTCTTCTTCCTTTTCAACAATTGGTTCTTCTTCTTTTGTTTCTTCTTGCTCACTAGCACTTGTATATGAATCATCATCTTCTTCTTTTTTTAATGCTTGTACTTCTTGTTTAGAAACTGGTAGTAAAACATCTCCTTCATAACGAGGTTTACCAATAGTTTCTGATATCTGTTTTAAAGGTTCCGTAATAGGTTTAAATGTAGTCTCTAGAAATTCTTCTCTTTCACTTAAACCCATCCTCAATGCACGATTCTTCATCCTAATAGAATCACTGAGTGATTTTATTTCTTTCAATAGTTTTTCTTGATTCACCATGTTTACACTGTGAAGTTCAACGTGTAACTAGATGTAGCATCGGTAGTTCAACGCATAAATACAAATTTATCCAACCCTATACGATATCTACCATTTTTAATATCTTCTTCCTTCATAATAACGAGAAAGCTATATTTCTCATTCCATGCTTTGCCACACATCTCTTTAAATTTTTCAAATGGCATATCCGCATTTACATGATCATTATATATATGCTTTAAATTTGTTTCATCTTGCTTGAAGATGATCAACATATTTGCATTGTCTCTTATAAGTTGTTTTGGAATTTTACTGTATGTTTGACCAATATAAATGCTATCAATATTATGATGTCTTCCCATAGCAAAATAATTCCTTATTGTGTCATGATTTTCACAAGAAACATCGTCAAATATAAAAATAGAAAATGGTTTTGCTTCATTTGGTTGCATAATTGTTTCACTGGCATTAAACTTGTAAAAATTCACTTCAGGTACACTTGCAAGTACTTTATCCAATAATTGATATTTTGGTTGTTGCAATGATTTTGAAAAAATGTATATATTATAAAACGCAATCCTTTAGGATTAGTTATAAGGTTAAAAACAACATTAGTTTTTCCACAATTTGAAGGACCAGTTATTAGACATCTTATCGTATTTGGTAGTAATTCACCATGTTTTCCATGATTTAACTTATCATTGTCAACTGTCAATTCATCAATGTTATTGATATTAAATCGGTCTTTTTGTTGTACAATCTCCATCTTGTATAAAGGTTAAACACACAATGAGCTATTAAACAACTATACTAAGTCTTTTGAAGGAATCCAAGAGTCTTCACTTTTATCAAACCCTAACCACCGGACTTTAACCATATCCTTTTTCCTTTGTAAAATCTTCTCGACAAGATATACATCACCGACTGTTGATTTCAACAATTCGTGTCCGTAAAATCCACCTTGAAGTAATTCACCCTTGTTATCCTTTAATAAATAGGTTTCAGGTATAGTTGGTTGCACTTTATAAATTGTAAATACTTCATTAGTCCAATTTGGTAGATATCTTTTACTAAATACACCTTTGTATTTGCTTATACGAACTTTATCGTTGACCTTGAACTTCTTTGGTTGCAATTTTTCCAATTTCGGTGTTGTATTATTTTTAATGCGTTGTAATACAATTTTGGCATTAGCACTATTTACCTGGATAGGTTTCATTCCAATGGTACGATGATATTTGTTGTTATACTCTTTTATAAGTTGTGGTAATATGTCATACCACACGTATGATCCTCTTTTTGAAAATTGTTTATACATCGCACCTTTTAATGTTCTATTGAATCTTTCAATTATTGAAGCTTTAACTTCAGAATTTGTAGAATAATGATTTATTTGATATTTCTTCATCAAAGCTCCAAAGTCTTTATTAAAATATTCTTTTCCATCATCGGTCTGTAGATGTTTAATTTTAAATTTATTTCTTTGTATTGTGGTTTCCATAGCTTTTGTAACACTTTTACCAGTCTTATCCTTCATTGGTAAAGCGTCAGCTATTTTAGTAAAACAGTCTATAATTGTTAAAATATATTTAAATCCTTTATTTAATTTACTGTGCGGTATCATTTCAATGAGATCAGCTTGATAAAGATCATTCATTCCTTTAATGATTGTACTTCTTCTTGGAAATCTTCTTCTTGCTGGTTTATGTAGTTCATTTACAATCTTGTCCTTCACACTTTCCATCTTCATATGTTGCTTGTACACTGCATGTAAAAATACTGATCCATAGAATAGTTTATTCTCATTTATATAGTTTGAATATAGGTCAAGGCCATTTCATATTAGTGTAAAAAAGAGGGAACATGGCATTGGGCTTGCCATGTCCCCTCTTCTTTACGGAAAGGAAAAAGGAAGAAGGTAGAGGACGAAGAATAGGTTTACTGGTCGATAGGGTTTAGAGAGTAGTGGCCGAATGGTAAAGTATTAATTTTATCTTCTAAAATATGGCGCTTGTCATCTTTGTAGCTTAATGCCCACTTTGTTTGTTTGACACTAAAAAGTTGATGATTATAACTTCTAATAGTGTTGAACGTTGCAGTTGTTTCAACATTTTCAAACAAACATCTTTTATAATGTTCAAACTGTACATTCTTCTTCAGGAAAGAAGTTTTTATTCCTTTGGCCTTCTTCGTGACTTGATGTTCGTTCCTCTCGTTTATGTACAGTTGAAATGAATACAGTTTGGACATTAATGCTACAATTTCCATCATCGGCACACCATTTGTTTCATCTTTAAATTTTCCCAATACTTTCTTATTTCTGTCATAGTCGTAATTTGGATGATCCTTAGGATAATCGGAAAAGTCGAAATCATCTTTATATATAAAGGTGCGTAGATCTTCATACATGTCATTTGTTTTAATCCAGTAAATTAGTGCATCCGTGTCCATATATGCAATACCAATGTTCTCTCTTCCATAATAGTTAACCATCTTCTTATAATGAAACTCGTACATATGTGTTTTTGATATATCCAAGATTGACATTCCAAGATACAAAGGACGATCCATTGTAACTGACTTCTTGTTCATGGAAATAACAACTAGATTTTCATTAATAATTATAGATGAACCAAAGTTTGGTTGTTGCACCAATTTCTGTAATTTTACTGGATCAGTTACCAATTTGATATCCTTATGTTTCCTTTTGTTTTCCAAAGTCTTGCCAAATATTGCGTTATTCATTAATTTGAAAAAATCTTTTTGAAAACTTGATGTAGCGGTGGCTCTTCTTCTTGTGTTGTTGTCGATGTAAGGTTTTAACCAACAAGATTGAGAAAATTGTAGTACTCGATTAATTTTTGTAATTCTCAATCCTAAGTCTAAAGCTTGTTGTATCATCCAGTAGTGTCCAACATATCGAGACTTGTCGGTTAAAGTCATCATTAATTTTGGCCATCTTCCAGTAGGGGAAATTTCAGTCTTAGGAAGAAGTGGTAAATCATAATGTTGATCATGAAGATGTTCAGGATATTCAAAATTAACATAAAAAATGTAACCAGTTTCACCATGCTTCGGTATATCCATTATGTTTCCAATCGATTCTGGATCTATCCATTTAAAATTATCATATGGAAGGGGATTCGACATTGCCCATCCGTATAAGTTATTTGCATCAAAATAACCCAGGAATGTTGTTGGTTTTGATGCATCATAATCGGGCAGATACTTGTTGTTCGCCTTGAAATGTCGTGTAACGCTTTGCGTCAATCCCCCTCGAACTCCTGACTCTAACATCATAACCATATCTATATCAGTAAGAAGTTGTATTTTACAATTTGTTTCTTTCAACATAGCTTGCCATGCTAATCCAGGTGAAGTGTACGAATGAAGAGGGTCCAATCCATATGCTGCAAAACATGTATTTCTAAATTCTTCCATTATATCACATAGTAAAGTTACATCCAATTTAACATAAAAATCTGAATATTCTCCCAATGTTCTAAATCCTAAATCGTTCCATACTTTACATGCATGATCATAGTCCTCTTGAGATATGTCCATGTCATAAAGTTTACTTTTGAATTCTTCTTTAGCCGGAAGTGATGTTTCATTAAATCTTTCTAAACTGTCTATGTAATCATATGGAAACACACCTTTCCGAAGTACCAAATCCAGTTTGTTGTTATTTACAATCTTCTTTGTTTCGATGAAATCTTGTTTCCTTAAATTTTCTGAAAGTTTGGACAAACTCGACGGCATAAATCTGTAGGAGTCCAAGAATCTTAGTTTCATGTTTCCAACTTCTTTGGAAAAACTTATGAACTTCTCTGAAGTTTCAGCTAACACATCGATTTTACCGTCGTCTCTTCCTAGTTCAGGTATTATAAAATGAGCATCGTACCCACTGAGGTTATGCAGAACCACAGGAATAAATAGTGGTAAACGATAGCTTAAGTTGCATTTATTACAAGCAGCACCCCTGTAATAACCTGTGAGGTGATCGTGATCTTTAACTTTATAATTCTCAATAGTAAAATCATTTTTGCATAAGAAACATCGAGTTGCATTTTCATGTTGAATTTCTTCTTCTTCCTCCATCGGTTTCATTGGTACAATATTTGTATATAATCTTTGTGCATTTCCAGCTATTGAATATAAGTGATCAAGAAATATTTTTTCTACATTTTCACCACGATATACTAGAGGTTCTGAAGTTAATCCATATCTGTTTAAATGTTCTTCTGATAATGTTGATTTAACCATTAAACAAAAACTGTTTGGTTTGTGCATTTGATACTTGACACTTTTTCTAGCTTCACAATTTTCATCTTCAACAGGAACAAGTGTTGATTCAAAGTCCGCATACACAACTAGAGGAATACGGTACTGATGATGAACCTTTTCAAATGTAACAAATGCTCTGCTTTCCGAAGGTAAAATAATCTTTGCTTCATAATTATTGTTACATAATCTTTTGTGCTCTTGTAACCATTCTCTTGAGTGTAGCCCATCTCGTTTAAAATTGAAACATCTCTTGCAAATTAACTTTCTGTGTCGATCTTTAGAAAGCTGCTTATTAACAAGACGATCAAATTGCTTTATGTACACATAGTGAGACACATCTCCTCGCGTTAGTAGTAGTAAATCCGTATGATCTGGTAGCTCTTCTTTTGCAATACGTAAAGGATACACTTTGTTTGAACTATCTAATGCAAAAACATTGATAGACGTACCAGGATTTTTCTTCTCAAATTTTGATATATCTTTCAGTGATACAGGATAAGTGATTCCTTGAAAATTGTATCTAAATCTTTGATTTTCATATTCTTGGTTAGGTCTATTCACATGAAGTGGTGGTACAAATTTAGCTGTCATTGCATAACGAAAACATTCATTGTCTTCATTTTTAACATTAACACAAGATTTTGTATTTTCAATTCTTTTTGGTAAAGGAATGTAACTAGATCCCATTAGTCCATATCCATGTTTGTGAACTCTTATATCTAATACTTCAATACTTGTAAGACTCCATCCGGATCCTCTTCCTTCGTGTTCCTGAATTTTTGTTAATATTTCTTCTATACAATTTTCTATTATTGAATCAATGTTTGAACTTTCCATAATGGTTCGGTTTTTTGTTATGAATCCTCTTGGTGATAATTCTTCTTGTACATTTATAAACATAGCTTCTAGTAGTAAACCAAATTTAAGAAAGTTTAATCTTTTCAATTCTTCTTTTAAAATTTTACTTACGATTGGTTTTGCTTCTCTAATAAATTCTTCTAGCTTCAAGTTTTCATTTTGAATCTTATGATGCATTACTACTTTACCGGGTAATGCAAATACTTGTAGATTCGGTAAAGTAGTTGAAGATGTTGCTGTTATTTCATCTTGTTCTTCTTGTTGTTCTTGTTCTTGTTCTTGTTCTTGTTCTTCTTGTTGTTCTTGTTCTTGTTGTTCTTGTTTTTCTTCTGGGTTGTTGTGAATTAGTTCTTTATGACAGTCTAATAGAATTTCATCGTGAAACGATTCCGAACATTTATCGCAACGATACATGTTGAGATGTTTACTCTTCGAAATTTTGCCAAGAAATGAAATGGGCTCTCGCGTTCCTCCTTTTATAACGGTCCCCCCACCACTATTTCATCTTCTTCACTATACAAGGAAATCAAACTTTTTAAATAAAAATATTAACCTTCTACAAACTAATTGTTCATTCGTGTTCTTTATTCCCATTGGAGTTTTAGTATATACTTCTTTATATTCAAGCTTTAACTAACTTTCCCCCACCCAACTAATTTTAGTTACTTTTAAAACCAAACACCTGCCCTCCAAACATCTATTAGGACAGATGTTATGGGACAGATGTTGAAAGAACAAATGTTAGGGTGGAAATGGCTAGAGCACAGGCACTTGGTTGAACTAAATTTGCACATAAATTAACTAGAGTTGAATTAAAAATTCGCATAAATTAAAAGTTAGTTCAAAACTAAAATTCGACAGTGTTAAGAAACTCTAACATTTGAACAAGAATAAACATTAGTTCAAAACTGAAATTCAACAGTGTTAACCAAATTCTAACAGTCAAACAAATAGGTCAAGGTAATCCAATTTAACGCGAGAACGAGGAATAGAGCACTAAGTGGCATGTTAGTCCATTACCACAAAGTGATCTATTCCTCGCTCTCTATTCTACATCTACTTTTTTCAGTTTACTTATTTATATTAAAATGTTCAAATTTTACTATGTAGAATGTCCATTCTTTCTCTTCAACTCTTCGATTGTTTTTAGCAATTGTAACAAATATTCGTTAGTTTTCACCAAAGTCTTTAGTTTGCTACATCCAATTTCAATGGAAGGTATTATAAGTTGTAATTTTATAAGTTCAATCTTTTCTTTCTTGCGAATTTCTTTCTTTATTATATTATTCCTTATTTTTGCTGAAGATTTAAACTCCATGTTGTTTCTGCTAAAGCCACAATAATAATAAAAGTCTCTTGAAACAACCTGCATTTATACACATTCCCCCACCACTTTATAATCCCCACTCCGTTCCCCTTCTTCTTTATATGTGGAAGGAAGTATTATAATTAGATTCCTAATATTTCTTTTCCTTCTTCACTACGTGGGGGAAGGGTAATTTGTTATTACACTAGTTGTGCAAGAAAATAGCCGCCAGTGTCCACACCTTGTTCGTAGCACTCCATCATAGATTGTGCCCACTGCAACATGCGGTCTCTGTCATTTGGTGTGACAAGGAAAGAATGACTATCACCATACAATATAAAAGAGTCAATTCGTACATAACATCCTGAGTCCAACCATTTATTAGCTTCAGCCATAAACTTTTCTATTGTATCAAATGGAAATTGTGGATCAATTGCTATGACTTTACGTTCTTCACTAAGTTCAACAGTATAATCATCATCGTCCTCATCATCTTCACTTTCACTGTCGTTACTTAAAGTGTCTTCAGATTGTTCAAAAACATCAGAAATTTCAGAAAAATTAAAATTTTCATTCAGATGAGGAGGCATTTTGAAGCAAGAAATATTATAAACAGCAGAGACGAAACGACAAGAGCGGCGTGTAGAAGAAAAATGAAGGGGTGACCAACGCTCGCTCCGCTTTTATAATAGTATGCAAATGAGGGGTAGGTGCTGACCATGACCAGTCATCGACCCAAAGGAGTGGGGGAAGTACTTTTCTTACTACTTGGATGGAAGTAGGTTAGTAGGTCACGAGACTTAGAGTGTTAAAAAATAATGGGGGAGAAACACAACGCTATAACGCGTTGTGTTTCTCCCCCAGTATTTTTTTAAGCAATAATTTGGAAAAAGCTATGTGAATTTACTTGCTACGCCCCCACCTTGTAATACCATCCAGTTTGTGTCTGAGGAGATAGTCTTTAGAGTCTAACTCATAAACGGATTTCTCTTTGCGCAAGGATTCAATCACTTTAATATTATATCTTACGCCGTTACAAGTTGCCAAAATGTGTTCGTTGTCAATAACACTTTCAAAAAAATAGACACAACCTCTCTTAAGCCTATTTCCTTTCACACCAATAATTTTGGATTGGTATTCAACAGTAGGGGTTTCTGTCACTTGTAGTTCAGAAATGTGTTTTACGACATGTACACGGCAAAAACTTTCGTTTTTTACACATTTCCTCCCACAAGGTGATCCTTTCTTAATTCCCCTAGTAAGCATTTCAGGGCAAGTAGTGGGACGGCTAAATGCCCTACGACGCTGTTCTTGTAATAATTGAAATTGCTCTGAAGGAGCGGGTTTAGGAGTAGGTTTAGGAGTAAGTTTAGGAGCTGGTTTAGAAGCTGGTTTAGGAGCTGATTTAGGAGATGATTTAGTAGCAGGTTGAGAGGATTCAGTTTTGTGATAGGTATGATCTTCAGGTGTACTAAGTGGTGGGGTAGGAGGCAATGGTGATAGTGGGATAATGGGTGTGCTAAGACGATGAACAATGGTTTCAACGGAAGGGGTATTAGGATGGTGGTGAACTGGCTTCTGCGGTGGCGGCATAGTAGTTGATGGTGGTGCGGAGTCCTTTGAAGGCGAAGGCGGTGAAAAAATACTACGAAGTCTAGAAGTGTTAGTTGGCGGAAGAATAGCTCCAGAAGTTGAAGGTTGAGATGCAAGTCGATTCTTGTAGCAATCAGGAAGGTTTTTGAGGCGAAGAGTTTTCTTAGGTGCAGGAACAGCCGTAGTAGAAATAGAAGTCGAAGTAGAAGTTAAAGTAGAAGTTGTAGTTGGCAGAGATAACATGGTTGTGGCTCCAAGTTCGCAGCGTAACGTCTGGAATCAGAATGAAATGTTAGCCGCAGTCGGTGCGTCTTTTATAACAATATGCAAATGAGAGGGGTAGCAGCTGGCCGAGACTGATTATTCACCTGGGAGGTGGGGGAAAAGGGGAAAGAGAAGGTATTTATTTAAAATAATTCGCATAACTTTTGACTAAAATAAGATAACCAAATTCTTCTTTTACCAAAATGTTTGTCTTACATAGACCTTTTCAATGATGTATCGCTTGTCCAAATCCGTCAATCCGTTATCAAGTTATAGCCATTTTAATTTTTCAGGTCATGACCGGTCGTTCACCCGTAGTGGGGGAAGGAGTGGGGGTAGGAGTGGGGGAAGGGGAGGGGAGGGGGGGGATCGACTCCATTTTTTCGGGGGGGGAGGGGGGGGAGGGGGGAGGGGGGGAGGGGGAGGGGGGGGGAGGGGGGGAGGGGGAGGGGGGGGGAAATCGACTCCATTTTTTTGGGGGAGGGGGGGGGGTCATTGACCCTTCCGAAAGTGGGTCAAGGTCATTCAAGATTTATAATGATCCAAGGTGATGGGAACAGTAATACTGTTCCCACCACCCTGTTTGCCTAGCGGTTCCCACTCCCAACCCACTAGCTACGTTCTGCAAGGGAGGTCCCTGGGCCGTCCGCATCAAAGCGTAACGTCCCGTCCGCATCAAAGCGTAACCATTAATTTCAGGGAAACTGGAACAGCAGGGAGGCCCTGGTCCGTCCGCATCAAAGCGTAACGTCCCGTCCGCATCAAAGCGTAACCATTAATTTCAGGGAAACTGGAACAGCTAATGCAGAAACGCAACTCTAACACCCACCCAAACTAATCCCACCCATCATATTCCTAAACAAAATGCAAAAAACCTAGTCCGCAATTTGCGGATGTCCCACCCCTTCTAAGTGAAGTTCAACTGAACTTCTGAATTTACAGTTAATCTACCCCCTAACATCTAGCTGAAAGGCAAAACAACAACATAAATTATTAATATCAACACTTAAAACTAACAACACATCATTATTAAAAACCAAATAATTCAACACAACCAAATACCATCATTATTCTTAAAATTAATACACCTTAATGCTAAACACCTCTTAAAATTAATACACCTTAATGCTAAACCCAACTTATAACTAACATCGCAATGCGCAAATTATTTCTTAAATTAAATACAACTTAAAACTAAACACACACACACACACACACACACATACCACATTGCATTAAAAAACGCAACGTAGTAGAAGAAGTTCAAATATATATAGGCCTACTATATATTTGAAACCTCTTGCTGAGTCGCCAACAACCTTTCGCTATGAAAGTTTGTTGACGACTGACGCTAAGATCAGGCTCGTATTGCTCCTCGGATTCTCGAGTAGTGGGGGAAGTTGTTTCACTCCAGTACAGTGTTCAATCCAGTCCAGTTCGCACCAGTGTAAAAGGAAGGCAAAGGAGTGGGGAGCGGCGCATGCGCAACAACACAAATCCAAGGTTTGAGGTTAGAATTATCCATGTGCAGTAGCGCTAAAGTGAGTAATACAGGACTAGGCGCATGCGCATAGCATAGACTCATTCCGATCCGGAGAACTTGTTGCATGCGCAGCAGGTTTGAGGTTAGAATTATCCATGGCAGCTGCCATATTTAGTCTGGTTTCACCACATAAAGTCAACAACCGGTGGTGACCGGCCATTGACCTGGAGGAGTGGGGGGAAGGAGTGGGGGAAGGAGTGGGGGAAGGGGGGGGGGCTCCATTTTTTCGGGGGGGGAGGGGAGGGGGGGGAGGGGGGGGAGGGGGGGGAGGTCATTGACCTTTCCGGTCGGTCATTGACCCCAAGGAGTAGGGATAGACACAGAACCCTACTTCTCTTACTACTCAGGTGAAAGTCGGTCAACCAGTCATTTGCTTGCCATCTGCCGCCATCTGGCTGGAGTTATTGCCTCTATAAAGGTGGGTAGTTTATCGCGCTACAAACATTCATTGCCTCGCATCCGCTCGGTCATCATCTCTCGTTAGTTTTATGTTATGACTACTTCACTTACTAGGTTTGAGGTTAGAATTATCCATGGAATAGCCTTCGTAAATTCTAACCTATAAAATTACTACTCTGGCTTTCTGTTTCAATTTCTTTTACACTTCATTTTATATCTCAGTCTTATTTTAACTTCTGAACTTAACACATCGGTTATGATGACTGCACAATGTTTAAAATTAAAGCTTTTGCGAACACAACACATATTACGAAGTACTTCTAAACCTTCAATTTCAAAGTGTAAAACTAATTTAAATAGAGTTAGAAAGAAGTACAGTTTTAACCCATTATACTCAAAGACTTCGCAGGTTAATGTTGATGATAATGTTATTTACAACATTTTGCATTCTATGTTACAATTCAACAACTTTCAACTTGTTACACCTATCGACTGTGTTCAACAAGTTTTTTTATTTTACCCCTACTATTCCTCATATAAGCGCTGTCACCACAATTCCTACTTCATGCTCCTCTATTCTCTTCAGCTAAGCTAAGGTTTGAGGTTAGACTTATCCATGGCGGCCGCCATGTCTAGTTCAGTTTCACCACATAGAGTCGGCGACCGGTTATTGGTCTAAAGGAGTGGGGGAAGGGGTGGTGGGGAGAAGGTTGCCATTTTATAAGCCTCTCCCTAGGCGGCGCTTCTCATTCAATCGCCAACTTTCAAACAATAAACACCTCTCCCATGGCACGAATGAATTAATTATCCCACTATCACCAACTAGTTCAACTTTGAACTATTTCTGGTGGTAGTTGGGTAGGCTTTTTAAAACTTACTCTGGATGACCTTGACATGCTTTCCAGGCCCCCAGTTATAACTGTTGAATTTCAGTTTTGATCTTACTCTTAATTTTTGTTCAACTTTTAGAGTTTAGTTAACACAGTTGAATTTTACTTTTCAACTAACTCTTAATTCATGCCCAATTCTACTTCAAATTCAGGGCATATGCTCTCGCCATCTGCACCCTGCAGCTGCCCTGGCAGCTGACACCATCTGACCCTGCAGCTGCCCTGGCAGCTGACGTCACTTCCGGTTTAGAAGTGGCTTTTTCCCACTACTAACTTTGTACGATTTTGTTCTGTTTTAATTAATTTAATTATCTATTTATATTTAAGGGTCGATTTTTTAAACAAATAAATAAAAGGAGTTTTAGTTAATTTTAATTAAATACTCGTATTTGGTATTACTGTAACATCCTACTTTTTTATTCAAAGTTGATTTTTTATACTTTTTGTTTATAAAGAAATTCTAAATCTTTGAAGAACTATCAATTAAACTATATGACACTTTAAGAGAAAATGGGGAATTCATGTTTGTTGCGCTATTCATTTGGTACATGTAATTTTGGATAACAATTATTACAAAGATTATACAAGCAAGGGACAAGAAGATAAAGTATAGAAGACGTATTTTCCAATTTGGTGGGTTCACCCTTTCATTGAAAGTTCGCGTGAGAAAAAATCGAGATAGAGCGAACCCTTAGTTCGGATTCTTGTTAGGGAGATAGTAAATATGTTACTGTAGAAAAACTGAAGATTTCCCGCATGTTATGTTTGAGAGGTTTTAGAGTAAGATGATCTTAGCCTATCAGTTATGATAAAATGATGTAGTTAACATAAATTCCCTTCATTGTTTGTAATCCAGGGTGGCCACATTCTGTAAAGTCAGGGATAATCAGGAAAAAACAGGGTAAAAATGGGTCAGAGAAAATCAGTTAAATAGGCAAAAAGCCTGTAAAGTCAGGGAAATCCACCTTAATGATTGATTTGAGGGTACTTGTCAATGCCTTAGTTGGCCGTAACTCAACTACTGTAGTATTTTTCCGAAATTTTTACAAATTCTAATTTATTCTAAATTATTTTAAGTTATTAATCTTTTTTATAATTTGTTCTATTGTATTGATTAGTCGTTAGGTGTACTATGGCTACCAAACAAAGTAAATTTAATGAACTATGGCTTGATGCCAAAATATTTCCTGAATTTCGCGGCTGGTTAAACTTGTTCTAGGTAGTTAGTAATGTAACTTTGGCTTACTTTAAAGAATGTTGCAAGTCATTCAAGTTCAGCAACTAGGGTAAGTTAACTCTAATATCATATACTAGGCCTAAAGGGCCTAATAATTAAAAATACGTGTTGGCTAAAAATTCCCAGCCAGCCAAGAAAATGTGTTGAAATTCCATTTTCGCTAAGACAAAGAAGTCGGTGCCAACATAATGAGGAGATGTAGGCTACATTTTGTACCAAGTACTTCAAGTACACCAGATGCAAGAAATTTTGAATAAAGAAACTCGTTTTGAATACCATTTAAAAATTACTTCATTATGACCGATTAATACATATTTCATTATTTTATGTGATTTAACTTGTCTAGGCAGTAATATTTTTGTGTGAATGTGTATTATAATTTTTTAGTTAAGTTCGTGAGTCAGGCAGATTTATGGTAAATGGTTAGGAAAAGTCATGGAAAATCGTTGAAAGTCAGGAAAATCAATGGCAATTTTTCTGCGGACACCCTTTAATATTTTCTGCATTAGAAAACGTGTTCGCCAAAATAGACTCAGGACTAAAGAAATTGGCCTACAGTTTGTTAAGTCTGACGATATCAATATCATTAGTGTTATTCGGGTTGATCAGTTTCATGTGTACTCATCACCGACACAACAATAATAGACCATTTTTATCTACTATGTGTTTCACAAAAGTGTTTCCCCACAATTAGTTAAAAATAATTATTTTTAGTTGATATCACGTCTACTAGATCTTATTCAAGGGTATTTAGCGCTCCAGAGAAGTGAGGTTAAATCGCCGTCATTGAATATCCCCTACCTTGATATATTTCAGGTTTCAAAGTGATGGCGTTGATGGAGTTCGTCAAATCTGTAATTCTAATTTGTGGCGCGCTTCATTGTCTCCGTGTGATGAAGAAGTTTACTGAGATAATTGACATTCTAGCCCCATAGTGTTGCGTTGGAGCAGATATTATGAACCTACATAATCACATAGGAATAAACCTACTTGAATTGGCAAATATCTCATTAATCAAAAAATTTGTATAAAACAACCCATTGAACATTTAAATGGAAAACCTAACCTAACCGGGAATATGAAACATACATTTTATAGACATAATTATATTTTGCATTGACTTTTAATTTTATTTTTGTATGGGACACAGGGTTTTCATTTGACCCACGGTTTGATACAAATAATAGTATTTTATGATTCGGGCCGAAGGGATAGCTTAAGTGCATCTTATTCACCAGAAACATAACCTTAACCTCAATATTTTTGGACTAATGAGGGAGAACGGAACATTATTTCAGGGGTGATTCATTGGCGAATCCCAATATTTATTGCTAGACGGATTTTCTCCTCTTGGACCCGAATTATTGAAATGTTACGTATTCCACCTTGTTTTATCTTCATTTCCTTTTAGGAATAACAAGTATATTACGTCACTATAGTTCCTGATTGGTCTTAGTCGAGTGTGACATTGTCATGTGCATGGTGAGAAACTTACTGGTTTATCTATGAACGATACTTCGTACCTAAACAAGTTATAGAACAAGTTACACGTATATTTAGTAACATTTTTCATCTCCTATATTAACATGTAGGATCCTATATTCATGGTGTTTATGTTTTAAAAAGTACGCTCCCAGTTAGTAAATGTTAAGTGTGTTGTCATTCGCTATTTTTCTAAAGTACAGATTTATAGTTTTTTTTTCAACTGTAAATTTACGGTGCAATACACTGGAAATATACTGTGTAGGCCTATAGAACGTGGTAAAAAACAATTTTAGTTACCACGAACTGGCAAAGAAACCTTCGGTTTATAAGTTGCATGGCGTCAAGAGTCATGAGAAAATAATCAATTTATTGTTACAACGGGATTATTATTTGAAATTAAAATCTTTGATCCTTAACATTTTTGGGGACGAAAAAAATAGGAAAACTACCAAATAAAAAATATTCAGAAATTAAAATAACGCAATTTATTTAGAACTTTGAATTTCATACACTTGTGTTGTATTTAATAAAAACAAAAAACAACAAAAACGTTATGTACGTATTTATGTTCTTAAATGTTAGCTAATCCACTTAATGTATTATTATCCTATATGTTTTAGCAGTATAATGTTTTACCTCTAATGGTTTGCAAGATTAATTTTGTATCAAGTAAGAAATAACTATACATTTTAACCGTATAATACACAAAAATGAAAAAAACAACTGTTAGTAAAATATTGTTTTGAGCTGTCAAACCAATCATACAAACAGGCAGCGCCTTGCAGCCATTGTCACCGCATTTCCATTCGTAAATATTCTCTACGAATTCTTAACTTAAGAACCCTTAAAAGTTTCTTTTTTATAATTTTCCCAACTTTGCAGACTGTTATTTTAAAACTTACGCATTTGATCTCAGAAATTCAGCGGAGAAAGTTTACCAACTGCGCTCGACGAGTTTGACCTTTTTGACGTATATTTAATGGTGTAAATGAAGAAAAGTGAAAATTTGAAACTTAAAAGGGATTTTTTTAAAAATATAAACCTTTCTGAAATGTCTTTTTGAAGATCCAAATCAGTTTATAAATGAATAATATTTATATATTGATAACAAAATAAAATTGAGTAACTTGATTCCAGCTGGTGGATCGGCTTTAATGGTGACTTGCTAATATGAAAAATGCATGATATTGACGTTAGGATTACCAAATGACATAACACGGATTTCTTATATACATTTTGACATACCTTTTCATTTTTATATGATTCAAAATCAATTTTTATTAGGAGAAAATTCTTATACATTCAGTTAAATAATTCTTTAAACCCGTTTTCTGTAATATTTTTTGACATATCGAAACATTATTTTGTAGGCTCTAAAATTAGTTCTCAGATTAGTTGTTGATGCGTAGTAAAGTACAATACGAATATAAAACTGGCGTATATACCAGTTGTTTCAAAAAAGTACATTTCGTCACTAGTCCGGAAAGCGGTCGTTATCGGTGCAAGATAATTCGATCAACCACGGGTATCCCACTTTCGAAAGAGTTACGAAAATTACTTTTCATCATACCACCTTGAATAAAT